>JAWWEW010000042.1:7308183-7372421 GCA_035583185.1 Anabacerthia variegaticeps
TTTTCTGTGTCACAGCCACCAACTGGATCAGCTCAGACCTGAAAGAGCAGAAAATCTGAGGAAACACCTGAGCCAACACCTGAGCCAGCTGCTTTCAGGATGGTGGCACTTCAAACCCCCATCAACAAGTTCTTTTCTGCCCTTCACAATAGAAGGGTCCTTGAAATGTGCAAAAGAAGTGACTCCAAGTTACTTTCCTATGTCCTCAGTCCTCCAAAGATCAAAGGATTCTCTACAACCTAAGGCATATCAAACACCTTTTTCTTCCACTCTCCTGTAATGTGATGTTTATAATACTGCAAAACTTCCAAAAAGGCAGTTTCAAGAATAGAAGAAGAAGCAGGTATGAGACAGGCTGGCAAGTGAATACTCTTAATGCAGAGCTCTGCTCCAAAACCAAACCTTGGACTTGAGGGACATTTACTCAAGGCACACACTTACTTCTCCAGAGATTTCAGAATGTAGTTGTAGTTGTTGTGCAGAAAAATGGCACTCAAAGCTGGGTCTTCATAAACCTTGGATTTGCTAAGAAGGTTAAGCTGCAAGTTGCCCAGCACTTTGCCTTAAAGAGGGAAAAAACACAGAAGAGGTTTTACACTGAATCTTCTCACAACTGACAAAGCAAACCAAGCTGTGGGCCCACAGCAAAGTGAACAGCACTGCCCCAGCTGCAGGTACAAAGGGTACAATCATGTGTACTTAACAATCCTCACAAAGATCTTTTCTCAGCAAGACACCAAACCCTCTCTGCAAACTACTGCCTTCATGGCACCTGGCAATACAGATGCCTTTTGTGTTCAGAGCAAGTCCCAAAACCTGCCACGATGCAGGCTCAGGTCTCACAGAAGCTGAAGGACCTGATGTCCACTGTAACAGATGATCACAAGGTAGAACTGTGATCTTTCCTCACTGCCTACTACAGGATGGAGGTTTCAGAGAGCCCCTTTGGCAGCTGGGAGCCTCCTTGGGGTTGAAGGTGACAATGGTTTGAGGCAACTGATGAGAAGAGCTCTGCAGGACAGCGAGCTGCTTCATCCTGTCCAACTGTAACAGTCTGAAACTCCCAGTCTGATGCCTTTTGTCACCCCTCCCATCAGACTCCATCTCAAATGTGGAAAGAAGACATGGAGAAGAGACACAGCCTGTGCTCCTCACTCAGGAAGTGAAGGAGAGTCCATGGGGCAGAAGCGAGAAGGTGGGCAGGGTACTCACAGATGTAGGTGCTGAGCAGCCGCCTGCTGAACTCTGAGCTGTAGCTACTGGCTGAGGAGCTGGTCTCTGAAAAGAAAAGAGTTTTAGGCCAGTTAACATGCCCTGGGAAGGGGGGTATGTGTGGTCAGCCTGCCTCTATTCAAACAAGCCTCATTCCTGTTGCTATGGAATTAGTGCAGAGCTCCCACCAACAGTGAAATTAGCTCCTGTTTCAGAGCTGTCAACAGCTCATCCAGGGTGAGGGTGGGAGAGCTCTACACCCCTCAGTCCTTGAATCTGCACCTACTGCACAGCACCCCACCAGAAACCTCTCTCTCCCTTCCTAGTGCTCAGGGGACACCCTCTTGATCAGAAATAAAGTCATTAAACTCATCCTCCCCATCCTTCCCCCACCACCTGAAAAGGGTTTGTAAGCACTAGAAATCAGCAATCAGAGAACAAATAAGCTGGAGCTGTTAACAGCAAGCACACAACAGCAATTGAAACAAGCAGAAAGGCTCTGGAAAGTTTCAGCCATCCCCATGGTTGCTGACAGGGCCTGCCTGGCTCGGAGGGGACTGTGCCAGAATGGGAGTCTGCCCTTACAAGCAGTGACTCCAGGCTGGCACATGCTCCTCTGTCTATGCATAAGAGATGGCTTTCTGCCCTCGAGGGCTTGTGGGCACAGGGCCCAGAGGACACGTGGGGTGGCCACCTCCTCCTGCCCCAACCAGAGAGTCTGGCAGTCTGGCCTAACTCGGGTGGTCCAAGTTCACAAGCACCCCATGGGAAAGGCCTCGAGGCTCCTGTTGCTGGGAGCTGGACAATACGGAGCAGAGCGCACACGGGATAAAGCATGGTCCCAGCTGGGCCAATTTGCTACCTGTGCCAAAGAGATTCAGTGCCATGAGAGTGTCTTGAGCCTGTTTCAGCTCATGTGGCATCCCTCATTGTGTGCTGCTGACAAGCCCTCCCTATTCTCTCCAGCCCACTGGCAAGAATTACTTACCCTCCCCTTTTTCCCCTTTTCAATAATGTGTTAATTTATTTATCACTGCTGGAGGATAAAGAATTAACATACATCACCAGAGTCCGAGGCAACATGAACAGGTAGTTGTGGGTAAGTCTCTTACCTCTGGGATCTAAAGGAATATTGTATGTGTCCCCAAGAACTACAAAGATTAGGCAGAGCAGAGAGAAAAGGGAAGGGAGGAGAGAGAAAAAGAAATGCAAAGTGCAAAAAGACAGGTTAGAGACCACCATCCCTTTGAGAACAAAGCAGATATTAAAACAGAGCAGCCACAGACAGGTACACAGGAGAGCAGGCAGGAGTCCTTCCAAGGCCACAAACGGAGTGGAGACCACAGACAAAAGGCAGAGTCCAACCTCTTTCCCCTGCTAGAGACACTGTATTGTCACTGGTGATATTTAGCAGGATACCTCATTCCACATCAGTTCAAACCCTCTTTCAAGGCAAAACTACCTCAAGCCTATGCTACCTTTTCAATCAGCTCCTAGGACAGATCCCCACTGTATGACAAAATGTCAATACTTCCAAACAGTGCTGGGGAAAGACGTAGGGAAACAGTTGATTTTTCCAAGACCACTTCTTTGACCAAGAGAGCCAAGGCCCAGGAGGGTCTGAGCACACTGAGCTTGCAGGTGGAGAGGGCACAAGGCAGTGGCTAAAGGAGATGTGGCAAGAAGCAGAGACATTGGAACTTGAGTTAATTTAGAACTGGCGGAAATTTCCCAGCAGGAATTTGCAGATAACAGCCTGGAGACAGCTCTAAAGCTTCCTCCTGCCTCTGCTTCTAATGGGCTCGCTGAGCCTCTCCAGTCTGTGTGTCCTCAGGGCCCTCTCAATCTCCATTTTGCCACTTCTCCAGCCTGCTCTATTCCAACCTACCTGAAAGCTGTTCTGCCGAGGTTGAGAGCTCACTGGACTGCTGGGAGCTGCTGCTCTGCACAGAGCCAAAATCACACTCCAGCTGACACACAGCAACATCCTGCTACACAAGGCAGCAGCTCTCAGCTTCTGATCTAGGCATTTATTTCTGCAATAAGTCTCTTCAGCATCCTGGAGAGCACAGCTAAAACTTATCTCTCTGACAGGGCACATGAATAGCTCAAGAGCCCCAGTTTGCCCATGGCTGGATGCTGAGGAGATTCTTGCTGCTCCTGTTGTATTCTGAGTTGAGGAGTAAGTGTGGAAGGCCAGCAAGGAAACTCTGCATCCCTTGGAGTTCTCCAGATAGCCAACTATGTGGTCATGGCAGACCAGAGGACAAGACAAACCACAGGGTGAAGGACAGGAGGAGAACAAGCTCACAGTGCATGTTGAGGCTTGATTATTTTAGGGAAGATGTCCAGGCAATTTGAGGAAAAAACTGCATGCCTAAACAAGTCCCATGCAGGTATGTACCTACCTTGTGATGCCAGCATGGCACCTGCTGTCTCCTGGAAATCCAGTAATTGCTGAAGGAAAAGGATGGCCTGGAAGCAAGGAAGGGAAGTTAGGAGCAACCAACACTGCATGAAGGATCATGACAGACCACTTGTTCCCCCACACTTTAAAGACTTCAAGAAAAAAATCACTACACTCCTTTGAGCCAGTGGGTTTTCCCACAGTCACCCATGGCTGAGGAAGGGTCACCAGCTCATCTTGCCACGGTAGCCAGGTAATTGTTTAACTGTTAATACCAAGACAGCATAACTTGAGAAGTTTCCCTACTGTTATTTTTAAACCCACTTCAGAAGCTCTTTTACACAGAGGATGGTTCAAATCATCATCACTTACATTGCTGGTGAGTTCGTGAACTGTCCCATCTTTTGGCATGTTATATTCCTTGTCTGGATCATTCTAATAAGAGAAAAGAGATATAAGGTGAGCATTAAGGCAAGTGAAGACACCTCCAACATGACTGCTGCTACAAGTGAGCTGAAGGCTTGTTTATCTAGCCTCTCTCAACAGTCTCAGATGGGGCTCTTGCAGTGCCCTCTCCTGGTGCTCAGAAACCACAGCTCCCATGCAGCAGCAGCTCAGAACCACAGGGGGCTGTTCAGCATGTGGCCATCACACCTTCAGCTCACCTTCCTGGCAGTGCCTTCCCCAAGCCCACCTGACACAGCTTAACATGAGTCCTTCAAAACCTCCCAGGTCATCAATTTTCCTCTCTTTTTAAATAGGATTAAATTCTGAGGTGGGCTTGATGTTTGCAGAGGCCTGGAAAGTCCTGTCAAATTATTTGTAGTATGACTGTTAAGGGTCTTAGGCAGAGGCCTCCTGTATTTGAAACCAGCACCAAACATTTGGTATTTGAACATCCAAAGCAATCCAGCAGGTTCCTGCTTTAGTCAGAAACCATATAGTCTATGGAAAGATGAAAGCTAAACTAGGGGTTGTGCTCAGAAAGCCCCTCTTCCAAGCCTGCCCGAGACAACACTGAGGAGAATCCTACCTTGATGTTGTCTGCAAACTCCTCCAGTGCTTTTGCACCAGTGGTCTCCATGGAAGTGATCAGCCCTGGCAGTTTGTTCTTAGTGCCAGCTGCAGTTCCCTGGAATAGTTCCACAGCACATCAGAGAAGGAAAACCAACAGTATCTGAACTTCCACCCAGCACCTACCCTCCCTCATCCCTCACCCCAGCATCCCATTCTCAGCTCCCCCTGTGTCAGGAGAATATTTACAGCACCATCAACAACACATGAAATCCCAACTCCTCCTGTCAGGCAGAATGGGAAGACATCATGACTCTAATGCTGATCAGGACTTGCTACCTCTCATGTTTTGTCTTACACAGTATCCAGTATAGGGGGTTGGTGCATCACAGCTGGAAGCAGATGAAAAGGAGCTTTGCTCAACCTGGATGCCATATTTGACACGCGGAAAACCTTGTGGCGCAGTCCAAGCAGGCTCTCCTTGGAGAAGCCCATCTCCAAAACCTCAGTCTAAACTAAGCTCAATAGTATGAAACACCTCAGAGGCCATGAAAACAGATGAATGATGAAAATGGTCCATCAAGGGATCAGGACTTGAACTGCAAAGAACTGCTTTTGAGAGATGCTGAGTTGCTGGTTCACCATTACAGAAAAGAGCAAGGTGCATTTGTGTCACTTCCAGTCCATGCTGAAGGACAGAAGTAGCACAGCTTTGCTCAAAGCACAGTGATAATCCATTTCAAAAAGCTCTCCTGATAACCCAAGCCATAGGACCCTTTTCAATCCCATCACACTTACCTGCAAGACCTGGTCAAATTCTGGCTTCATCTGCTTAAGGTGCTTCAGGATGGGGAAGATGGTGAGCACAGCTGAATAGTCATGGCGGATGATGGCTTTCCGGGCAGCTGAGACAATGTTATCCCCCTCCATGATCAAGTTATCTAATGACTCCTGCAAAAAAGCCAGAGACTCAGGAGGAAGCAGAACCACTTTTGCCCAAGCAGCACAAGGGGTTCAATGCAGGACATGTGTTAGATGCCCATATTGACAATGGGTCATTTGTGGTACCAGTGAGGGACTCTAAACACGTGCTCTCCAGGGTCTGTGCAGGCTCTGGTTCCCTGAACAGGTCCTGGAGGACAACCCCAGCATCCTTTGTAAGAGAAGCCAAGCAGGGAGACTCAGCTGACCTGGATGAGAGAATCAAAGGTCTTTTTCTGGTGGTGCTCCGGGACGATTTCTGTCAGGAGCTGGTACTCGCTCTGGGCCAGTTTGACAAAGGCACTGACACAGTGGATGTACGCGTCAATCTCGATGTCGAAGACGTCATCCCTCCCTGCAAGGGCAAGAGGGATTTAAGACAGAACAACATCCACACTGAGCTTCCAGCAGTTCTGCTCACTCCAAGGCTTCAGTTTATACAAGGCTCTTCTGGAACAGTTGGTTCTGGCTTTGCACCCATCCGTGTGTGAGAACCAGAGTCATCTTCTCACCACATCTGCCCTAGGTTTGTACATGGGAAGCTCTGCATATCCTGCAGGAGGCAGGAAAAGTCATCTGCAGCTCAGGAAACGCACATCAGGACACCAGCTCTTTCCAGCCTCATGACAGAAGGGAAGTTTGGAGCTCTTCTGGGATACAGACTAAATTTAATCAAGGGCTTGAACACAGAGTACTAAACTCAGGAAGGTATGAGGTGAATTATTCAAAGTCTCTGCTTGTATTTTTAGAATTCCTTATCTCCATCCGTCACGCAGATGAAGAACTGCCATTTTACATCAACATTTCTGGGAAATAAAGGCTGTCCTGGAAGGCAGCCTCTTTCCACAGGCAGAAATGGAAGATAAAAAGGAGGCAGATGAACATTTACATCCCATGAAGTAGGAATATCAGCACAGCTAGGTGAGTTATCTGCCACACAATACTGCATACAAATGCATATATCCGAGTCCTAGAATACAAATGGCTTGGACAAAGACCCATCAAAGATCCTGCGTGGAAGGCATCAGAAGAGTCAGTGTGATACAAGGGCTGGCACCAACTCATGCCAACTACTGCTGGATGTGTCTGCAGGACAGACAGACAGACACCATCTCACAAGACAGTAAGCTGACACAGGGAGGTTTTCTAAGCTACGGGCTGCTGCTTCTCTCCTCCCAGCAACTCTTGGAGAAAGAATCAATTCTTCCCTATGCTGACAGGTCCCTCAGGTTGATCTTTTAAACATTCTGGTCAGCAGAGGAAGCACAAACGTGGTGTGGTTTCACACACTGCCTACAGTGCAGTGGCCCACTGTACTGCAGTTCTGCACGTGATCCCTTTCCTCTTTGCTTTGCTTCACCACCAAACAGGCCAGTAGCAACCTAGAGGAAAGTGCCACTCAGCATGGTCTCAACCAGTCTTCGGTTGGCCAAAATTGGGGTTCCCTGTCTGAGGGCTTGGGGAGTGTGTGATTAGTGGGAGTGAACTCTACTGAGAGGAGCCAGAGCTTCTTAGCCAGAGGAAGGTCATGCTTCAGAACTGCCCAGGGAGACCAACAGCCACTGGCCACAAAAGTCCAGTGCAGCATGCTGGGAAGAAGGGATGTTAGCCAGCTCATTATGGAGTGACAACACGGTACTTACCCGCAGCCGGCCCGTGCTTGTCGCTCAGGGTATCGCAAAGGTGTTTAACTCGTAAATCATGCTCATGACCTAGTGAGATGTCAGCCGGCACAAACAGAAGGCGCAATTTATCCAGGGTGGTTACAGCATGGATGCTCACACTGGCTGGATGCTGCTTCAAGCCTGGCTTATTTGATCTGATGGACACTGTTTGCCCTACACAGTCCCAGGAATGCTTCCTGACCAAATCCCTTTGTTGGGTTATATAGGGGTAGCAACCCTTTGAAACCTGATGAGAAGTGCAAATTAAGTTGTTTGTTGGGCCACAGAGTCCCTTGAACCTCCTGCCTAAGTTCTGAATGGGATTGCAGGCACCAAAGTCCAATTTGTACCCACAACTATTACAAATCCAAACTCAAAGCCCATCCCTGCTCAGCAGGAGAATTTTCCCCCAAATGAGTGATGTTAGTCACCATCTGGGATTTAGCAGACTACAGCACAAGTGCTGAAGAGAACTGCTTTGGATGCACACATAGCAGGAGGCAGATAGTTCTTATGGATGCTTTGAAGCAAGTGACCTCTCTTATCTGGCACAACATCTATGAGCAGAGGAGGTCAGAATGTGGAAAATGACCACTTACTAAGGTCTCCACAGAGAGGATGTACAGGCACGATGCACTGAGCTGGCTGTGGTTGTGGTCCAACACTTCAGCATCAGGTTTGGAAAGGTCACTAGGAAACTGAGTATCTCAAAGTCCAGGCAAAAAGAAAAGAGAACAGGTACACCACAAGCAGATGTCAGCAGAGCAGAGCTTCCATTACCCAGGTGGCTATGGTGGGTCAATGTTAAGGTAACACTCCTCTCCAATTCTATTCATGTTTACCGAGATTTTGAAATTCAAACACTAAATTCAGAAAAATAATTTGGCCCTCCAGGATATCTGCACCTAACCAATACTGTCCACCAAGCACCAGACTAATGGAAGCCCCACCTGGAAAAGCAATACACAGAGAAAGGCGAGGGTGAAGTAGCTAGAGCTGTGATTACCTTCCATAGGAATGAGGTTAGAGGCCCCCTTTTTCCCATCTAGACCATGCTGAGAGTACTGTTTCAGAAGGTTCTGAGCCTTACGGATCGTGCCTGTTACCAGAACCAGAGAGAAGAGACAAAAAGACCTAGAAAATGAGTGAAAGAAAACAAACCCAGAACACCAGCCCTCCACCAGCACCACCTGGGCCCAGCAAGAGGATGCTGGGCACCAATGACAATGCTCAGTACAGCAATGTGAACCCCAAACTCATGTCCAAGGCACTTCCACACTGTTTCCCTGCTTTGAGGCTCGGGGCGTAAATTCCAGCCAGGGTTACAGAACCAGGGAGTGTTTAAATTGGTTTGGAGAGGTGGGTGAGAAACACGGTCAGAGAAGGGAAGCAGTGAAGCTCCCTTCCCTCTAATGGGTTTATTTAAGTTGGTACTCTGCATCCAAGGTTTGTTGCTTTTCCTCAGCTGTGGAAGCAGGGCTTTGCATATGGACAATTCCTGTCTGGCAACACCTTGCCTGCTCCTCAGAGCCACGACTGCAGCCACTTGTTAAGAGGTGCCTTTCCAAGGGGTATTTTCTGAGCATAATCAATAAAAACCCATCAGGAGCCCCACAGCCAAGACAAGGAATGGTACAGGAAGCAATAAAAGGGTGACAACCCCTGGGCTCTAGGGAGCAATTGCAGCAGCAATTCCCATCACAGGAATCACACAATAATGGATGCTGCCCACCCATGTCTAACTCGCATTAAGCCACCCTAATCCCCAAGACACTTCTCTTCTAAAGAGCTGCAAATCAATTAAAACCATGGAAAAAAAATAACACTGGGTTAAAAGATTTATACTTAACACACACAAAAACCAGACAGAACTGAACAAAAGGCAGTGCTGGATATACAGCTAGAAAGCACAAAACAAAGCATTAATGTGACAACTGAAGACTAGGCAGTGTTTCTAAATTAAAAGGTTAGTCGTCATGCAACAAGCTACAATTACCACAAGCACATGGACACCCTCTCACAGCAAAGCTTTGCTGTTGCCTGCACAACAGGGAACTGGAAGTTTGGGAAGGTAGAAGGAGTTTCTATAGGAGACCCAAATGAAACAGAACCAGGCTGAGTAAATGAAGAAGCCCAAAAATAAAAATGCTGCTGGCAAAAAATTGAGACTCGTTCTTCCGCTACGAAGTAATAAATACTTCAAACATGCAGAAAATCCCTACTTCCATCAGCCACTGGAAATGAGTGTTGGCTGCTCAAATGCTGAGGGGAAGCCCAAGTACACACAGCTGCAGAACAGCATTCTGGGATGCAGGACAGCTTCATCCCATAAAGGGGTACATGGCAGGGAAAGGAAACTTCAGGTCCCCCTGACAGTGCATCTCTGTTGGGGGAGAACAGGAGGGAGAGCAGTTCCCACTAAATTACCAAGCTGCCTTCAATTGGTGCACTTACTGAAAAACAGAACATGGTTCCTAAACCGTAAAGTTTCACTGGCAACATTTTTCTTCTACAAGTTCAGAGTGTTCTCAACCATTTAGTAAAGCAGGAAAAAAAAAATCATATCCATAAAACAAATTCTTCTAGCTGGAAACTTCTGCCCTCCAGACACACACCTGGGAGGTGGGCAGACTTACACCCTTGCTGGCTGATGCACTTGCTCCTAAGCTTCTGCCGTATGATCAAGTGAGCAGGTCTCTTCTTCCAAGCTTTCCAGTGCTCTTCACACCCCACACTGCCATTTCCACTTTATTCCTAGCTGCTTTCAGAAACCTTAAGAGCTTGGGCTCAGCAAGTTCCTCTGAGCAAGGAGGACTGTGGCAAGCTCTGGAGAGATGCACTAAGCTCTTCCTTACTGCTGTTCCCACGGCCCAGCTGATGCAGAGCAGCTCAGCCCAGGTACTGTTCTTCTACCAGTTCTTTCATCTTTACCACTTTCAAGCATCCAGGGGGAGGGGGGAAATAAAAAGGAATAAAAAGAGTAAACTGGTGTGAAAACCAAGCAGACAGTACAACTGCTGCTGCTGCTGTCAGCAGGATCTCACTGCTCAGGTATGCAGGAGATGTCTCCATAGCCCACCCCTGATGGTTTCTTTTTCTTTTTTTCCCCTCTTTTTCTCAATTTCAGGGGATGAAATTATTCTGCATTTTGTTTGCATAAGCATAATTACCTGTGTTTACTGACACACACTGAGTGTTCAGTGTCCATGGGCATCACTTCAGTGCCGCTGGATCCCTTTGACTTAGCATTGTAATTAGGCTTTAATGGATTCTAGTGGAAGCCAAATGCTTTTGTTCCCGGACTGTTTTTCCCTATTAGGCAGTTCCCTAACCAAAGCAGATTGTGTTTCAGCTACTAATGAAAACATCACATTCAGTCTAGGCAGTGATCAGCATGGGAAGCAGGAATGGGCTCTTTATTCTGTCACTCAGCCTGCCTTCAGGTAGCACCTCACTAAGTAAAATAGGTAAACAGGTAAACTGGAGCATTAAGGAAATTGGAAAGGGCTCCCCTGTAACTTGTAAAGAGCCACAAAAGTAAAAGAAAACACCTGAAACTTTTGCTTCTGTGGCCCAATTTTAAATAAAGTGGTTTTGGGGCATATATGAGGCACAGTTTTCCAACTGTACCTTGTTCTCCTGCCTCTCCCTTCCATTAGGCAGTTTTCCATCTAAGCAGCAGGGAACATCCTCTTTTCTTAAGCAGCAGCTGCAGGAATCTACATGAAACCAGAAAAAGCTCTCTGGCTTTTGCTTGCAGGCTGCCAGGTCAAGTGGCCCCATCCTTCCCAAAAAGGCAGAGCTGCTGAGCTACCTGCTGCTCTCAAGCCAACAGGAGAGCAGAGGATCTACAGGCATCACAAAGAAGCTGTATTTTATGTTTGCAGCAGGATGATTTGGGAATCTGAATACACCTGCCCTCTGAGACAGACTGCTGACATTTCAAACAGCAAACTAAAACCAGAAAAAGCCCACAAATTGCTTCATCCATTCAACTTGACTTGTCAAGCTCCATTTAAAGGGAGAAAACTCTGCTTTAGAAGCATCTCCAGCAGTCAGATTTTGAACTGCATGTTTTAACAACAGGAGACAGCACAGGGAATACCAACAGATAAAAGAAGAACAGAGAGATAAAGACCCTCTGAAACAACACATGGATATGGAACACGTTCTCTAGAATCCAACAGAGTACCTAAGGGGGTCTCTGCCTTGTTACCTAATATCTCACTTTCCTTTTAGCCTCTCTTGTCCTTTGTTTTGTGGGTAAAAAAAGCTATAGCACATGAGATTTAGTTTGTTATTTACCCCTTGCAACAGGTTAAAGTGTGCATTGGGGTGTGCACTGGGATATTCTTACTTAAGGACAAAGGAAATCAAGTCACTTGTTGGAACTGTAAGCAAACCCCCTTGTCTGAAACCCAAATTGGTAGACCTTAACTTTACTCACCGAAATAAAGCAATAGAACAGAGAAAAACTGTCTTTGTCCATAACTGAACAAAGGCTAAACCCAGGGGAATCAAACATCACCAGGTAATATTGCTCTGAGGAGAGCTACTGTGCCAGTGTGAAGGGGGTGTGAAGCCTCCACCTCAAGAGCTGTCCTTGAAAGCTGATGGAGCTGCAGAAAAAAAATGGTGAATCTCTGCTCAAAGACTATTTTTTTCCTCCATTTTTAATTTCACTTAAGTACAATTCAGTAGCCATAAGAGATGGCTGGTGTATGAGGTTTAACCACCACTGTCCTTCAAGAGCTACAGACTGGTTCTCTGTCCTTGTTCATGGAAGACTGGAGACAAATTAACCACTATTTTTTCTTGAGATTAACAATAACTCAATGGATCATTTAAAGTGCTCTTCCCTTCATGCACCATCAGCTCTGTAAGTGCTCTGTGCCTTCTACCTGGCCCATCTCACAAAATCCAATTAAACTGGGAAAAAGACATGAAAATCTTCAGGCTCATCTCCAGCCAGGACATTCATCATGGCAAGTAATTCCGGATGCCCAAATGCATCCCCTTTGGAAAAGTCCTGCTTGTAGGGAACAAGTGCTTGTGCTCTCCAGTGTGTGGGCTCCTTTCTGTGCTCTTTCTGTACATCCAAGATCTGAGACTCATTAGAAAAATCCTAGTGATTTGATTTTTAACTTGCCCATGAAAAAAACCCAACTCCTTCATCCCTGGCTACTTAAAGCATGTTTGCTGACCATGCATAATGTACAGCAATAGAAACCCAGGAATCTTTTCAGAATCAGGTGATAACTGAGAACTGTGAACCAAATCTGAAGCATCTGCAACCTGAGTTCCCCATGGCTCTACTACAGATCCCACTGGCACCTTTCAAGTGGCTCAGTGCTCTGAACCCCTTATAAGGTGGTTCTCTGCTGACAGGGGAAAAGTCACTGAAATTCACAGATGGGCTGCAACTCACAGATCAGCTTTCAGGAACAGCTCCAAGGCACAGCAGCAATGGCATAGACTGATTTTGAAAGAACAGAGGGGTGATGTCTGAATGCCACAGCCTTCCCCAGGCAGCCCTCCCTCCCCAAATATCCCAGGCACACCCTCTGCTTTAGCAAGAAGAGGCCCAGCAAAGGCTCTCCACGCACAGAAGTGAAGAGAGTGAGCACCAGGGCCAGCACACACACACATGGACACACATTACCTGGGATGAGGACTGCATTCACAGCAGGATTATAAAAATAAACACAACACAATTAAAATGGGTATTTCTTCTTCCTCCCTTTCCCCATCCCATCCATTCCCAGTCCCTACCCACATTTCTTACTGTTTTCCTAAACCCACTAGGAGTATTTGGACAACACAGGAAAAAACAGTAGGGAGGGAGAGTACTGGCCAGGTAAACCCACAGAAATACAGACTTTTCTGATATGATTACTATTACAGAGGACACAACAAGGTGCTGGGACACAAAGACACAATATCCCTGTGCTGCTGTGGGAGGAATGTGCTGGCTTTTGCTGGCCCTCCTGGCTGTGCTCCCACTAGATGGCACATTCCAGAGAGAAATTCCAGCTCTGCACTCCTCTACACCACAGTGACCAACCTCACCAGCTGCAGAAAATGCAGCAAAACTCCATTATGAGGAGAGCAGGAATAACCCATCAGCCACATCCTTAGTTCTTCCAAAGGCAGGCTGAGGCAAGATCTTGAAGAGCCCTTCCAAAACTCAGACAATGTTGGATCTCATTTCTGTAGGTGCCTACCAAGGCCCCATCTCAGCTCCTGACAAATAATTGCTTTTCTAGCACAATAATAATTTCTTCATAGCTAATGATTAAACTGATGTGTTTTATCAGATATGAGATTTCTATTTGCTGTAGCACAGACTATATTCCATATTGCAATGTTGAGGACAGGTGTTCTCAGATCAAATCCTTTTACACCCCCTCTTGGGTCTCCTTTTACTCATCTCCTGTGTTAAGGCCTTTTCTCTCTCTGCACACAGGGCCCCTCTCCTCCCTTTACAGCACCCAGAAAACAGACCTGATGGCTTGACTGACAGACAGAAAGAGTCTGTAATCCCAGTGCTGAATCCAGGGCAGAGAAGAGGCGCTTATCTCCAAAATCTCTCCCCTGTTCCTGTCCTAAAAGCACATTTTAGACACAGAGGCTTCCTCAGCAGTGAGAGGGCCTGCAGATTGTGCTCAATGCCCAGTACAGTGACCCCTCTTCAGGGACTCACCTGGCCTCTTGACTGGCTTTTTGGTGGGGGTGTCCTTCCTTTTGTTCTGGATGGCAGGGGAATAGGGCACCCCAGAGGAAGAGCTGTTCTTACGGAAATGGTCTTTCAGCCCCTTGATGGAGCGGTCGAGCTGGACAGAGCGGATTTGGAAGTAAACAGTCATGAAATCTAAGGAGACAAGGCAGAAACAAGATCATAAGTAAATAGGGAACACTGTATGGTAAAAGAAACACTCTGTGCCCCTAGGGGGACTTACTAGCACTGGTGTGGGACCCCTATTAAGTACTTTTCCTTCCTATTTTCTTCAAAAGCTTCTCTCTTCCCCTGCAGTATTCACTTCCCAGTATGCCCTCCCACCACACACAACATTAAGTCCACCACTACCAAGAGCACATCAGTTGTGGAACCAATGGGAGACATTTGTGCAGGACACTGTCAATTCAAGTGCTCAGTTTCCAGCATGAGAGACTTTACACATTTTTCAGGATTCAGGGCACTCAGGAATTTAATGAGGTGCTCATCATTTGAAAGCAGAATACAAACTGACCAACTAGATATGCTCTATGTGCTTGAGTTGCCTTTGATCGTGGAAAAAATTCTTAAGAAGCTTTTAAGGATGTTTGTCATACTTGGTAGGCACAGTAATCCCTGCTCAGGAGTAAACCAGTGAGGTGTGGGATTATTCTAGGAGATACATGTATGTGAAAACACAGGTTTCCTCCAGCAAGTCAATACTCATTCACTCCCAAAGGGAAAGTTAATAAAGGAGCAAAAAGTTCTAGTCAGATCTTGCTGCAGAACAGGAAAGGAGAGATATGTACAGACTAAAGAAAGTCTGTGCTGTTCTCCTCCCACCCTTGGTCACATTTTACACAAAAAGTTATGCCCATAAATATTTCCCAAATGGGAATAAGTGACCAGTATGCTGCACATTTATAAAACCTGAGCACTGGATAGCTGCAGCTCCATCAGAAGGCATTATAGATACAAGTGCAATGGATTTCTGCTTCAGGACAGACTATACATTAAGATAATCTGTGCTTTATTTACACAGCTCATTCTGTTCAACTGAAAAACTATTGCTTCAGTCTCACTACAAACACTAAAACAGGAGGATCTTCAGGTGATGAAAAGACTGAGCTACTCACCTAAAAGGTGCCACTAAGGCAGTCACTAGTCCTGCCAGGTGCCCACAGCAGCCCCTGAGGCTTCACAGCTGAATGTGTGTGATCTACAAGCCCAGCTGGACAGGGCCACACACAACCCTCAACACCCCACATTTGGCCTCAACCACACGTGGGGAGTAGTGGTAAGAGACAGGAGAGCAACATGGAGCACTCCAACCTTGATTCCTGCCGTTCTCCACCAGCCAGCCAGAAATGCGGATGATGTCGTGCAGGACACTCTCCGGGAGGTGCTCCAGGGACATCTCCTCCTGCGTCTCCATTTCATCATCCCCACTGATCAGGTCCAGGATGAGGATGGGTGGGACTGGCTTGGTGTGCCGTGTCATCAAGCTGCGAAATTCTGACTCCAGGGACTCCTTGCCCCTCTCAAAGAGGGATTTCTGGCACAAAGCAGGAGAGAAGCAGCACAGGACTCGTGTAATCAATCACTCATATTTCTGCATAAGAATGCACTTTCTGCAGCATTTCTAACCACTGCCAAGTACTACATGCTTCAAACTCCAACCATGCTTGTATCTGAGAGACTTTTAGAGTGAATTAAATAGAAAATGCTTGGGAGTCACTCAGTCTTCAAGAAGGATTTAAACAGATCACCCACTCTGCTCAAGCAGCTGAAGGACTCACAAGAGCTACTCAGGAGGAGGTTCAATCAACTCCTCCACAGGTGCAAGCTCTGCTTTCAGAATTCCTCCAGGCACAATGCACAGAGAGCAAAACACCATGAGCAGAAATGCTGCCACCACCTTCAACAGGGAGCAAACCCACAGCCCCTCACAGCAAGAGGCCAAACAGCAGGGCTGTGTTTGTCCATCTCCCACCATGCCAGATCCACGACCTACCACACGGTTCAGCTCCGGGCTGTCTGGATTGTTGTCCTGGAAATATTCCACTGCCTTCTGGATTTTATCCATGCAGTTCAAGTATTCCTCCAACCTCCCAGTGGGGCTAAAAATAAAACCAAAAGTAAAAAGCAGTGCCCCAAGAAGCAAACAAAGAAGGTAACAAGAAAGCACCAGACCAAACCAAATCTCAATTCCCTTTTCTTCAGCTAGAGGACCATGGCATTCCCTTTTGCCTCCCTCCACTCAGTGCCACAGCAGAGTACCCAAACCACACAGCAAGTGCAGAAGGACTGCTGATGGAGCAGCACACAACTCTCAGCCTTGCCCTCCTCTCCCAGACAGGCCCTGATAGGAAGGTAAAGGAAACTGCACACCCCACCCAGAGAAGAGCCCTCCAACACCCTCCTGGAGACTGAGAGCAGGCTCCAGAACAGCTCTGGTTTATCCTGGATGCAATGACAACCTCAGTGGGCAGGAAGAACATTTGGCAAAAGGGCCCAGGAAAACAGGCACGCTCTCAGTGCTCACAAGATTCATATGGCAGCATGTCTGCACATCCTAGAAGGGACACCAGTGCACAGTCTGAGCTGTCCCTGCCCTCTGGGATGGATGAAGGACAAGCCAGTGTGGACTGAGGGTGGGAAGGAGCATGCAAAGGGTACCAAGCCCACGATGATGAGTGTGTGGAGTCAAATCCCCTGCCTCTATCTCAAAAGTCCAGTAGGATAAAACTCCCCAGCAAGATGCAGCCGCTCAACTCACCCTTCCTTTATGATCTTCTCTGTGTCTTTGGCCACATGGTAGTAACTGATGACGTGATCCAGGCAGGACAGGGTCTTCTCCACATTCTCCTGGAGGCGCTGCAGGTTCTCTGTCTGTTTATGGACTGGGATGATCGAGTTCTCCAGCTTCATCAAACGACTTTCAAAGGAGGACAGGATAGAAACCTACACACCAAGAGGCAAACCAAGGGCTGAGGACATCCTTCCCATAGATCCAGGCAATGGGGTAAGAGTCAGAGCAGGACAATCAGGGACCTTCAAGGCCCAGCTTCACTTTTTGGGCTCTGCTACCAACTGTCCATGGCTCCTTAGCAGCTGTTTCCACCCCTCTATGGCCTAATATCTATTAACAATCATGAAACAGATCACCTGCCATATGGAGATGGGCCAATCCTGAATGAGAAGTTTATAAAGAGGGAAGATAACATTCCAAGACAGTATTAAGGACAAGCAAAATTTTATCTGACAGGGGAAAATAAATCCATGGGAGCTGCCTGGAGGTGCCCCATGCAAAAAGAGCAACAAAAGCACAAACCAGCAGCCACTTTGCTTCACTCCACTGAGACCCAAACATGAAGGTGCAGGATCAGTACAGGGAGAACCTTCTTTGCCACCACAGACATTTGCTTTTTAAAGAGGACTATGATACTGCTTCTGAAAGGTGGAAAACCACAGTAAGCTCGTAAAAGGGTGCCAAAATGTCATCTTTTCTGCACCAAAATGTAACTCCTACAAGATTTGCTCCTGTGTTATGTTTTCTACACTTCTCTGGTGGTGCCTCTAAGACTTTTTAAAGCTCTGAGCCCAAAACTGGACCTAGCATATAAGCTGAGGGCTTACAAGCAATTACAGCACAATAATTACTTTCTACCTTTGCACAGAAGATTTCCAATATAAATCTCAAAAAACCCCCTGAATTTATGAAGCAACAAGACCGTGCTGTTGCACAAACTAATCTGAGGTCTATTAATACCCCTTCCCAAGGGAGAGGACTGACACTGGTAGGGGAGAGGCCAACAGCTCATCCGAGTCCTCACCAGAGCAGGGGAGAGGCCCAGGATTGAGGAATTTATCAGCTTTCCCCTTTGCCCAGCCACTGAAGCAGAAAGTGCAAATTCAGAGCAAGTGGTTCATTACTCCACATCCCTCAGATGGGCACAATGACAGCCTTGAAAACTAATAAACCTAAGAAGAAATAAACCTAGGCCCAACATTAGGACCTCCTTACCATGTTCTTGGTGAGCTGGTCACTCTTCTCAAGGCTCTCTTTGATAAAGGACAGAGTTTCTTCCTCCTGTCAATAGGATGAAAAAAATACTCTTTGATTCTGAAGACTAAGCTTTTTAAGTCACTAAACATTACACAGAGGGTTTTACAATTCCTGGTAAACACCGCAGCAAACCATGTCTGGTCTGATGCTGAGGCCACATTTTAACAAACCACCTCCTAACAGAAACCAAGGCAAGTGATACCAGGTGGGAACACACCATGAAATGAGTGAAGGTTTGATGTATTACTCAACTCCCTTCAACATCACAACCCTCAGTGCAATATAAAATAACACCTTTGCCACTGAGGCACACAAACTCAGGCCACACACTTCCCTGCCACAGCACAACATGGGTGTTGCACTGGCACCTTCCAAACCCCACAGGGGGCTGTGAACTTCAGTGAACACAGAACAGCAGCCAAGGGCTGGATTTAAGTCATTAGAGCCCAGCTATAGTGGGGAATAGCAGCCAGCAAGGGCTGGGTTTAAGTCACCTAAATCCAGATATAGGGGGGAAATGGCAGCCAGCAAGGGCTGGGTTTAAGTCACCTAAATTCAGATATAGGGGGAAAACAGCAGCCAGCAAGGGCTGGGTTTAAGTCACCTAAATCCAGGTATAAGGGGGAAACAGCAGCCAGCACGGGCTTTAAGTCACCAAAGCCCAGGGACAGAGGAGCAATAGCAGGCGACAAGGGCTGGGTTTAAGTCACCTAAATCCAGATATCGGGGGGAAATGGCAGCCAGCAAGGGCTGGGTTTAAGTCACCAAACCCCAGAGGTAGAGGAGCAATAGCAGCCTACAAGGTCTCACAGGCTACACCCGAGGACATGCAGGGAGAGACTCCCAGGGCTGAAGAGGGAGGCAGAGATACCTTCTTGCCCATGAAAACCAGGCCTCGAAGGGCACTTGGGGACGCTGCCAGACCCGGAGCGGGGTGCCCAAACCCTTGGGGAACCCCAGGACATCCCCCCGGGCCCCAATGGGACCTCCAGGCCCAGCCCCGTCGCCCCGGCAACGCCACGGGGATGCGGGCCTGGGCCCGGCCCCTAGCCCTGGCATTGCCCACAGCGATTCCCCAGCCCAGCCCCACCTGCTTGAGCTTGTCCTCGATCTCCCTCCTGCGGGCCGACACCTCCTCGCTCGGGATCATCGCGCCGGGCCCGCTCGGCCGCTCCGCGCCCGGCCCCTCACTGCCCCGCCGCCATGATGGGCGCGGCGAGGCGCGCGCGCATGCGCCGACAGCCCCGCCGCCATCTTGAGAGTGGCGCCGCTCAGGGCGGGGCCGTGGGGGGGTGGGGAGGCGGCCATGTTGGGAGTGGCGGGAGGGCCGCGCCGCCATGTTGGGAGTGGCGGGATGGAGAACAGGAGAACAGAAGGAATTGGGTTGGGAAAAAGCTCCGAGACAAAGCTGTGAACCAACACACACCTGTGTGCCTTGTCACACAGCCCCCGGCGCCCACTGCCTTGTCCACTCTCTGCTTGAACACCCCTGCAGGGCAGTGACTCCCTAATGGTGACTCCACACCCCCCTGCGCAGCCCATTCCAAAGCCTGGCCACCCTCCCTGGGAAGAAATTCCTCCTCCTGCCCGACCTAAACCTCCCCAGGGCAGCTTTAGCCTCTGTGATCTCGTCCTGAGCGTGGCACTGTTGCCTAAAGTTTTCTTAAGGATGTCCTCTGATGTTTGATCTTTTAAGCCTAATCAGTGGGAAAGGTGATTTAATGAAAGAGCAGCTCACAAGCCCTAATAGGTGGCCAGGTGTTGGGAAAACAAATTACTTGGTGGTAAAATTGCCTTGGTAAGGTTTAGGGCTTGACAGGCTTCAATAATCTCAGACCTACAGGTAGTAAAGCTTGGGAAGGAGGATGTGACATTGATGGTGGACACAAAGAATGCAGAATTTATGGGCCACAAAGACATCTGGCAGAACCCCCAGGAAAAGAAAAATCTAATAAATCCAACTCAGCAACTGTGCTGGATCAGCTGTGACTGTAACAGGGAATTCTGGCAGGGGGAGGTCTGGACCACCAGCCAAGGACACCAACCCACAAAACCCACAGACCCAAAAGAAGAGAAAACATGGGACTAATTAGCATGAGAATCATCGTCCAACAGAAGACAGAACACTAATTAATAAGAGAACTATGTAACTTGTAGCTAATGAACACCGATTCCTTTGTTTGCTAAAATGTGTAAATAGCAAAAAGTTTTGATGAGTTGGTGTGTTTGATGTGTGGAATTCCACCGAGCACCCAGGTTTGTGTGACTCTGAAATAAATAATCAGTGTCTCTCTGGAGTGTGTAACTATTGGCTTTGTTGCACCTCAGGTAGTAAATCCCATCTTTGTGCACAACAGATTTAGAGGGAGGCTGGAGGGGTTTGGGCCCAGGGAAGTGAAATTCTAGAAATCTGAATGTGAATTATGGAAGCAGAGGCGTTTTCAGGAGTGCAGGTCAGCCCACCCCTGTCCTGCAGCTGCTTCCTGGAGAGAAGGGTTATTCCCCCAGGGAAGCAGCCACCTGCTCCCTCCTGCAGCACAGGTGGGGATGGACAGGGGTTCTGCATCCTCCTAAAACACATCCAGCTTGGAGGAGGAGCTGGTTCTCTCAGCACCTGCAGCCCCAGCCTCCCTGTGCTGCTCCGAGGAAAGGCTCCTGCCACGCCAAGGGACCCCCGTGTTCCCATCTGTCTTCCCCTTGTCAAACCTCGCCAGGCTCTGGAAAGAAGCTGAAACAACCCCAACGAGCTCTTTTGTGCAACAGCTTCGACAGATTTCATAACCCACCCTGTCCACAGGCGTGCCCAGGCTCTGGCTCTGTGTGACACTGCCTGCCTGTGTTTTGTGGGGGCACCTGATAAAGGGGATCTTCAGGGTATTAGAGGGAAGATGCCTCAGTGCCTCTTGTGGTTCCCCCCCACTGGGCTGGTTTGATTGGGAAGTGTTTTTTTCTCCCTTTTCCTCTCCTTACAGCATTCCATGCCCTTTCTGCCAGCACTCACCCCCCCATTCAGAGGGCAGCCAGAGCTAAAAGGAAGCCTCTCCTCAATAACTATGGGGAACAGTTGTGCCTGCTCCCCCCAGTAATACTGTTTATCTGCTGAAAAGACAGAAAAAAAAACCTCCTTCACCACTCATGGGAGTGACAGATCCCTCAGAGGGTGAGTGGGATAGAGGCACCCACCCCATATCGCAGCTGCCATGTGGGGTGGCAAGGAGTGAACAGATGTACAGAAAGTCCACGAATACATCATACAAAAACTTCTGGACTCACAAACGTGAGGTGTAACACCACATCCAAGAGGAAGCAGGAGAAATAAATAAATAAATAAATAAATGGCTTCTGGTCAGATGTAAAAGAGTCAAAGTTATTTTGGTTAAAAAAAACCAGAAAGGGGCAGAATCACTGCAGTTTGAACAAATCACTGCAGTTTGAACATGTGTTCAGACGCAGCGCAAAAGGGCACAGAGCCCTCTGGGCTGTAAATCCCCCCCATCCCAGCAACCCCCTGGCTGTGTCCCAAGCAGTGGGTGCAGCCGGTGGAGCAGCAGCTCCAGGACAATCCCAGTCTCCTTCCCGCCGGAGCTGCCTGGCCGCGCCACTCTTCCCGCCCCACAAACCCGCCAGGGCTCCAAGCTCCGCGCCAGAGTGACCGTGGTGACACAGCAGTGGCCGTGGAGCGATGCTGAGTCACCTCGTGCTTCCCACTCCACCAGGGGAAAAGGGATTCTTCTCCCCTGGAGAAGGGATTTTTCGCTCTTGGCACAAGCGCAGGAGGTGGGAAACGCAGCCAGCACGGACTGAACCCTCAGTGTGGTGTTCCCTTGGGTAGGGGATGAAAGATATAAAATATCCAAGGGGTCCTTTTTACAGCATTTGCCAAGCAAAGCCGGTCCCAGCGCTCCGAACCCTAACACGTGGGGTCAGATGGGAGCCCAACACCTTTGGGGTGGGGAGACCACAGGGTTCGAACAACTTTGTGACCCTGTTGTTCAGCAACGGGAGTTTTCACCACCACAGGCATGAGGAAGTGGCACCTGAGGGACGTGACAGTCGCTCCTCTCTGAGGACGAGGTGTTCAGGGTGTTGGTCACCCAAAATGCCACTGAAAAGAGATTTGAACCCTGTTTGCAGATGGGGAAACTGAGGCAGAGAGGGGTTTTGCTTTGCCTGCTCAGGGCTTGGCAGCAAGTCACTGGAAAGACCCAGATATCCCCCAAAATCACATTTCTATTGGCTGCCTTTATGGTGGCAAAGGTCATTGTACAAAAGTGTAATCTTGACAAGATTTGGATAAATTCAATTAACAGCAGCTCTTAAAGCAGGGACTTTCTGTCCCCTGCATTGTGGCTCAGTAACGCTCACCCCAGGAACAGTTCCTGCATTAAAAAAATAATCATTTTATTAAAAAAAAAACCCTAATTATGCCTGTCTTTGCCTCCTGCTTGCAGGGTTAATCCTGCTCCTGCACAGAGGGACAGTGGGGAGGGGACAGGGCAGCAGCATTCCCAAGCCACGGGAGCTGCCTGCAAGGATGCAGCGTGTGGCAGTGAGGGCAGAACATGATTAATATGGCCAGGAGCCTCCAAAAGGGTTTTGCATTTGATGTGGGAGAGGAGAGAGATCAGAGTACAGAAGAACCAGGATTAACATAAAACTACAAACTTTTCCTTCTGGGCTGCAGGGCTGTCCCAGGCTCTGCGACCCACCAGTGCCCCAAGTTGTGGGAACACGTGGGGACATCATCGCCAGTGGCAGCACCCTCATCTCCTTCCCAGACACAGCCTGTTCTGTCTCCCTTCAGGTCAGCTGGATAGAAAAAGCAATTACTCTTTAGCCAAATTAATCTTCAGACAGAAAAACCAGGAGCGCTGAGCTTCCTGACAAGAACCTGGTTTTCCCTTCCAGGTGGGGCTATAAAAGGGGAGCCCCTGGAAGAGACAGTGAGTGTGCACAGACAGGGCATGGAATGTGGCTGGGGGTGTGCCATGTTACACGTCCATGAGCTTGAACGGATGAGACAGGAGGTGGATGAGGAATCCACCACAGGACTTTGCCTCCCTGGTAACGCCCCAAGCCCCACTGCCTTCCCTTTGATCCTGGCCTGGGTCCAGAGCATTGCAATGCACACCCACAGGGATGTGCAGTGCTCCCGGAAAACCAGGTCCGTGTGGAGCAAGGGGTAGTGCTCGGGCTCCCACAACTTCCCGGTTCTTTCTATGTGCTCCTGACCAGCCTTGCTGCTCCAGGGAAAGGATGTGGCATAGGAGGAATCACCCTGAAACAGAGCCCAAACACTCTCCTAATTGGGAATCCCTCAACGACTCTCCCTGCTCTTTGTAGGAGGGAGTTCCTGGGGAAAAGCCCCTTCAAGGCTGGCCCCAAAAGTCCCCCCAAAGCCTTCATTTATCGCAGACACAAGCTGTGCCCTCCCTCCCTCCGGCTTTATTTGCAGAGGGAATTAAGGACCTGCTGGGAAAACCTCCCCTGTGCTCTGATAACTGCCTGCAGAGCCAGCTCTAAATGCCTTTTTGTAAATGAAAGACCAGGATTAACGAGGTTCCCCTCATCACTGTTTACTTAGTGCTCTGTGGGAGTGGGGGGAACAGGGTAAAGACCCCCCCCTTTCACCAGCGAAGACCCTCGGGCCACCAAGGAGCTGGCACATCCTTGGGACCAGCAAGGTGCCACCCAGAGGGACTTAGGATGGGTGGGATGTGTGTGCATGCACCAGGAACCTTGGTCCAGGGGACGGGGCAACCACAGGGCAGTGTATTTTGCGAGCTGGGGGCCGGGCTGGAGGGTGATGCTCATTTTCTTTCTATGCCACGTTGCTGGGGAAGGAAGGGGGGTATTTGCCATGTGGGTTTGTGTCGGGCACACGTCCCCCCACGTGATGGGATCGGGGAGGCCACGTAGGGCTGCAGCTGGTCTCATCCCCTGGGCAGGAATTCGCTCATGGGTGGCAAGGAGCTGCCCAGCAAGGCCATGGGGGCTGCTGAGGGTGCAGGTCTGATAAGCCCATGCAGAGGGGACCCTCCTGCACCGTCTCTCTGCCTGCAGCAGAACACGCTGGTCCTGCCTTCTGCACTCCCGGGGGCTGGAGCCATCGCAGCCGCCTTGCACAGCTCCGACCTTTGGATGTTTGCACATTCCTGCCTGTTAATGTGTCTCGTAACCAAAAGCTGCCAGGATGGAGCATTATTCCCCCCAGCATTTGCAGGGCTGAGAATTGGCACCGACCCCGTACTGGGGGGAGCATGCACTCCCAAAATGGGCAAAACCGAATCCCTGGCACGCTCATCCAGCAATGTCTCTGGTAGGGGCGATAAGCATCCCACCCCTTGACACCAGCGAGCCCAAAATGCCCACAGAGCTCGCGGGGCAGAGTGTAATCACCTCTCCCAGCCCGGGCATCGGGAAAAAGAGCGCCGTTTCGGAGCGGAGCCGCGCTTCCCTCGGCTGCCAGGCTGGCACAGCGCCCACCAGCGCGACGCCAGGCCAAATTCTTTGCGATTTCTAGGTCAACACCCGCCTCTCGTAATGCCTCTGAGCCCTCCCGCTGCCTGCGCCGGCCCCCAGCCCAGTGGTCCCCACGCACAGGACAGGAGCATCCCAAGGGATGCATCCGTACCTGCCATCCCCGCCCTGCTCATCCTGGCTGGCCTCATCCATAACCCCCGAATATTTGGGGTTTATGGCCACATTGCTCCGAACTGGGCCCTTCCCCAAATGCAGCTGCCCACCCAGGGATTGCCTGTGCTGCCTGGCTTTGCCCACAGCAAGTGAGCTGTGTCCAGGGGGTGCAGAGCCCGCAGCCTGCACCTCTTTGCCGTGTTTAAGGACCATCCCCAGGAGTCAGACAACAAAGGAACGCGCTTGCTTTGGAATTCTAAAGCGATTTTCTCACTGTCGCGATTGCAGCGAAAAAAACAAACAAAACCACAAAATCTCAGGACGTGGGATGGTCCTAACGCTCCGAACCTGGAAATAAACCACCTGAAAAAACAAGCCTTTGTGAAGAAATCCCCGCGGCCCCGGTGCTTGTTTGCAAACCGGCCAAGTTTCAACCTTGGCATGACGTGGTTTCCCCCAGGAGGAGGCGGTTCTGGCACTGCTCCGGCAGCTCAGCCCCTCCACCAGGGGCTGGATGTGTCCCCCTCCCATACCCGAAGGGGCCGCTTCGGACGGGCTGGGCTGGGGGAGCAGGAGCCCTGCGGGGCTGCAACCCCCTACCTGGGCACGCATCGAGGGGATGGTGGGGATGATGATGATGAGGAGGAGGAGGAGGAGGGGAGGAGGGGGAGGAGGAAGGGCAGCATGCCGAGCGTCTCCTCGAGACGGCACTTACGCAGGGGCTGCCGCATTGTGGAGCAGCCGCCGGCGCTCCCCCCGCTGCAGGGCAAGCCCTGGCCTGCCAGCACATTGTGCCAGCCAGGAACAGCCACTGGCATCGGCGCACTGACCCATCCCAGAGCCCCGGGAGGTGCGACACGCAGGGCGCTGCTGCTGGATGCGCTCCCCGGTGCGCAGCCCCTCCACGCAAAGCCCCAAAACAGGACCGAAACCAGAGCGCTCCAAAAGTTCTCTTGAGTTAATCGGGTTCGGATCCACCGCCTTGCCCTGCCTCAGTTTCCACATCAGGGTGCGCAGAGCCATCCAGGGGGTGCGAATGCCGCAGGTCCCCCCGGGCTCTGCTGGCAATGAAAGGTCGCTGCTGAAAAACAGTGATTAGGGGCTTTTTTCCCTCCCCTCTGTCCTCAAAGCCACCTTCCCCAGTGCCCCTGCATCCCAGTAGGGAGGGGTTTGCATCCAACCTGATCGGGGTCCTGCCGTGGGGCGCGGCACGGGCTGGCTGCGGTTTGCTGTGGCACCTTCAGACCCGCAAATATAAAACCGGCTAAAAAGAATCAGTATCACAAGGGCAGGCAGTCACTGATTTGTCCCAAAACGTTGCCCTGCATGAAGGCCAGGCTGCCCCAATGCCAGCCCCTTCCCATTCCCACCAGGGACCTGCTGTATCAAATAGATTTTCCTGTCTGAGTGTGGTTCCCAAGAGATTTCACATCCATGTGAACTCCTGGATGTGTTTAGGAACCTGGTTTTGCCCAAAGTTTGAAGGTCCTTTCATTGCTATGCAAGGCAAGTCCTTTCCCTACCCTCCTCCCTCTTTCCCCCTTCTCCCCCCTCACCACTCCAACCATCCCGGCCTGCGATCTTAAAATGGGCTGAATTTTTCACGAAGAAGGGGGAAAAATTTTTAGAAATCTGGGGATGGAGAGAGAACCCCTGAGCTGTGACCTCCTCCAAACTCAAGGCACCAAATCCACACAAGGAAAACAAAAGGCAGCGAGATTAGCATTTCCAAACAGAGCAGAGATGGCCCCAATCTTTGAGCTGTTTATTCTAGGCGTTGATTTTCAATATTTAGGATGATTAGCAAGTGAAAGCCGGCTGTTGCCAGAATGGCTCTATGCCAGCCCCACACTCAATGGCGGGGAAAGAAAGACACGGCAAGAAAGGGAGAGAAAAGAAGGGCTTATATTTTTTTCCCCCCTCTGTGAAGGAGAGATTGGTTTGAGGTGTCAATGTTTGCACATCAGGGAGGGATGATGGATGAGGAGACGGCTGGGGAAATAGCAGAAATAAATAATAAAAGAATAATTGCCCTGTGCTTAATAACCGGTCAGGGAAGGACCGGGCTGGGGCTGCAAAGCTGAGCTTGCAGAGATTTTCTGGAGCTTGGTTCCTCCCCAGTCCCACTCGGGTAGGTGCTGGTGGAAGCCCCAAAACGCAGGCAGCTCTGCCGTGCTCTGGGTTTCGTGGGATGGTGTAGCAGCCGGGAGGGGACACTTTGAGCTCGGGGGTCCCCAACCCATCACCGCGTGTGTGTCGGGCGAGCCGGGGCAGCCGCAGGGCTGGCCCAGCCCCAGCCACGGGCTGCAATCCCGCTGCCACCGGCAAGCCCGGGCAGGTCTGGTGCTGCCTGGCCCTGACATCCCTCCTGGCACGGAGCTTGCCCCCAAGCTTGGCCCCCAGCGCACCCGGGCTTGGCGCGGGCAGGACCGCGGTGTCCCTCCTGCCCCCGCGCCCGTGGGATGCGATGCCACCACCCAGGGCACCCCCAGTCCTGCACCTCCTGGATGCTCCTTAAAACACACCCCCACACACCCCTACACACCCCCACACATCACAAACATCCCCTTGAGTCAAATTGCACAAGTAACTGCAATTCTTCATATCATCCCCTCCACAAACCATCTCACTGAAGGAAAAGAAAATTCACGTCCAAGCCGGTTCGGTTGCTTTCAGAAGCTGAACAAAACGAGGTTGATTCAGGCCTCGCCTGGTGCCTCCTTTATATTCACCCTTTCTCACTTTAAACCCCTCGACTGGCTCCGGCAGGCTGGAATATTTTTCCCTGGCAAGGTTGGGGTTTTTTTTCAGTCCCCTGGCAGGATGGGGATGCTGGAGGCTCCTCTTTTCCAGGGGGTTTAAAAACAGAAACTACATGTTTGTGCTGGCAAAACAAAATAAAAAAAAGTGGACTGAAGGACGGTGGGTTTTGCTAGCTTTTTGCAGCCCTTAAGTGCGCCAATATTGGAAAGAAGCAGGGAGCAGCTGTCCCAGTGTTATCAACACAGAGCTGAGAGGAAGAGAAGCCAGGCCAGGAAATTCTTTATTGCCTTTTGGTGTTCATGGTCCCCAAGTTGAAAGGGAAGCCCAGATCTGCCTCTAAAATCCACCCACCAAACACATCAAAGCTGTTCCCCACAGGGTTAACCATACCTTATTCCCAGGGCAGCATCCTGCCTTCTTAGGAGAATCCACAGCCAAGCTCTACAGTGATTCCAGCCCTTATTTTGGGTTGAGATTGGCTGGATTGGGAGCAGCTGTGGCAATTCTGGCTGCTGCAGTGTGTGGTGCTGAAGGGATCCAGTGGATCACTGAGAAGGTGGTAGGGTGTTCCTCGTGTGCTGGGGGGACAGCAAGGGCTGTATCCCCAGAGTAAAAGGGATGGGACATGCAGCAGTGGGTCCAGTCAAAGCACAAAGCTGGACAAGCCCCAGGCAGGGTCTGGGAACAGCTCCCAGGATTCAGGACAATGGGCACAGCCAGCCTTGTGTCACACAGGTGGGGTGTAACCATTGCCCTGCTGCTGGTGGTTTGTGCCTCAGTTTCCCCACAGGGAATTTCTGTGCTATTTTGGAAGTGGGTGAGAGCTCCCACATCCAGCTGGGCTGGGGAGAGGAAACAAAGACACAGAAGGTTTTTCTCTGCTCTGTTTTTTCCTTTATTATTATTATTATTATTTTTTAATTTGTAAATAACTTTGCATGAAAAAAGTTAAATTGCACAAGTAACTCTGCAGTTCTTCAACATCATCCCCAAAGCAGGAAAATAGAAGAAAAACAACAAGTAAAAAGGAACATTGTCAATACAAACAGCTACACCGATCCCAAAGCCCCTCCTAAGTGCTTTTGTTACCAAAACAGAATCTATTTGTAATCTTCCTTTTTTTTTTTCTTTTTTTTTTGGCAAGTCTATGACACACCACTAAAATTCCAGCTTCTACTTGCTCCTACCTAATGGCTGCTCTACCTCTCACAGACTACAGCAAAGGAGAGGCAAAGAATCCGGTTCTTGAGAGCTTCAAGTCAGGTTTCAGCAGAGCTTGGCTCTGCTCCCAAAATATTTCCAAGCTACCTTGCACAGACCCTGACACACTCTTGCTGCACACTGAGCCAAAGGGCCAGACCTCCTGCTTGTGTCCATCCTGGTGTCTCTCCTGGCTCCTGAGCTGTTCCTGGCTGGCTGGGACTTCATTTCCACTGCTGTCCCCAGAGCCTGTTGCACACACAGTCTTTGGCCTGAGCTCCTGGGTGCAGCCTGGATGTGGATTTCTTTCCTGCTCAGTCCCACCTGGAAGCGTTAGATGTGGAGTGACCCCCATCACCACCAGCTGAGGGCCAGGCCATGGGGTTTTCCTCACACTTGGAGCACGATGGAAGAGCTGAAGAAGTGAAGAGCAACAATCTCAGACTAAAAAAGCGGAGAGAGGCTACGTCAGAGAGGTAAAAGAGAGGGTTTATGGTGGTCCAGATCCTTTGGCAACTGCAGCGAGGATTTTGGGTACAAAAAAATACAAAAGCCAAGTTTGGGAGCACCCTGGTCCCTGCTGTTCCTCTCTTGCCAGGGTCAATTCCTGGATTCTTCACAAAACCTGTTGCTGCAGGAGTCCTTCCTTGTGTGGTCTTGTTTTACAGAACAGTGAACACAAAACCTTTAAAACAGTGGAAATAGAAAAGAACTCCCAAACTGCATTTCCAGTCTCCCACTCCCCCCTTAAGAAATTCTAGTGCTAAAAAATATAGATTTCTTTGAATATATAATATATAATAGATTATATAAAAAACATCTAAAGAGGCACACTTGCTGAATTTATAGACCTTTTCTTCTTCTCTAGGCACAAGTCAGCTGGGATGTTGAACTTGGAGAATCCAGAAGGGACCTGTACTTGCTTACCAGCTAATTATCACACTGTATCTACCAACTGCACTGAGACAGAAAAAGGAAAGACAGAGAGAAACAGAGAGACAAAGAGGTGAGGAAATTGCACTTAAGTCTATCAAATCCTAAACCACCAGGAATCTCATGTCTTGGATGGGATTTAGCAGGTACTTTTAGTGCCTGATGGAAAAAAAAACCCATTATAATTCACATTTCTTTTTTAAAAGTAAAATGTAAAAAAATAAGTAGTGTTATCTTCCTTCTCTTGTGAAAACTAGAGACTTCTGAGGTGTCCTTTGAGGAAACAGCAGGCAATTCCAGTGATGGTGGGTTTTTTTCTCCCTGCTGTTTCTAGGAGTAACCTTACAATGAAGCTGGTAAAAGTCACCATGGGCATCTCTAGAAAATCTTGTCCTTTGTAAGTCCAAGCTTGGGGAGAGCATCCTAAAGTCTTATAAGAGGCGTGCCAGACTGCTCAGGTTGATCACATCTGCCAGCAAAGAGGCATCGATGTCTTCAAACACCTGGTCAATGTTGACACAGTTGGAGAGGTAATCGCTTGTCCCTTCATCCCAGGGGTGCTCCAGGTAAGTGGTGGCCATGAGGGTTTCATTAAAGTCCAGGTTGTACTGGTTGGATTCAGTGAGGACTTGCTCCTGCCCCTGGGGACAGTCCATGTGCTGCCCTTGTCCCGTCCAGTCCAGGTCGCACGTTACGGGGTTGATGGAAGGTGGGAGCTCCATATCCACAAGAGTGGAGAAGTCTCCATTAAGGTTGGTGTTGAAGACAGTTTCCCAGTCAAAGACACCTTTCAGCGATCCCACCTCAGTCTGCTCCTCCTGGGTCATCAAGGCAGAGCTGGAAAGCCGGGATGCCTTGGCTGTTGGGATGGGTGAGGGCTGCTTGTGCTTCTGCCCTGCTTTGTTACCCACTGGATTCCAGTTCTGGCTACTGGTGGTTTCCTCAAACTCTTTGAGCAGCTGCTGTGATGCCACGTTGGCCTCGAGGATGTTACTGGAGCTGCAGGCTGAAGTGGTTGGGCTGCCAACATGCCGTGCTTCTTTCTGGGCTCTTCCAGAGAAGGCTGGGTGGATCTGCACCGGAGACATCCTCCGCTTTTTGTAAGTCCCGTACTTGAGCCGGTTGGCATAATAGGGGTCAAGCTTCCAAAATCCACCTTTCCCTGGCTCGTCTTTCTCCCGGGGCACCTTGATGAAGGACTTGTTCAAGGAGAGGTTGTGCCGGATGGAGTTCTAGATCCAAAAGAGAAAGAAACCAAGGCTGAATGCTTGTCTGCTGCCACAGAACCTACCTGTGTGGGGAGGCTGGTGGAGAATCATGTTTCCAGCAAGGACCTTTGGGAAAACAAAGCAGAACTGGCAATGCCAAGACATCCCAGGCTACATGCCCAGCAAAAAGTCCCCCAAGCCCCTGAGTCTCTAGCAGAGTTTTTCTGCTTCCTATCTCATCCACCCAGAGGTGGCAGGAGCCAAGAGGTTCAAGCAAGGACTTGCCAACAAATGGGAAGTTTTGGGGCAACTCTTCTTGGCTGGAAATTGAGGCCACGGGGCCTTGGATTGATGCAGAGCACTGGAAGAAAACTTGAGTTGCTCTAGGAATGGAGCTAAGCTGGAGGAGGTTGGGTCCTCCCTCACATCTAAGGAGGAAGAGGTGGTCCCTGCACTGACACAGCCACGGCCCCATTACAAGGGCCAACACATGGCAGCACCATGGGGGAGGGCATCATCAGGCCCCTCCTTGCATCCCCCAGTTCATCTGTGCCTGTTGCTAGTGTTAAGGGGAAGATATTTGGCCAAAAATTAGTCACTGTGCCTTTCCACAGCCAGGCTGGCACAAATCAGATGGGAGAACATGGAGAGACACGTGGACTGTTCCACTGCGGCCCTGTTTGTCCCCAGAGGTGCCTCCTGGCCCTGGGAAGCTCGGTGTGAAATCACTGCATCTTCATCAGCCACTGCTCAAATAAACTGAGAGGGGAAAAAAAAAGGGGGGGAAAAAGAAAGAAAAGGCAGGGTTTCTGCTCCCGTCGAGCTGTTCTGAAACCCTGAATGTGCCTGGAGTGATGTGAATAATCAGAAAGGAAACTCAGTTATTGGGTAAATAACCCAGCGTTGGACTCCACAAAGCCAGGACTGTACTAAGAGATTGGATATGGTAGAGGTGGGTTTTTTTTTTAATGTTGCCTGGATATCTTTATGCTTATTCATCCATAATCCGTAGTGCCGAATAGGAAAAACAAGGCTCGATTGCTTAGAGCTGTTGAAAAACACGCACACACACACACACACACACACACACAACAAAACCCTCCTCTGGGCTGAAGCTCCTTGGGTTTGTTGGCTCCTCTCCAAAGCACTCAGCTCCCACAGGAATATATCCATCTCCCCCCTGGACTATGGGTGGCATGACCTTTCCAGGCTGTCTTCATGTACGGGAATCGGGAGAGAGGATGAGAACACAGCCTCAAGAAGAAAGAAAAGAAAAAAAAAAAAAAAAAGAAAGGAATAAATAAATAAAAAAAAGAAACAAAAGAGATAAAAAGCAAGAAAAGAAATAAACAAAAAAAAAAAAGAGAAGAAAAGGGAAGAAAGAAGAAGGAGTAACACAGACATCCCTCCACACAATCCAGGCTGTGGTAACTTCAATTTTACAGTTTAATGAAATTTTACAAGGATCAGAGACTTGAAAGCTGAATTCTCTGCTCCACATCTCTCCTCCCCATCCCAAAACTTCACTAAGCCCGGGCTGAGTTATTACCCAGCCGGTTAACATATTTATCATTCCTGCATGCAACAGGCCAGTGTACCCCCTGCATCTCTGCAGAGGGGGATTGAAAACCTTCTTTCTCTTTTTAATAAACACATTTAATTAAAAATGTTGTGAATACCCAGCCACGAGTATGCAGGAGAAAGTGAACACGCTGGCACCCAGCACCTCCTTCCAAATCACTCCCATAGGTCTCCTGAGCATGGGGAAGGCTGGGGGACCAAGGTGGCCCTGGAGAGGGACTGGGAGGGGTACCCTACCCTGTGATAGGCTTCAAGAGCTGCTGTAAACCCACATGGAGAGAAGGTGGGCAGTGCTGGGGCAGGGCCTTTGCAGTGGGTTTCCCCAGCCCTGCCTGGGTGGGCACCACCATCAGGATTAGTGGCATGCTGTGGATTTGGGCAGGGAATGATGGAAGGATGAGCCACCCATGTCCCTCTTGCCTTGCCACATCCCAGAAAGCCTCGCATGCCAGAAGTCCCCCTTGTGTGACAGAGCAGAGCAGCAAGCCAGGGTGGCTGGGAAAAGCCCCTGGGCTTCAGGCTGTCCCCAAAGCTGGTGAGCCTGGGGGCTGTCCTCAACCCCCCAGGGACATGCTCGTGCTAGCTGGGGACAGCAGTCCTGCTTGACCTCTCTTGGGCTTCCCTCTGCAGGTCTCAGCAGCTCATCACAGCAGTGGAGCCTCCTTGGCCTGTCTGAGGGGCCAGGAGCTCAGCCCTTTGTCCTGCTTGGAAAGCAGCAGCACCCTCCCCAACGAGTGACTTGTCCAACAAGTGGCACCTCCATCCCTCTTCTTTGCCTGGCCCTCAGCACCCAGGGACACTTGACCTGGTGACTTTACATGTGCTCAGCCCCGAGGGACCCCATGAGAGCTGCAGAAAGGTAGGGATCAAGAAAACTTGGCCCTGGAGCCAAGAGGAGCCTCAGGTGCCAGGAACCCAACAGATACCTCCTTGCTCCCAAAATGTCCCTAGGCTCTCGTCCAGAATGGCTCCTTCCCTTTACCACCCCTGCAGCTGTGGCATTTGTGCCCAGCCAAGTTCTTTCCCATTCCAGCCCTTCCCCAGTGCCGCTCTTCTCCCAGTGGGATCCAGCATCCCTGCAGACCTTGTTCTTGCAGGGTGGGGGCTGTGGAAAGCCCTGCCCAGCCCCGTGGGGAGAGGGGCCAAGGCAAGAGGGCTCTAAATCTCCTACCTGCCAGGTGGGATCAGCGTGTCGGAAGTAGCAGAAGTTGTCCGTGATCCACTTGTAGATGGCAGAGAGGGTGATTTTGGGTTTATTGCTGGCTTCCATCGCCATGCAGATGAGGGTGGCATAGGAATAGGGTGGCTTGACGTGTGGGTTGGTCTTGTAGTCGATGTCCCCCGTGAGATGAGGGGGCACAGCCACGTCGTGGTGCGTCGTCGACGAGGTGGAGGAGGAGACAGGCGTGCAGGGGGTGTGACGGGTGCCCTTGCACGCCGGGTCAGCTGCCAGGGGCGAGCAGGGGGACTCAAAGTCGACCAGACTGAACAGGCTCTCACTCATTGTGTAACAGTCCTGGGGGTCTGAGCCGGGGTATAACTGGGGCAGGCCTGTCTGGGCGACTGTGAAGTCACTCAGCCACCTGAGGTCTGGCAGGCTGTCATCCAGGTCTTCCTCCACACACTTCAGGTTGCCCTTTGCTTTCAGCGCTTGGCTCGACCACGCCATGCCTCAGTGCTTTACGGGGTGCCTGGGAAGTGGAGGGAAGGGATGGGACAGATCCTGCAGGAGCAACAGGGAGAGGGTTGATGTTCCTCAAGGTGCCCTTGCTCTCTGGCAGCCAGGCAGGGCCAGGCTTGGGTGCTTCTGGTGCTGCTGAGCGAGACCCATCCCTGGGGTGCTGTGCAAGGGAGCTGCAACACTTGCCCCAAGGGGCTTTAGCAGCTCCAAGCCTCAGGGAAATTCCCTCAAAACCCTGTGCCCCAGTGTCCCCCCAATCCCAGGGACTGGCACTGCCCATCAAGCCTTAGGCTGAACAAAGAATTTTAAAAAACCCAACCAAAACCCCTCAAACAAGCAAAATGCAGCCCTGCCATCCCACAAAGCGAGGTTGTTTCTTGGGGACACAGAGCTCTGGGTACCTGCTGCTAGCAGGGTTAACTCTCAGCATCCAACACCTCGACAAAACACCCTAAACTTTCCCCCCACCGCAGCTGACTTCCCTCGGTTTGATGCTATTTCTGCTTCCACCTTCCCCTGGTACCCAGAAGCAACTCGGGGGGCTTGGCAAGGTCCCACTCCAAGCACACCCTCAGTCAGAGCAAGCCGGCAGCTTCAGGTTTTGGGGAGCCCCGGGTAGTGCATGCGGCTCCTGGCTCCGGTGCCAGCCTGTTAACCCAAAATCCCGTGGTTTTGGGCCAGGAGAGAGCGCCCGAAGGGTGCATAACAAGAGCCGCTCCCCCCCGCCCCGCGCAGACCGACCGCTTCTGCGAGCGGCTTCGCCCGCGCTGCCCGATCCACCCCGCACCGCTCCCCCTTACCCCGTCCCGGTGCCGTCCCCCAGCCGCCAAAGTTCACGGGAAGAAGAGTTCACACAGCAAGAAGCTTCTGGAAAAGCAGGACGGGGAGTGGAGGGGGGGGGCGCGCGCAAAAAAAAAAAAAAAAAAAAAAAAACGACCAAAAAAAAAAAAAAAGAAGGAATAAGAAGGAAGGCGAAAGGGGAAAGAGAAGCCGTAAGTCTGGTGGGGTGGCCGTGAGCGGGGTGGCCGGGCCGGGCCGTGCCCGCCGAGCCGCCGTGAGCCGCGGCCGCCCCGGCGCGGGGTTAAGTAGCGGCTCCGGGAGGCTTCGCGCGTTGCCACGGCAACGCCCCGCCCCGTAAACATCCTCCGGCCACGCCATTGGCCCGCGCGTTGCCATGGGGACCGCGCGGCGCTGGGGGTGGTACCCAGGGATGCTGGGGGACCCTCCACGGCCAAAGCCGGACGGGGCGCACACAGGGAGGTGAGGAGGCTCTGAGGTGGCCGTAGTGTGGATTATCTGTGCCTGAAGGGCGCTGCGAGGAGACGGAGAGGGGCTTTTTGCAAGGGCAGGTAGGGGTAGGACAAGGGGGAAATGCTTCCGACTGAAAGGGAGTAGGTTTAGGGGTAGGACAAGGGGGAAGTGCTTCCAACTGAAAGGGAGTAGGTTTAGGTTAGAGAATAGTGAGAAATTCTCGACTGTGAGGGTGGTGGAACAGGTTGTCCAGAGAAGCTGTGGCTGCCTTATTTCAGGAGGTGTTCAAGGCCAGGTTGGGTGGGGCTTGGAGCAGCCTGGTCTAGTGGAAGGTGTCCCTGCCCATGGCAGGGGTTGGGACTGGATGATCCTTAAGCTCCTTTCCAACCCAAACCGTTCTGTGATTCTATGAAAGCCTGTGTCCTGTCCCACAGGGGCGACCCCAGCCCTTTTCCTCCTACCTGTGCTCCCATCCTGCTTCTGGCTCCCAATGCACCCACAGCAAAGAGGGCAAAGCTGAAGGGGGGGGGGGTTGGCAGACCCCAAAAGTAAAGGATGGAGTCTGTGTTTATATAATTCAAAAAATTACAGCCATAGGTTTCTATAAGAAAACCCTGCCTGCCCTCCCTGCCATCCCAAGGGCTTTAACAGAGACCAGGTAGGGACCCGTTTGCAGGATCTGACCACCTACAAGCTGTCCCTGCAGCTTGTTTGGTCAGAGGTTGGACTTGATGATCTCGGAGGTCTTTTCGAACCTGGTTGATCCAGGTTCTGACTTTGGTTCTGATTCAGCTGCAAGGTGCTTCCCCCCCCCATCACCAGCCCTCCCTATTAAACCCAAATTAGAACACCCCGCCTTGCAGCCCTCCTTAAGACTTCAGCTCCCAGCACTGGAGGGATTTCTCTTGCATGAGCTTCCAGCTCCAGAAGTTCCCTCTGGGGGTCCTCACCCATCCCAGCAATGCCAGGGGTCACCAGGGGCCACCCACACCTCACACCAGTAAGATACCTCTGCCCCAGGTCAGACTCTTCCTGCACAGGGTTTTTTTTTCATTTGCCTCTTCTCCATCCTGGCAGGGCTCAGAGGAGGCAGGATTTAGGACAGTTGGGAATGCAGGTTCGAAGGGACCTTGGGAAGTGGTTTAGGATATTTGAAGCAGCTGGGCTGGTACAGGGGAGGTTACTGGGTGACATATGGGTGAACACTTCCAGCTGAAAAGGGTTTCCACCCACCAAGCCCTCCAAACCCTCACTGCCCTCACCCTGCAACCACAAAACAACTCTGAACGCTTTGTTGACATAAGATACCCTTTATTAAACATACTCTGAAAATCCAAAACATGCTCAAAGCAAAGTCATAAGCAGCAATCTGGTTTCCTTCCTTAAATCCCTGACTGGTGGATCACTGGAACAAGGGGCTGCCCCTTGTGAGACAAGAGGCTGTTACCTTTCACCCCACATTGCCCTGGCAGATCTTTCCCGTCCCTCTTGTCCCTTCTGGGTGGCCAAGGACGGGACTAGTGTCACCCATGCCCAAATCCCGTCTCTCCTGTGCCACCCAGAGGATGGATTCTTTGCTCACAGCCAGGCAGCAGCACTTTGCTCAGCCACAACATCCTTCTGGCTCCTTTCCATCACCATGGGCTCGATGCCAGCCACGGTCACTCCGAGTGAGAGGCAGTGCCCACCCACAGCCATCTGGGTCTGCAGCCACCCCATGAGCTTGTCTGGCCACTCCTGCAGCACTGGAGACACAGCCTGGAGCAGCCAGAAGACCTTCCCAGTCACTCCCAGGACCTGCTTGTTCTGCCCTGACCAGCTGGCAACCACAAGCACCATCGCAGCCCTGTGCCGGTGCCAGGCCAGCTCTCCTTGTCCCCTTCTAAACCACGAGGAAGGTTGGACTTTGGTAGATGAGCCAATCCTGGAGCATCAGCCTGATTTGCCCACCCCTGTCTGCAGCAAGGTTAGGGAAGAGCTGCCCTCCCTGGTTTTCTCAGCCCAGCATGATGGTGAACCTCCAAGCTCTCCTTGTGCCCCATGCAGTGCTGGAGGCTCCTTAGGGCTGGGATACCCAAACCTGTGTCCCCACAAGGGGATGCAGCCTGTCCCCAAATAGGGCACAAGGCTTGTCCCCACCACTCCAGCCCCGCCTGCTTTTTGCAGCTCCCATCCCACATCCCATGGGATGGCATTTTGGAGATGTCACCTCACATCAAGTTCCTGGCCCTGGGTTCCCAGGGAGGAATCTGGGAGCTGTTGAACTTCCAGGAGATGTGACAGGATATCAGCCCAGAGGAGAGAGCAGCAGGATGGCTGACTCCAAACCCACCTCTGCCAGGACCCACACCAGGGTCATGGACTGAGCAGCTATCATGGCCCTGGCTGTGAACCAGGCAGAGAAAACACCTCCGAGCCCCCAAAAGCTCCCTTTAGGAGCTGCAGCCATCAGCTGGGGAGTGGCAGTGGGGACCTGCTTCCTGCACACAGGTTGCTTTCACTGCATGAACATTTCTGTCCTAAGGTGGCTCTGAAATGCAGCTTCCTCCTGAAAGGGGAGGTGCCCTTTGCTATCCCACCTGCATGACAAAACCAAGTGGGGAAAAGGGAGGCTCACCCTCCCACCCTGGGCTGCCCCAGACAGATCCAGCTCGGTAGACTGGGATGCTGTATCTGATGCCCCTCAGAATGGCTTCTGACTGTCCCTGGTGCTGTCTGGAGTAGAGCCTGACCTCTGCCAGCAGCCCCATCAGGTCTGTGGCTTCATCCCTACCCTTTACTGTCCCTGTGTGTCTGTCCCCTGGAGCAAAACCCGCTTATGCTGTCAGCCCAACGCTGGCCAAAGGGATGGGGATGGAGGGATGGGGGGCAGCTCCTGCACCCTCATCCACCCCCTGCTACAAAGTGCGGTGGGGAGGGTGGGATGGGTGGGACAGGGGTGACACTTTTGGCACTTGTTCCAGAGAGGGCGCAGCCCCAAACCCTGAACTCACAGCAGGGCGGAAGACAGTGGGAGTAAATTAACAGTGCCCCAGGGGCTGATGACCATGCTGGAGGTGGTACCAGGTCTTCTGCCCACCCCTGCCACCCTGCTCCATCCCCTGGAAAAAACCAACCTCACAGGCTGGGCTCTGGAGCCCACGTGCTGCTCAGGAGGAGGATAGAGGGAGGGGGAGCTAGGGGGGCACCATCACTGCCAGTGCATTAATGGGGATGTCCCATGGCATGGGGACAGCCCACGCCATGGCAGGGGCAATGGGCCAGCAAACTTGGGGGGCCGGCCCCCCATGAAGGTCACCAGCTCATGCACTGAGGATGCCAAAGCCAATACTCAACCCACACCCCTGAGCACCATCCTCCCATCATCCATCCCCACCCATCCACATCCCAGGACCCCTTTTGTGGGGTGACTCAGTCCCACCTGCTCCACACGCTGGAGGAGAGGAGCCTGGGGGTGTGAGATGGCCAGGGGCAGGAGGGGACCCCACCTTGTCCCCATCAGGGCTGGAGAATGGGAAGGTGCTTTTGAGGGCCTCCAAACTGCCATGGCTTTGGGCCCCCAGGGAAAAGTCGAGGTTACCGTCTTTTCTTTTGAAAGTCAGTCCTGGTACAGCCAAGGGGTGGGGGTGGTGGCGCCCACGGTGGCTGGACACCAGGGTCCCTCTGGGTGGGCAGGGGGGGTCTGTGCCCCCGCCGAGGCTGAGCCCTCACACGGGCAGGGTGCCCACTGCCTGCTCCAGGTCTCGGGTGCCAGGGGGGCGGTGGGGCCGGGGCGTCTGCTGCAGCCCCACGTTGTTGTTGGCAGCCTCTGGGCCTGGGGGGAGAAAACGAGGGGTTAGGGGCTCCCAAAACCCACCAGCACACTCACCTCATCTTTCCATGGGGGATGCGGTTTAGTCTCCCAAGTAGCAGCCACCTCCCCAGCCCCCCTTGGGGTTTTGGCTGAAGCGAGGGCTGGGGAGTGCCTGCACTTACCTCTCCAGGCTGGGGGAGCCCCTCAAGCCCCCAATTTCTCAGGAATTCCAAGGGCCAAACAGGAAGCACAGCACAACTGTGGCTGGGTTTGGATAACCCAAACGAAGGGGGCTGCCTCTGCCTGCCCTGCCCAGCGAGGTGCCCATGCAGATACCCTGTGGGGCTGCAGGTTGGGCACTAAGGGATGGCCGGGACAGTGAGGGGGGATCACCAGCAATGCTGGAACAAGGGGCACCAACCCCACCCTGGGTGATGGATGGGGCACGAGGTGGGCGCAGGCTTTGGGGGTCTCATACCTATTCCTCAATGTTAATGGGGCAGGAGTCCGGCACGGCGGCTGCGTGGCAGGAGAGACCAGAAGGCACATGGTGAAGGTGGGAGCGACGGCGCAGGGACATGCACACAAGCGAGCACATGGGGGACTGGGATGGGGGTCCCCCCCAACCCTGGAATGGGGGTAGGGAGCTGCCACCGGGCACGCTGTGAGGGGTCCCTCATGCATGGGGCTTCCCAGGGTTTCGTGCCAAGAAGAACCGAGGGGTGGGCATGCTTGTGGCACAGTCCCTGCATGGCTCCTCTCCGGCTGCACGCTCCCAGTTCAGGCAGAACCCTCCAGCTGGGACGGGGTGATGGCAGAGGTTGGCACCTGCCTGCGTGTGGCTTGTGTCCCACCACCAAACCCATCAGGGGCTTTGTGGTGCCCTTAGGAAGGCGGTGTGCCCTTAAAGCAGGGTGGCTGCACCCACCAGCAAGGTTAAGCCCCGTGCCCAGGGCAGCTCTGAGCTGGAGGGACTGCGTGAGGGCACATCAAGGCTGAGGGCTGAGGCTTTCCCAGAGAGGGAGCAGCAAAATCCTGCTGTCTGCTGATTTATGGGAGGTGACAGCTGCCATTTCGACTGGCTTTTCATGGTGAGCTCAGGCTGGAGAGCGAGGCATGTTAAGTCTGCGGATCCCGGAGGGAATGGATAATTAAACAGGACCACATGTACATGCACACCGAAATCCCATTAAGAGCTTGGTATTGCCTAAGTCACTGCAGAGCTCCAGTGCTGAGACCCAGCTCAGCTCAGTGCACCCTTGGGAGGCTGCTGAGGAGTGGGGCTGTGGCAGCAGGGCAGGGTCTGGCCCTGTAGTAGGGTATCAGCCCCATGCCCACCCACCACACCTCCCCATGGGCTGCAGGAGGGGTGTCCCCTGCTGTCAGCAGCCTGGGCAGACCAGATCCCAAATCCCCTCACAGTGGAACCCAACCAGCTTGCCCAGCCTGCTGCCGGATCAATGGGACTATCTGTGGCTTTAAACCAGCAAAAGTCCTCAGGGGATCTCAGGTCTTCTGCAGCATCCCCCCAGCCCTCCCACCTTGGTGCCAGCCTTTTCATCAGGAGCCTTCCCCCAGTTTCTCTTTCCAAAGCTGTTTTTGCCACCCTGCCCCCTGAGTGTGGCCACAGCCAAAGGATGGTCTGAGCCCTGGGGACGGCCCCTGCAACTCACTACACACCCCATGGCTCTGCAGGATCCACTCAAGGACACAAATCTATGTTTTACTTAAACCTTATGCCCAAAATCCCTTTTGCCTCCTCCCAAAGCCCTTTCCCACCAAATTGAAAGCTGCAGAGATTTCACAACAGCTTTGAGGAACCACATCCCATGCCTTTGTCCATTACAGAGAAGGCAAAAATACAATTAGCAAATCACAACCTCATTCCACTGGCTTGGAGACCCTCCTAGAAATGGACTATTAAATACCAGAGAATTCAAAGGCCTGTGTTTAACTGTCTTCAAAGATCCGCTACAATGAGTGGGGTTGTCATGCACCAGGTACAAGTCCTTAGAAATTTTATGAAGGATGCAGCCAAAACAAGAACACAAAATATGGAACACCCCTGGTCAGTCCCACCATGAACCTAAAGGACTGTAAATTGAAAGATACAAAACTGGTCTCATCTCCTTATGATATAGAATCTGACTGTGTCCTAGAGGGTTTACCCAGCATACCCCTCATGACTGCCCTCAAAACTACTCCAAAACCTATAAAATTGATCCTGAATTTTTCACTGGTCAGATGACATGAGGTCAAATTGGTTAGGGAACGACAAACATTGTTTTATCCTGGTCCTTAAACAAAATGGATATGTCCATGCAGACCAATGTTTCTACTATAAGACCAAAATGTTCACCTTTTCCAGGTTCCTCCTCTACTGGATGGTTTTCCTGGCTAAACCAGAGGCCATCACCTCACACATCTAACTGGCATGTTGGGAACTGGAACAGCAATATTGAACAATATTGATCTGGAAACTCTGGCTAATAAATTGGGTACAACCATTAATGATTTGAGCACTCTAGAGCAACCCTTAAGGTCTTCCTTATCCTCCCTTTGAAAAACACAATGGTCAGATTCAATTACCTTTTCTGTCTCGGAAAAATATCAAAATGCTAACGACCAACTTGTGACAATTTAACAGTGGATGACACAGAGACAGAGCTTTATAACCACTGGAATGTATGGATTTATAACTTTACCTATAGAGCAGGAGGGGACTTAACTATTCTCTACCAAAAACTCTGTACCAGAGCATATGTGGCAACATCATGTTGCCACTATTGGAATGGACATTACCCTGGCTAAAAACTGTTGGAACATCCTGATCTACACAAACTGGTACAACATCTGAAAAAGGAAAGTCAGAAAACATTAATCACTGTCCATCGTGATGTATTTTTCATCACGTCCTACAGTGAGCGTAAAGGGATGGAGAAGAACATCACTGGTGTTCTCCTCACTGGCCCCTCTGCCATCCTCAGGGGACCATGGGCAGCCCCAAAGCTCCCACTCTGCACCTCCTCTGCCCCTGGTCCTGGCACGAGTGGCAATTCCCTGCTTTTCCCTGCAAATGCCAAGGTTGGATCACTCCTCATGCTGGCAGCAGGGCAGCTCCATGCCGAGGGCTCCAAGCAGCACAGCCACTGGACACACGGACAGGCGTGGTGGCCAAAGGATGGAGAGTCCATCCTTGGCTGGGCTCGATCAGCCCAGGGGCCAGATCCTGGACCTCTGGGGAACATGGCCAGAGCACTCCTCACAGCACAGCAAGAATCTGACCCTGTGCTGGAGCCGTTTGGGCTGCAAAGCTCCCCCTTCCTCATCCTCCCCCTGGCACAACCAAGGGGGATGCAGTCGAGGATGGCTTTGGCTGGTGCCACAGCCAAGGGATGCTTTGCCAGGCTCCCCCAGCAAGGCAGAGGTGCTGCTGAGACCCTCCCAGCTCCCTCCCCAGCCCTCCCAGCCTGGCAGGGCGAAGCCAGCCACTGCCAGAGGGTGATGGAGGGGACACAGGACTTTTGTGGCAGGAGTCTGTTCCTCCCCAAGAGCCTCAGATGTGTTTCTCCAGCACAGAAACCACCAGGAACAGGCAAGGCAGCAGGAGAGGAGGCTTTCCCACAGGAGCAGGGGGGAAGAAACCCTCCCCTCCAGTGGGTTTCACCCACCCTCTTGGCTCTCCAGCACCTGCTGCAGGTCCGGGACCTGCCACAAAGTTAGCCAAAGGGGCAAGGCAGGGGCAGAGTTGCTTTCAGCTTGTCCACAAATGTACTGATGGAGACCTCTGAGAGGGGTCTTGGCTTTTTGCCTTGTTTCCCCACACACAGGCTGAGGAACTGGAGCCTGAAGTGCTGGGCAGGGTCCCCAGCCCACTGCCCCCCTTGGCCTGTGCAGGGACCAGGTGTCACCAATACATTTGTCACCTTTGTGCAACTCTGGGCAGGGAGGGGACAAAGCGTGGGTGGAGAAAACCGTGTTGGCACAGAGCGAACATGAACTTTCACAAGGATGGAGGAGCCTGGGGGGAAGGAAGAAGAGAAAAAAGGGATGGAGCAGGGGTGGGAAGAAACAAAATTGGAAGGAGGGCTGGAAAGAAAGCATGAAGAAATGGGAAAGAGGGATGAATGTGGGACTCTGTAGAAAGATGGCCTGATCTGAAACACCCCATCTCCCTGCCCGTGGAAGAAGAGGCAGGCAGCTCCTGCTGTAAAGCTGGACTGGCTGTAGATCACATCCCAACTCAAATACTGCTGTACCCACCACGAGCCTGGATCAAGCTATGCTTGTGTCACCTTTCCAAGTGCTCTAGGAGAGCCAGCAGCACCCTGGCCAAGGGACAGAGCATCCTATCAAAGCAGTTCTGCAGCCCACTGGGGACATCCCAGTGGGGAGAGGCCACCCTGACCTATAGCTGGTGATGTGCCTGGTGCTCAGCCCTGCAGCGGGACAGGTGGTGGGGTGCACTGAGGACAACCTGGTGGGGATGGTAGTGGCTGGGATGGTGGGAATGATGGCGATGGGAGAGGAGGGATGGACGCAAAGGGCTGGGGGGATGCAGGGAAGAGTGGAACTGTCCCCCCCACCCCAAGTTCATGTTCAGCAGACGGCCACTCACCAGGTAAGCAGGCCTCAGAGCACAGTTTATTGTCCAGCGCTTTCACGTGTGCGATGCCCATGTCATTGTTATTGTCACACCTCAGACCGAGGAAAGCGCCTGTCCTCGGGCCTGGAAGGGAGTTAAGGCAGTTAACGGCGCTGGGGCTTGACGCTGCCTTTTTAGCACTGGGGGGTGGGATTTCTGGGGCTTCTCCTCTCCCCTCCCCAGCCTCTTTCAATAAAAAAAAATCAATAAAAACAATGCATCTAGGTGGGAGCGGGTGAAGAGCGGACAATAACGCCTGGGCACAGCCCGAGCTGCTCCTTTCCTCGCGCCGGAGGGCAGCGGAACAGCGACGATGCGGCGATGGGCACACACATGAACCCACCCAGGGTTCAGCCAAACCTTGGCCCCAGCACAGCTGAGAGGCCCCTGGTCAGTAGAGCCAGGCTGTGGTGGCATCCATCACCTCCTGCCAGAGCCTCCCCAGCACGGTCAGCGTGCGTGAGAGGCGCGTGGATGCCGGGAGGAGGCAGCAGCTGGATGTGTGCGGCAAAAGAAGCCGGAGCCAAGCTTTTGCAGGGAGATGGAGGCTTTTGGGGCTGAGGGAGGTAACTCTGCTTCCCAGCATCACCTGTATGAGAGATCAGCTCCAGGTTCTTACCTGCATCCATCGGATGCAGGCGACTGAACCTTGGGAGGGATGTTCCCAAATAAGCCCCACTGAGAACCGGCGCAGGACTGTGTCCTAAGGAGAAAGGCCATCCTGCTCCCAGAGTTTTTTAGGATGCCTGTGGACATCCACCACAGTCCCTCATTGTCCCTACTTGTCATATTTGAACCTCCCCATCAGCAAGAGCCTCTCTGCAGGGCAGAGGCCACGTTTTGGGGATGGGTGTTCTTGCTTTCCAGCTTGGCTGAGCGTCAGGCTTGGATAGGGAAACAGTTCTGGCATACTTCTGCTGACAAGAAACTTGCAAATGTGGGAGGGGGCACACTGTGGGCCTCCCTGTTGCCCAAAAGCAATCCTGGGTTGTTAGTGGCCAATGGCACCTCTTTCCTTGGCTATTTGAGCTCAAGGGAGGAGATGAGAGGAGCTCTTGATGTGCATGTGTTGACTTGCAAAAGCACATTGAGAGCAGGCCAAAAAAAGGGAGGAAAGCATCCCAAGGGGAACAGCTTTGCAGCCCCTCCTTATGGGAATCAGCCCAGACATTGATCCCTACAGGGCAGACTTTCAGAGATGCAAGGAAAACCTTGGCGAGGGTGAAGACACAGAGAAGCCTCTTTCCCACTTGGCTCATTGGAAAAACCACTGGATCCTGCACACCAACCTTGGCCTGCTCCACATCCTGCACTGAGCTCGCTGGGGTCCCCACGGACAGCTGGCTCCCCCACCCACTGGTGCTCAACCCACCCGTGGGTGACCCTGCTGTGACTGATGTTTCCCTGGCTCTGGTGCCCGCAGAGTCACTCAGGGCTGTCCCTGATGGCAGCTGGCAGGGAGGGCAGCTGGGGACAGCACAGCACCCGCCACCGGTGGCTGCCCACTGGTGACAGCAACTTGAACATGAAGGGACAACAATGACCCAGGGCCTTTTACCATCTTCCTGCGTGGGAGAGGCGTCCTCGTCCTCCAGCACGTCGTTGCCCTGTGGCACAGGCGAGAGGCAGCGTTAGCCAGGGGCTGTGCTGGGGGCTGTTCCCAGGTCCCTTTGGGAGAATATCCTGGCCCTGGGCATTCCATGGACCAGGAGGATGACCACGGGTAGGGGACACTACCCCAACCATCCCCAGGGCAGCCTGCAGGGACAGGGATGTGGGGGCAGCTCCTTCCCCAGCCCAGCCCCAGGGGAATGTGGTGCCATCTGCCCAGCTTCCCCCTCCATGGGCACCCAGAGACAGATGCAACTGGGATGCCCCCGCCACACCAGGTGTCACCACAGCCCCCAGTCCCTGCTGGGGAGGTTACGGTTACCTCGGCATCGCGCTCCTCAGCAGAGATGCTAACAAAGTTTAAATCCGGGGACTCCACAGGCGTTGACTGCAGGAAGAGGGTGGGAAAGATGGGAGGGAAAACAAGCAAACAAAAAGTCTGGTGCCAGTGGGTTTGGAAGAGAAGCTCCATCCCATGGGGAAGCTCTCCAGCTTGGGGGCAATGGGCACCATCAACAACCCTCCAGCCCCTACCTCTCCATCAGAGGCTGTGGCGCTTGCGGCCGCGGGCGAGGGGAGCATGTCTCCCTCCTCCTCTTCCTCCTCCGTGCCAGGAGCGACGTAGGAGCCAGACATGGAGGACACGGTGTCGGTGCTGAGCTGGGAGTGTTGGCTCTGGGAGGAGGCCATGGACATGACGGACTGAGCCAGGCTGCTGCTGACGGGCTCTGGGGGAGAGCAGGGGCTGAGTGGGGCTGCTGGACCCCCCCAGCCCATCAGTGCAAACCACGGCACAGCACCCACTAATTAAACAGGCGGCTAATGAGGAGGCGTGGGGCATGGAGGAAGGACTGGCTACATGCCATAGAGACATGATAGGCGCAAAGCTGCCAGCAGTGGGTTCTGGGGCTCAGAGCCCCCCATTTCTGTGTCTATAAATGACAAAGCAGATGCAGTTGGTGCCCCTGTGATCCCCATCTCCAGGTCTGTGGGTGACAAAGCAGAGGTGACACCCTGGGGCTCCATGCAATGTCCATGGCAGGGTGGGAAGGGGCCATGGCAACACACTATGCATCCCCCCTGCAGTGGGATGGTCCCGAGGCCACGATGCCACTCTCCTGCCTTGCCAGCACCTGTGAGCCCCACCGTGCTGTACCTTCTGGGGACGAGATGGTGGAGGAGAGGGGTGTCCCAGTGCATGAGGACTGGTCGATGGCTCCTGATGATGACAGGGTGAAGTTTTCGCTCTCCGGTGTTGCGCCACACTCCTGCAAGAGGAGCCCATGGGGAGAAGGGGATGGGGGATATGCAGCACGGATGGACCGCCTCACCCAGGCATCCTTATGGACAGAGGAAGAGACAGGAAGGGCAAACCCCAGCCAGCCCCTCTGGTCCCAAATCTCCCCCAAACCTGATACCCTCCCAGGGTCTTAAATCATCACCAGTACATTTTGGAGAGCACTCACCTCGTCACGCCGGGCTGGGGATCTCCTCCTGGAGGCCCTCGGCTCTGACTCAGTGCACGACTTCTCATCCTCCTCTTCAGGCAGGATGGAGGAGTTCTGCGAGATTGACCTGGCCAGAGGGGGCAAAGCAGAGGGCTTCACTCCTGCCCACAGACCCTCTGAGCCCTCCCAGAGCCCTGTGCCCACCCTGGTACTCACTTGGAGATGCTCTTCTTCAGCTTGAGCCCCGCGGGGCCACAGTCGGGCAGGCGCTGGAGGGGCGAGAGAGCCCTCAGGGCGGGCAGGGGGCCATCACTGCCATAGGAGGGGAGGGTCCCCACGCCTGGGGGGTCCCCCAGGGCACGCAGTGGCAGAGCAGCTGGTGAGGGTGTCAGTGGTCCATTGAGGGCTTCCAGCAGTGACACCACCTCGTAGCCCGGGGGGATGTTCTCTGAGGACTGGGGAGAGGAAGGAGACAGGGTGAGGATCCTCCCTGGACTAATTCACTGCATTCCCTTGCTTCTAGTGGGATCAAGAGGTCCCAGCAAGAAGTTAGAACCCAGAGAACAGACACCCAGCCAAAAGCCCATTCTTTTTGCAATACCAACCCTGCATTTTGATCAATTTGTGTTAAATAAATCAGCCTTTTCCCCGGGAAACACTTGGATCCCCAAACATCCCCACCCTGATCTCAGCGTTCAGGCAGGCACCGACCGAGTGCTCCTCAGAGTCGGAGGTCTGCGAGGCGATGATGGGGTTGAAGCTGGTGGGCGAGAGGGGACCCAGCTTTTTCCTCATGGCTCGGATTTGGAGCAGGGCTCGGAAAGCTGCAGCAGCAGGGAAAAAGGATGGAGTGAAAACCGGGTACAGAGAGGAAACCCCTGAAAAAAATGCCACCCCGTTCCCCAAGAGGGGCATCCCCACTCTGCACAGCGTCACCACGTGGGGACTGCAGAATGAAAGATGGGAGATGCCAGCCCATTCCCAGGGGTGCCAGCCCATTCCCAGAGATGCCAGCCCATTCCCAGGGACCCCAGCCATCCCACCCAGGGCAGCAGCCCCCTGCCCTTACGCAGCCTGCAGATGGGGCAGTTGTTGGCCTGGTAGCGCAGGGTGTCGGCGCAGGTGTTGCAGAGGCAGAGGTGCCGGCAAGGCAGGATGAGAGTGTCACGGACATCCGAGAGGCAGACCACACACTCGGCGCTGTTGTCACTCACCTCGTCCTCGGCCACCTGCCCCGAGGGAAGGATGGGAACTGCTCAGCCTCAGAGTCCCCAGCCCACGTGGCATGAGGGTCGGGTGCTCTAAAATACTGGCTGGGTGCTCTGAGTGCTCGCTGTGAGGTCCTGCCTATGTCCATGGGCTGCCTGCTCTTGAGATACACCCCTGGACCTTATTTCTCCCCTCCTTGGGGCTGAGAGATGGGACCGGAGGCAACAGGAACCCCACAGGGGGATACAAATACAACCTTCACCCCAACTTTTACACATATAAAGCAGAGTGTGAGGCACATCCCATGCCTTGAGCCCCACACTCCCTCTCTAAATCAGCAAGATCTGGCTATCACCCTCCCAAGGGACCACAAAGGATGGAGGGAAAAGCTCAGTCCTTCAGCTCTCTGTCTCCAGCAGCTTCAATGCCAACCCATAGTGTCTCCAAACCCCAGTAGCTCTGTGCAGTGCTGCTGAACGTGTTCTAGTGGCCAGACCTGTGCTAGGGGAAGAGGGGATGAGGGAAGACCCGCAGGATGCAGGAACATACCTTGGAATCCTGCGTGTTGTACTTGTTCTCGATGCCGTAGATCTCCTGCAGGAGGTAGCTCACACCATCCACCTGCAGCCCCATGGGCAAGGGTGAGGAGCAGAGACATGCATCGATTCCCTTTGAATCAACACACTCAAAATTCCATTCAAAAAGCTCCCCAGAAGGCAAGGACAGGGCAGGGGCAGGCTGCTGCCCACCGTGGGGCTTGGGGCTTCCAAAAAGCCCCTCAACACCTCCCCTGCAGGGTGTGCAGGGCAGATGCCACCACCCTGGCAACACCCAGACACTCACCACTTGCTTCTGCTTGAGGGGCTTCACACAGAAGGTGCCATCGCTGTGCTGGAAGGAGGAGAGAGCACACAGGTGGGCACCCATGGGCTGCTGTGCTGGAGCACCCACCCACCCCTGTCACTGCTCCCTCCTTGCTCCCAACCAGTCCATTTGGCAGGAATTCTGGCTTTTCCTGATACCCCAGTCCCAGGTAGATATGGGATGTTACACGTATTGCAAAGCTGGCGACTTGCTGGAAGGAGGAAGATGGAGTTGAGCCCAAATGGCTCAAAAGTGGGTGTCTAAAATGAGGGGATAGTCCCAGAATTTGAGGAGTTGCCCCAAAACAGCCCCAGCCCAGCAGCACCATTCTGAGCACTGCAGGCATTCTCCAGACTCTTGTACCCAGGGGGTGAGGGGGTAGGAGGAGGAGCATAGCCCTAGTTTGGCATTTACCTTCTCAAAGGTGGCCAGCAGCACATGGCAGTGCCCGATGTGCTCTGCAAGACACAAAGGGACACGCAGGGCTCAGGGGACAGGCAGAGCCACGGTGGCAGTGAGGAAAAGCAGGACCAGGTGGCACCACAATGCCAGCAACTGGGAAAGCCCATCCCAACAGGGAACCCCCTCCTCACCCTCTCCTTCATCCACCACCGCCTGCACCACCATGGGATACACCTCCCGGTCCAGGTCGAAGCCCAGCTGGAGAGAGACAGGAGAGGACTGGTGAGATGGAGCAGTGAGAGAGGCTTCACCCCACCTCCATCACCATACCAGACCCCATGGAGGATGCCGGGGCTGGGGGGACCCACCTCCTCCTCGCTCCACTCGGAGGGGTCGATGGTGTGGGAGGGCACACAGAACTGCTGGCACACTCCCCGCTTGTAGTGCACTGTCTCCGACTGCAGGCTGTTGTCCCTGGGGATGTAGCTGTTCCATGGAGAGAGGACAAGAGTCAGGGCACCACGGGTGTCCACATACTCCCCCCTGGTCCCCCCAGATCACAGAGATGCAAGGAAGATGGGAGAGAAGGGGGTCACTCCTCCCCTCCCAGATGCCTCTTGGGACTGAGGTAAAAAGTCCTAAAAAATGCTAAGAAAATCCACAGGGCTAAAATAAACACAGGGCAGCCAACACAGCACAGGAGGAGATACAACCCCACATTCAACCTGGAGAGGGCTGGGAGGGACAATGATTTCTCCTGGTCTCTGTTCTGACCTGAAGGTAAAAAGAAGGAGCAGGATGGGATGGGGAAGAATGTGGCAGGGGGGAACAGGGCATCTGGGGGAAACAAGGAGTCCCCTCCCTCCCCAGCAGCTGTCTCATGCCCTGAAGAGGAGAGATGCTCCAGCAGGGAGAGGCTGCAGATCCATCAGCCAGGGACATACACTGGGCTTGGGGGAACACAAGCCAAGCTAGAGGAGAACACGGGCCAGGCTGGTGGCTCCTCACCTCGCCACCCCATTGTGAAACTCCTCAGTTGCCTGGTAGTAGATGGTTATGGCCACACGGGCGTCCGTGTCGAAGGTGAACTCCACGTTGTAGTGCACCTTGGCTTTGCTGACTTCTTCCCCCGGGGTCTTCACCTCCTCTGAGCACCTGGGGAGCAGACAGGGTCCAGGAGATGGGCACCCCTCGGGGGCTCCAGGACTGATCCCCTCAGCACTGGTGGCCCCAAAAGGGGAAACTGAGGCACGCCAGGAGGGCCTGGCACGCCCAAGGTCGAGCCTGCACGCTGGGAAGTGCCGCAGACAGATTTCAGCCCTAATCCCGACTCTCACCGCCCTGCCGCAATCCCCAGCCACCCTCCAGCAAAGCCTTGGGAAGGTGGGGGAGGAAGAAGAAGCAAAGCACTTCAAAGGCAGCAGCACTAAGCTCCTTTAATCCTGCGGCACTGCCTGTGCTGGCATGCGGGAACCGGGAGGGGAAGGGGACATTCGGAGAGAAAGTCTCATCCCTTCTATCTGCCCGTGCTGCGATGAGAGCAGCCCCAAGCACACCATGCCCTGGGAGCACCCAACACCCCTCCCTCCATCCCCATGGCTCATGGCCCTGGGGTGCCTGCACTCACTTGACGAGGCGCAGGGTGTCCTTGCGGATATTGATTAAGCTCCTGAGGGTCTTCACGGGTTCCTGAGGAGGTGGAGCAGCGTAAGGGAACTAGGATGAGAGAGACACCGGTGAAGGCAGACACACACGGGGGGTTGTAGTAGCTGCGGACCCACCAGTGACCCAGACCCAACACCCTGGGGTGGGAATCAGGGTGGGCAGTGGTGCTCCCACTGGCACAGGCTGCACGGTGACAAGGACATCCCTCTGCAAGCAGCAAGCCCAAAACCCCCTGCGGGGACAATTTCACTGGGGAGGGGTCACACAGAGAGGGGCTGTTCCTTGTCCCTTCAGCTGGAGGGTGAGGAGGATGCAGGGCACAGGCTGGCAGGTGCTGGTGATGGATTTTTAGGCTGCTGGATGAGGCTGGGCAGGGGAGGCTGAAGCTCCCTCCCTGCCCAGCAGCCAAGAAACAAGTGTCCCCATTTCCTCCACAGGATTTGGGTGGTGGGATCCCTGCCAGTCCCGTGCCCAGACCAGGGAGCCAGTGGGGTGGCTGGGCAGGACCAGGCAGGCAGCAGCATCCATCCCCCAAGGTGACACTGTCCTTCCCAGTCTTTCCTGTCCACCTGCACAGGGGCTACAGAGCTCACTGGGGAAAGGGGACACAGTGGCACCCAGGGGACACCCTCTCCTTGGCACTGCAGTCACCCAAAGGAGACCGAGGGCCCTGGGGGAGGGATGCAGGGTCCACCTCCCCCCTCTCCATCTCCTGAGGAGGTTGAGGTTCAGGAGGGATCAGCCCCAATTAGGGCCCAGCTTGTTGGTGAGCTGTCATTGTATGCCAGGGACAGCCAGAGCCAGGGGGGTGTCAGGTGTCACCAGGGAGGGCAGATGCTCAGAGAGCCTCAACTGCTGTCTTAGGAGAGGGAACAGTGTCCCACTGTACCCCCATGCCACCCCCAGCCCAGAGAGGAGGGGAGCTCAGGGACAGCAGGGCACCCACTGCACCCTGATACAGAGGGGACCAGACCGAATTGCAGGTGGCACTGCCCTGCAGTGAGGTAGGTGCCCATTCCCCATGTCCCTGGAGCCCTGACATGGGAAACCCATCATCACCTAACCTGTCCCCAAAACCATCACCACTTTCCCTGTCCCTAAAGCCCTGCAGAGCAGGATGGATGGGACATGGGAACTCGTGCTGGGCTCAGAGGGACAGGATGGGACAGGCAGCTGGCAGAACCCAGCAGTGCAGGCACAGCTCTGCCCCATCCCTCCTCCACCACCCCAGCATTACAACACCCAACCATCCCGTGGCTCCAATCCCACTGGGGCCATCAAAAGGCAGATTAAAGCCTAGGCTGGATGCAGAGTGGCTGATGGCAGCAGAGGCTTTGGAAATTAATTCCCAGCACCGTGGAGCTGCATCCCACTCCTCCTGTCCCCTCTGGGAGGGGAAAAGGGCAGCAGAATCATTAACCTGGTGTTAACGAAGTTTTTAATGAATCACTAAACTTGCACCTGCAGAATCATGCACCTGCAGAGTCACCCACTGCAGCTGGAAGGCAGCAAGTGAGGAAAGGCCCCCGGGCTGGAGCTGAGCCATGTCACGACATGTCGTGCCATGTTGCGATACATCCCCTGCTATTCAAGTTAATGAGGTAATTAAAACTTGCTTGTCTGCACCTTCACCCAATCCAGCCCTGGCAGGGAGAGCACCCACGGGTGCAAGCCCCCTCCAGCTGCAGCACCCAGGGGTGGGTGGCAGAGGAGGGAAGGGGCAGCCAGGTCCCCTGGGTGTCCCCTGGGTGTCCCCCACAGGGGCCATGGGGCTAGGCAGGATGAGGAAGTGCCACAGGCAAATTTTTTGCTGCAGAAACCACTTTGGGCTTTTTCACACCCACGTGTGAACAGCTCTTTTTTGGGGGTGGCTGGATATATTTTTTTTTTTAAGTTAAATTTTGCAAGCCAGATTTACACATCAGAAAGGGGCCGCTCAGAGGACGTTTTGCATCTCCTCACTTTAAATCAAGGTGAAACACAGCAGAAAAAATTGGGTAACGGTTGTGGTGGAGAACATCACCCATGTGTCTGTAGCAACATTTGTTCCATGCCAGCTTCTGTTAAAGTGAAAAAAACACCCTCAAAAGTCTTTCTTGGGGTTTTTCTACAAGCAGACCCTGGCAGGTTTGCGTGGGCAGGGAAACCCAGTGTCACATTTCAGGGGTCCCCGGCTTCCCCTGCGCTCTGAGTGCCACCAGCAGCTCCTCCACTCCTCAGTCCCTGTATGGTGGCAGCTACTTAAACCTGCAACACCCCTCCCAGCCCCTTCAGAACCTGTTCCCAGCTGGAAAATCCAGATTATCACGTATCTATGGGGGGGGAGAACCTGCACAGCCTCCAGGTGCTCTCTGCACATCCCTGTGGCAGCAGTCACAGCTTAAAGTGCTCTGCTCACAGAGGACTTGGGACACAGTTTTTCCAAGATTTCCTGGCCCTTGATCCCCCATCAAAAAAGCAGTGGCCATTTCCAATGTTACAGCCCAACCAGGACTCTCACAGCGGTCCAGAACACAAAAGCATCGCAGCCAAAAATCATCCAGACAGGAATTGGAGGCGGCATCAGAGATGCCCAAGCGTTTCCTGGAGACATGCTTGGACCAGAACCAACACAGGTCCTCCCCAACCCCTCCCTGAGCCCCCCAAACTGGCCTGACCCAAAAGCCCAGCCCCAAAGCTGCCCCTGCTCCCCAGGGAGAGGGATCTTGGTCACAGCTCTGCAGCCCAGGGCCATCGGTAATTAAGCTGGAGCAATGCAATTTAGCTTGTGACGCTGTGTTAATTCTCTCTGCTGTTTCCAAGCTGTTCCTTTACCTTCCCTGCTGCTCAGCTGTCGGGGCCACTGACTCGGGAACTGCTCACTGGGCAGGTTAGAGGCTTTTACTGCAATCAAGAGGATTTCTCAGCAGTCACTGCTGGAGAGAGACCCCAGCTGCTGACTTCTCATTTTCCAGGAAAGTGCAGAGGATGGAGAGAAAGGCTCTGTCTTTGCTCACCCAACACTCACAGGATTTGGAAGTGCTCCTGTCCTTGGCTCTGCCGGGATCCCTGCTCTGGCACAGCCCAGGGCTGGACACTTCCCTGCTGAAGGACTGCATGATGCTGCCAAAATGCTGCCGAAGCCAATTCCAAGGAGGAAACAGGGACCTGGCTGGCAGCAGCCTCGCCAGCCCAACATGGAGCAGGCAGTGCTTGAGAGCTGGGCCAAAGCACCAGGCAAGTTTATCTTGACTCAACAGAAAAGCTTTAGTGCCTTTTAATTCCTCACTTTGAATTTTTTTTAATACTTGATCTCCCCCCCAACTGCTGCAGCTGATGCTGGTGAGCCACCCTGTTGTGATGGAGTCAGGGACATCACTCCTGTGGCTGAACTCTGGTCTCATTTCCTCCCTTCCCAAAGGCAGCAAGCTCAAAAAACACCTCCAGGAGTGTGGGTTGTAGGTTCTCCCATGCCCTGAGACCAGTTGGAACACCACGAAACTCATTGGTGCTGCCCACAGCCCTCAAACCCCCCCCTTTTGTTTTTCCTCTTCTTCCCCTTTTTTTTGCCAGAGCTTGGGGAATACTTTCACCTTTTCCTGTCCAAGATACTCTACCCTACACGATGACAGCACTGCTCTGGCATGCTCCCCACCCCGTGCCCTCTGGGCTGGGGTATGGCTCCTGGCTGAGAGGGGAAAAGTAAAAGGAAAAGCAGGTCTTGGGGAGGGAGTGAGAAGGGAGCTGGATTAAATCAGCCCATTCCACCTCACCATCAGGCACTAGTCCACAGGCTGCAGCAAGTACCCAACCCTTATATTAGACATCAGAGAATCACTGAGTGTGCTTGGCTGGCTCTGTCCCTTGCAGGGGGGACAGCCAGCAGCCTTATACCATGCACCCCATGCCACACACAGCCAGTGTCATTTTGGGAAGGGGTGTGCCTGTGCTCCAGCTCAGCCCCCAGCCCCGTGTCCCCTCTGGTACCCACCACCACGGGCCGGTTCCCCAGGAAGTTGAGGTCGCTGTTCTCCCCGAAGAGATACCCCTCGGGGTGTGTGGAGTCGAACTTCTCGCCGCCCATGATGAAGTGGTTGGCAAAGTAGCTCCCTGGAATGAAAACACAGCGAGCTCCTGAGCAGAGGGGGAGGAGGGGGCTTCATCCAGGCGATGGAGCGGCACGAAGCCAGAGGATCGATGGCTCTGAGGTGACTGTCCCCAGGGTCACCTTGCTGGGAGCCTTTCAGGTTGACCTCACATGCTGACAGCCTCCAGGCAGGCAGAGGCAAAGGGGGAGTTGGCCAAGAAGCAACACTCCTTGACTGCCCTGCACCCCCTCTTGTCCCTGCTCACATCATCCACCACAGCCAAAACCTGGGCACACAGAGCCAGGATGGGGAAAGGGTGGTGCAGGGGTCTGGTCCCATGGCAGCACCAGACCCAGGGGCTCCTTCACCCTGTGGAATTTAACGGGAACAGATGTGCATCCCAGAGCTTCAGCAGCTGCAGTGTCTGCTCCTCTTCACCTGCTGGGGAAATCCCTGTGAGCCCCAGCGTGGTCTGAGCCACCCAAGGTCAGCCCGACCTTCAGCCATCCCTGCATTGGCAGGGGCAGCCAGATCCTGGTCTGTGAGGAGAAAGAGGAGATGGCTCCCAGGGTAGCAGAGCAGGAGAGCAGCTCCATGGTAATCCTTATCATAAACACCAGCTCGTGCCCCGAGGAGGCAGGAGAGGCAGTGGCACAGCCTGACCTGACAGAGAACCAAGAACCCTGCAAGTCCCAGAGGAGCCAGGCTGGCTCCCACATCCCCAGGGATGCTGCCAGGGAGGGGCAGCATGGACCAGGCACACAGCCCTCAGAACAGGCAGGGTCGATCCTGCCCTGTGACATGGACCTTGTGTGCCACCCAAGGCAGCGTGTCCACAGCCAGACACACGCACAGATTTGCTGCAGCTGCCACCAGGAAGGTGGGCAAAGCACAGCTGAACCGAGTTCTGCCAGTTCTCAGCCTGCAGCCTTCCCTAGGAGGGGCTCAGCTGCAGGAGGGAGGATTCTGGGGGGCTGTAGACCCTCCAGGAACTCAGCAACCCCCTTTGCAAAGTGCTCCACATTGCCCTGATGAGTGCCAGGCAATGACCAGTGTCCCTTCTTCCCTTGCAGGGTAAAGCACAGAGCCAAAACACTGGGATGTCCCATTCCCCAGGGTGGGAGCAACCCCCAGGTCAGGCACTTCTCCACTAGAAGAGATTTTCCTCCCTTCCCAGACAAGAGTTGACTGTTGCCTGCTCCTTGTCCGTGAGATCTGGGGTGCACTGGGAAAGCACATCATGGCACAGGACCCAGCTGGGCAAGAGGGTCAGGAACTGAGGTGAGAAAAGAAGGGAAAGGGGGAGGTGGACAGGGATGGGGCAGCAGTGAGGGGTGAGCAGAAGCATCCTGGAGTCAGAAAGGCAGCAGATGTAAGATGGACACAGGGTCCTGCATCCCACCAGCCACGGGGACAGGGTCTGGCTTATAAAAACCCCAAATCCAACTGCACAGACCCACCCAAAACCTCCCAAACTGGGGCCCACAGACAAAGGAGCAAAAGCTTGGGCTGCAACTCTGCATGTGGGGACTGCAGTCAGAGGCTTCCAGCAGATGCAGGGACTGTCCAGGGCTGGATCAAGCTTTAATACTACATTTAAAAACCAACCCCGAGCCCAAAGCCTAAGGGGAGGAGGAGCAGGGATCTACCAGTGGGGCAGGAGGGATGAGTGGGGCCACAGAGCTTCGCTCCAAGGCCCCGTGGCACTGGGATGCCCGGATGCAGCGTGCCCGTCAGCAAACGTCGACCATCAATTATTGATGCCTGCTGCTTTCAGGTCCCATTTTCCATGTACATAATTTATAGGCAGCTCGCCTGGAAGGACTCGGCCACGTGGAAAAAAAAAAAACCCCAAGAGCAAGGTGCCTTCGGAGCTGCCTGAAACGGCACGGCCGGGGGAGAATGGGGCCATCCAGAGCTTTTCTGGCACTGACTTGGAGCAAGAGCAAGAGATGGGAAAAAAATAATATTTAAACCTGAAGAAAAGCTGCCCCAGCAGCAGGAAAAAGCTGGAAAATGGAGCACAAGCTCTCTGTGATGGCCCCAGCTGTAGTTTGGTGGGTGCTGGGGGCTCTTGTAGGATGGGCAGAGTGGGCAAGGACCACCCTGTCTCCCTGCCAGGGATTGGGAGCATCCCTGGGTGCTGCAGGCTCCCAGCACAGCCCCAAGAGGCTTCAGCTCCCCCTTCACAGCAGACAGCACCGGCCCTGTGCTCTCCCTCCCAGGGAAGGTCCTCCAAAACTCCTGCCATTAAACAAAAGCCTCCAGTCATGATGGGCTCTTCCAGGGAAGCACCACCACGGGAAAATCCAGAGCATCGTCAGGAGCGTGTCGGTGACTCTGGCACTGGCAGGTGGTGGAGGAGGGAAGCACCTTCCCAGGAACAGCCACCTTATTATCAGCTAATTGTAAATCCTCACCCAACGCCTACTCCCAGGGAAGGAGAGCCCATCAAGGACAGTCACATCTTGGGAAGGGCTGCTGGAAAGGAGGAATAAACCCAAATTGCCTGAGGTTCCTGGCAAAAACAGTCTGCCCTGCACATCTGCCAGTACCAGCACATGGGGACACATCTGGCACCAGCTGTCAGCCCCTTTTCCTCATGAGTGCCAGGGATGTCACCTTGTCCAAGTGTCCAGAGAAGGGCAAGGATCCCGTGGGAGCAGACCCTGGTGTGTGCTGTGCCTGTGGCTCTGGCACACAATGGCACATGTCCTGCCTTGCTCCCTGAGCCATCACTGCCCTGCTGGGGTCTTGCTCAGCTCTGGTACTGCAACCTCTGGCTCTCCAGCATTACAGATTCACCCTCCAAAACAGCTAAAATAGAAAAACTCATTCCCAGCCCATTTGCATGCTTCTGGTGAGAGAAGCACTGGCTTTGCACAGCCTGTGGTGAGCCCAGCCTGGTGGCCATGGCACAGTGCTGGCACAGAGATACCCTGCAGCAGTGGGTGCCAGCACAGGGTGCTGTGATGGTTAAAAGGCTCTGGGTGCCCCTGGGCAGCCCATTATCTAATTCAGTGCTCTAAAGCAGGCAAACAGGACCAGCAGCAGCTGGAGGTGATGCCAAACCCTGTCTGCAGCACTGCTGCGTCAGCCCTCGCCTGCTATGGCAGTGCCACCACCAAGGAGTTGTGCCCCCAGGACTGGGGGTGTCACTGCTGGTTTAATCCCTGTGCTCCTGTGCCCAGCCAGGGCCCTGCTCATGGTGCCACACGCCGCAGGGGAGCTCAGTGCCAGCCTCAGCCAAGGGACAGGGATGCAGCCTGAGGACCTGCCCCACAGCCATCCCACTGGCCAGGCTCTATCAACACCCCCACTGGCTCTCCCTCCCATCACCTTTGCCAGACACTGAAGTAAATTCGAGCCTTTGCTTCAAAATTCTATCTTAATTAATCCCATTTACACCCTGCCTGGAGGGGATGGGACCTCCAGAATGCAGAGATGCTTAACTGGGACAAGACACAGCTGCCCTGTTCCCACGGGCTGCTCTGGCCACCCCAAGCAAACAGGCAGCCCGATGGCCAAAGCCCCATCCACAGAGAGAGGGAAATGCCCCAGGGAAATGTCCCACGAGATCCCCTTGCAGGGCCACTGCTTCCAAAGCCAGTGGCTGTTTCCAGCCCGCATTCGAGGCGTGAGAAGCGCTGCCTCCACGGAGCAATCGGCTCCGCCGCCCGGCACGTCCTCCCTCTTCAGGCTGCAGGCAGCGCTGAAGGCAAATCCCACTCGGATTAAAGGCAAACCAGCCATAATCTCCCACGGCCACCAGCCTGCCCTCGTCCCAGTGCAGATGGCCATGTCACTTGGGCACCTCCTGTCCCCGAGAACTCTGGGCAGCAGCACCAGGTCCATCCCCCATCAGTGGGAGCAGCCCAGCTGAGCACACCCAGGAGCCTCAGTTCTCCCTGGAAGCCAGAGTTAAGCATCAGCCTGGTGACCTCTGCCAGCTGAGATGAGTTTGGAAGTGTTCAGCTGGGTGCACTTGCTCCCGCAGAACGGGGCACAGAACTTACACCCTAAATGTGGCGGGGTCACAAGGAAAAGTCCCTTAATTAACAGAGCCACAGCCCCTGCAAAGAGCAAACCCATGGATGAGGTAGTCCAGCTTCACCTGGCATCAAGGTGACAGAGGCCTTGAAACCACATAGAAGAGGGAGCTGGGGAAACCCCACAGGAGGCCAGCCTGCCAGGGATCAGCCATCTCCAGCCAGCTGTGCAACCTATTTTAGGTTAAAATAAAAAAATAAAAAAGGCAAGCACAGCTTTTCAGGACAAGCGCAGGGTTTGTGTTGGCTGTAATTCTTCCTAAGGAGGTCTTTAGTTGTAATTAGCGAGCAATTTGTCACAGTGCTAACGATCCAAGCATTTACCTTATCCTATTAACTACCAAAATAGTTGCCTATTAATAATATTCAGTGCCGCAAGGATCCTGTGGCAATCCTCACACACACACTCACGGTGCTCCGGGGCATCATCCGCTGATGCCGGTATTTTTGGGGCTCTGAAGTGCTGCTGGACCCCATCACCTCCGCCCTCCTGTTCCCCCCCGGACACTCGCCCAGCCCGGCCCTTGCAGGGAAAAAGCGAGGCATGGAGGGGAGGGACGGATTTTCCAAGGTCACGCACAAGGTTTGAGACAGGGCCAGATTCGGGAGCAAGAGATGCATCATCACCGAACCTCGAGGCAGGGAGAGGAGCCGGGAAGGCAGAGGCTGGGGTGCTGCCGTGGGGCAGAGCCCTGGGAAGGAGGGATCCCCTCCAATCCCTCCCATCCCAGCCTCCCTCATCCTCCCGGGAATTTAAACCCAGGATTTTCCCGAGCAGCCAGCACCGGAGCGACAGGCTATAAATATAAAAAGCGCCGCCGGAGCGCGGTGCCGCAGACCACGGGTACAGAAATAATTACAATAATAATGTCATTAAAGTCGCATCAACTCAGCCAAGTTTGGGAGACGGGCTGGGCTGGCAAAGGGGCGCCCGGAGTGGGGTGACCCCATCCCCGCTCGCACCCAGAGTGTCCCGCACCAGACCCAGATTTTTAGGGTGCCCGCACCGCGCATCAGGGTTTGCTTTGGGGTGCGCAGGGACACCCCAGCCCGGAGCAAGGTCGTGCACGGTGTCCCTCCGGCTCGCTGCCCTCTCCCCCACCCCACCGGCAGCACCGGGACGCGGGACTCCCCCCTCCCCGTGGGCTCACCGGATTTCGGGGGGTATCTGTAGACGGAATTAGCGGGGATATCCACTTCCTCCACCCCTGCGTTCTGCCGGCTGGTCAGAGCCCCCATGGCCGGGCCGGGGCTCAGCGGGCGGGGGGCGGCGGGGAGTCCTCCCGCCCGGGACCGGGACGGGCGCCGGGACTGGGGCTGGCGGCGGCGACCCCCGCCCGCAGCATCCTCCGCTCCGCTCCGCTCTGCGCCGCGCCCGACGCCGCCCCCGCGGTACCGCGGGGCTGCGACATGCGGGGCGGGGCCGGGAGCGGCGACACGCCCCGACCCTCCCCGCATCGGTCCTGGTCGCCCGTGGGGATGAAGGGGACGGGATGCTGCTCTAGCCCCCCGCATCACCCGGGGTGCCCCACCAGACCAGCGGGGTCCCCCCGCCCCGTCAGGTGCCGCTTACCTGTCCCCCGAGGTGGTACACGCGTGCTGGTACACCTGTCACCCCCTGTGTCACCCAGGTGCCTCCTGTACTGCTCGGTGGTCCCCCTGGCCATTACCTGCCACCCGCAGTCACACCCCTCAGTGACCCCTGCCCACCCAAGTGTCACTCTCCTCCCGCCCTCACCCCCAGCCCCACCAGTGACACTGAGCAGCACCCCCCGCCCAGGGACCCCCAGCCCAGCCCAGTCTGGGCCCCTGAGGCTGGTAGAGGGCATGATCCCTCTGTCCCTGTACCCCACGCCGCAGGGGTGTCCCCTGGGAGAAGGACAAGCCCCCCACTTTTCCCAACAGGTCACAGGGGGAAGGAGTCAGTGCAGCTGTTGGCACAGGGGCCGGTCCCCTCCAGCAGCACCCCAGAGCTGCACAGCACTGGGAGAGGCAGGTTAAACCCCCCTCCCCAGTGCACACCTCTGTCTTCCCCATCCTGCCTTCCCAGCACCAGGAGCAGCTGCATCTGCCAGGCACAGCAGCCTCTGGAGGCACGGAGCTGCCTGTCCGCTCCAGTGCACCCCGACAGACTCCCCCAGTTCCCTCAATGTTAAGTTACTGGAAAGCACTGGGCAACTCCTCATTTTCCCCTTGGATCCGAAGGGGAAGGATGGACCCTTGGACCGCTCGCTTAAACCCACCGGTGATTGATTAGTCCGGCAGCGCAAGTTAGTGGAGCATCGCATGATTTTGATTTGAGTTGATAACACGAGTACTATAAATATCAAACAGGAGATGTGCAGAGAGGCGGATCAGCTGCCTCGATGGCCTCGGCTACTCCGCGGTGATGAGCAAAGGCTGTCCCCGGGGCTCCCCCTTCACCCCCTCCCCATAGAGGGACACTTGGATCCCCCTCCCCGACTGTTTCCTGCACGCACAACCCCAAAGGCAGCTGAGAAAGGCCAACCCAAAGAGCAGCCACTGCCATGGCAAGCCCAGGGGTGCCTTTGTACCCCGTTTGTCAGCCTGCCACTGTCACACCGGGAGCCACAGCCCCAGCAGTGACACTGTGTCTGTGGGATGTCACACCTGGGCTGGGAGCCAGCGAGAGCATCGGCCAAAGAGGAGGATTTGGACTCCGTGATCTGAAGGGTCTTCTCCAACCTAAATGGTTCTATGAGGGCAACACCAACACCAGGAGCCTGCTCCAGCTCCCAGTGCTGGCACCTACCCGGGAACCTGGGGCTGATCCCTGCTCACGCATTTTGGGGAGCCTGTTTTGGACGTGGACCATGTAAAAAACCTAGCCGAGTCCCGCACTGCTGAGCTGCCAGCCCCACTCCAGCCAGCCCCGACAGCGGGAAACACGAGCCTGGGAGAGGGAGCCAGAACATTTCATTACCGGCACACTCCAGCCTGCAGGGTTTTAGTGCAGACAATAATTCAAAGTTATCCCCGTGCAGATCCATAACCCGGCAGTCATTACAGGCAGAGCTGCTGCCTGCATGCACGGCTCGTGGTTTTTTTTTTTTTTTTTCCCCGCGATTACTGCAGCAGAGGATTTTGTAGGACAGTGCCGCAGTGGAGCGAGGGAGCCCTGGCGGGAGCTGGGTGGTGATACGGCTTCGAGGGCAGGTTCCCTCCCAGTCCTACCTGGCCGTGTTTCCTTGTCCCGGCACACACAGAGCCGGGAGAACCCCCAGCGGGGCTGACCCGGCGGGGGAATCCAGAGAAAACGCAACGTTTAACCCCAAAATGCACTCGCCAGGTGCGAGTCTGAAGCTCCCGCTGCCCCGCTATGGGATTTGGGATGTGTGTTTGGCAGGGAAAGAGGATCCTGCTCCTCCCTCCTTGTGCTGAGAGGGAAACTGAGTCACAGGAGAGCACGGTAGTCAAACAGGAGAGTGGCTCACCCATGCATGTAAACCTTTCTCTGTACACCCAGTCCATTCCCAGTCTACTCCCAGTTGCCCCAGCAGTTACTGGCACATGGTGTGGAGCCACCAGCCCGGGCTGGCTCTGCTCCCAGCCTGTGCAGCCCCGCAGGAGGCAATGGCTGGGAAGGGGATGGTCCTTCATTAGTGGGTGCTGAGCCCTCACAAGGGCTTGCCATGTTCTTAGCCCCCCAGCTCCTGGCTGGCAGGGTGCTGGGAGCCCACCCCCTGCCCCGATCGGTGACCCCAGACCCCCGAGGGTCCCAGCAGGGTGGCAGGGCACCACAGAAGCTGGAAGGATGGAAGAGCATCTCGGCAGGGAGGAGCGACAGCAAATCCTGCCTGAAAAAGGGGGCTCATTTTCAAGGACCGAGGGTCCTGCTGACTTTTCCAAGTGTCACTAACACTGTTTTTTGTCACAGCTTTGGGTGCCAAGGGCCCGGGAGCAGCATTCCCATGGGTTTTCCAGGCAGGCACTATGTGAAGCTGGTTGCTCCCAGCTTTGCTAACTCAGCTCAAAGCTGTGCATGAGTGGGTGGTTTCGGCAAGCAGGAGGTTCTGAGAGCTCTCCAGGGCTGCGTGCAGGAGGCAGGTGGGTTCGGGATCCTGGCACCTGGAATTGTTCCTCTCACACCTTCAACTGCCTCAGGGCTGCTTTTGCTCCAGGAGGATGAAGCTACCAAAACCTTACCTGGGCAAGCAGGACCCTCTGTACCCATTACTGCATCCTGGTGGGTGGGATCCCCCTGAACACCCCAGAATGATAACCAGCCTGGGAAAATACACACTGGCATTGCTCCTCCGTCACATCCCTGCCTGGACTTCACCTCCACAGGACCACCAGGACTTTCACAGCCCCACACAAACCTTCACATACCGACTGCTGTGGACTATTGGCTGCAGAAGCTGCTTTAAGTTTCCACCCCTCCACCTCCTCATTCCCTCTCCCTCGGACTTTTGGCCACAACAGAAACATCCAAACCTCCAATGGCTCTTTCCAGCTCAATCTATTTTCACGGCATCCATTTGCAAAGTCCCTGGTTTATTTGTTTGGGCTTTAAATGCCAATTTTCTCTTTTTAATTAAAACATTTCTAGGCGTGCATTGCACTGGTCCCACTCAATCCCCAAACCCAGCAGAGGGGAACACATCACAGGCGACCTCACCCTTGCAGGCTGTGACTGAAGCTCAGAGTCACCAGGATTTTAACCATTACCAAAAAATCCCAATGCCCCCAAAACTGGGAGGTTCCCTGAACACCTCTTGTCAAGGCCCTCACACGGGAAGGGTGTGGGGATGAACTAAGGCTGGGTCCTCCTTCCTGCCCCCAGCACCAGGTTAGGGTCCCTGCCCCGGGGGTAACAGGGGTCCCAGGAAGGAGGGCTGGGGGTGCTGGGAGAGCCTTGTTGAGGGAATGGGGGAGCCTTGCTGGGTGAGCCAAGGCAGGGGGCTAAGGGGGAGCCTCGGAGGGAGCAGCCCCCCTGTCCGGGATACCTGCAGGGTGGCAGAGCCCCCCCTCAACCATCTCCACTCTCAATTAACCCCTCTCTCAATTAACCCCCCTTCAATGAACCCCCTCCCCTCAGTGAATCCCCCTCTCAAGGAATCTCCCTCTCAATGAGTCCCCCCTCTCAACAAACCCTTCCTACAATGAGCCCCCCTCCCCTCAATGAATCCCTCCTACAAGGAGCCCC
>JAWWEW010000042.1:7373669-7413837 GCA_035583185.1 Anabacerthia variegaticeps
TGCGCAGCCCCCCGGCCCTCGGAGCTGTCAGCTCCCCTGCCAGCCATATTGCTCAGCGCCCGCAGGAACACGCAGCCGGAGAATGTAAACACGAGCTAAAATGTCTGCCAGGAAATAGTTTGTCTCCGCGAGCATCGCGCTGCAACTTCGGCTCCCCAGCCCGGGGGGCCGCGGCTGGTCCCCCCCTCTCCTTCCCCCAAATGCCACTTGACCTTGGCCGAGGGCATGTCCCCCCCTTGGCCGAAGGGAGGAAGTTATTCCCCTCCGGGTGTTTTGGGTTGTGTTTCTTGTTGGGTGGTTTCTTTTTTCATTTAATTTTTTTTCCCCATGTGAGGGAACTAAACGGTGCCACGCTCGGGGGAAGGAGTGGACGTGGGTTAAGGTGAATTTTCCCCCTTTTTCCACACCAGGAGGGAACTGCCAGCCAGCCCAGCATCGCTGGCATCGAGTACTCTCTGCCCCTCGGAGAAAGTCATTTTGCCAGCCGGCTCCCCCTGAAACCCCTTTTATTTTAATTCCTCCTCCCCCTGTGCGTTTTTCTTGCCGCCTCGGGGTCATTTCATGGAAAATCCTGTGTCCCCGGTGGGAAGGGGGACAGGAGGGCAGGCAGGAGCTGCTGGCAGATCCCAGGCCTCGCTCTGTTTTCTCACCCAAAGCTGATTCCTGCCGGGCAGCTGCCAGAAGCGGGATGCAAAGCAGCACTGCTGAAATCCATCCCGGCCCTATCCCTGCACACCCCAGGGCCAAGCAGGACCCACCACCCACCCCAACAGGCCCCCCATCACCCCTCACCCAGCCCAGCATGGAGGGTCCCGAGTCTCTCCCCATCCCCAACAGTGTGTTTTGCTAATGCATGGTGTCAAAATACCTTTTACCTTTCCCCAAATACTCCCATTTTTAGGTTTTCTCTTTTTCCCCGCTGTTTTCCCCCCCTCTCCTCCCCAGCACTCTGATTTCTGCAGTTTGAATTGCCCCGCTCGGCTCAGGGCATGGTTCAGATGAGGAGCTTTGTGCTTGCAGTTTCTATTTCTTTTTCAGGCGTCAGGGAACAAAGCTGTGAGAGCAGCAGCCACAGTTCAGAGCAGGGCAACTCGTCACTGTCACCCCCCCCGAAGGCTGGGACTTCCCAAACCCTTCCAAACCCCTGCAAATTCCAGGCTGTGGGACTGGGACTCCCCAGAGCTGCTTGGGTTGAGATTGACCCCCAGAGCTCCTCCACAAGAGTAGGAGAAAGAGGGCAATAATTGCAATAATTACATGGCAATTCTTTTTTTTAATTAATGTTTTAAATCAATCTGGCAAACACCACCCCAGAAGCTCAGAGCTGTGTCCACCCCCCTCCAGCATCACATCCAACCTTAGTCCAGGGCTGGCAGTTGGCATGTTTGTATGGCTGTGGTGGTTGGTTTCTTTTCAAAACAGAGGAAATTACATTTTTTGGTGGTTTTTTTTCCCTTTTTTTTTTGCAACAAGTATCTTTTCAGATACTGCCAAATATATAGGTTATTTTAAAAAAGCTGGATTAGCACCATTTCGAGCTGAGCTCTGAAATGAGTTCTGTGGAGCAATATCCCTGGCTCACCACAAACCCCTTCAGTGCCAGCCTGGCCATGATGGCATTTTTTGGGGTGCCTCACTTTGCAGGCTCATAGGAGCTCATCCATCCCACAGCCAGCATGGGGCTGCTGGCTGCTGCTTCCCCCAGGCTGGAGGAGCACCCCAACTTCAAACAGACCAGCTGGGACCCCCCAGCCAGGGTTTGGCCACTGCTTCTCTGATCCCCACATCACTAAGGGTGGCCAGGATGGGGATGAGGAGGAACCTGTGACAGGGATTTAGGTGCTGGCCTGTGCTGGGGGGGCAGCAGGGGCTGCTGAACACCAGGCAGGGGCAAATCTCAGGCCAAGGCTCAGGAAAGGGGAGATGCAGGAGCTATTTCCCATCAGAAACCTCTCAATCCCCTGTTGCTAAAGGCAGCAGACGTTGGCCAAGCCCCTTAACTCTGCTTGAAGTCCCCTCAAGCATCTGGCAGGAGCTGTGGCTCCATGAGGGCAACAGGGATCTGGGATGGGTTTAACCCAGAGGAGTGAAGCCTACCATGTGCATGCACCACCCCCATGTCCAGGCATCCCCTGCCCATGTGTGTCCTCCCTGTATATACCCCTTCCCTGTGTGTGCAGCCTCATGGGAATTGGCACACACACCCTCACCCCCTTTTTAGTAACCCTCAATACTCAATTTAACAAGTGCTTTGCTGGACTGGGGTCCCATAGCAGCCCCTGAGCCCCAGTGCAAGGCTGGGTCCCAGCCTGATTTTCCTCAGCTGGGGAGATTGGCTTGGAAAAAGGGCCAGATCCATCACTGTCCAGGCGCTAAATTTAGCTGGATATGCAGAAGGCAGGGGCTGTACCAGGAACTGGGGGGCCCTTGGGGGATCCTGCCTGCCTTTTGCTCTCCTTGCCATAACAGGGTAGGAAGAGGTGTCAGGGTGGACAAAAGGGGGTCCTGCAGGGCCAGATGGCACCCCAACACCCTCCCCACCCATCATGCTACACCCATTTTTATCAGCCCTCTCCCTGCTGCTCCCCAAACCTGCCTCATCCCCAGGCAAAATGTCCTTCCCAGATTGACTGGAGACACTCCCCAGGCAGCTTTGGGGGAGCCATGCAGACCAGTGGCTGCTGGATACCCCATCCTGGGCTCTGAGCATCCCTTGGATCTCGGGGGTGCCGGCCATGGGATACACTCAGCAGGACCCCTAGTGATGGTGAAAGGTGATGGGTCTGGCTCCTGTGGGTGGGTCGGGGCCCCAAAAAGCCCCTGTGATCCATCTGGCACCCACCTCCTCCTCTCCCCCACAGATGTGCACCCCCAGCAACACGCCGGCCACGCCGCCCAACTTCCCAGACGCGCTGGCCATGTTCTCCAAGCTGCGGACCTCGGAGAGCCTCCAGAGCAGCAACAGCCCCATCACCTCCATGGCCTGCTCCCCCCCGGGCAGCTTCAGCCCCTTCTGGGCCTCCTCGCCCCCCAGCCACCAGCCCGCCTGGCTGCCCCCGTCCTCGCCCACCACCCACGGCCTGCACCACCACCTGCACCACCCGCAGCCCTCCTGGCCCCCCACCCCTCCGCCTGCAGCCCCCCCACAGAAAGCCGTGGCCACCATGGACGGCCAGAGATAAGACTGGGGTTGGCGGAGGGTTGGGGTGGGGGGGTGCTGAGGGTGGGGGTCTGGGCCGGGGCGTTGGGAGCAGGGGCTCCCCGAGAAGCGCACTGGAATAATTTTCTAGGTTTTATTATTATTTTTGGGGGAGGGGGGAGCATGTGCTGCCGGGGAGGGCACCAGCCCCCGAGTGCCTCTGCGAGAGTCGCTGGCTGGTCTTTTCTCCCCCCTGCCCCCACCTGTTTTTTTTTTAAAATATATAACTATAATATATAAATATATCTAATGTATATAAATCCAGAGAGAAGGAGCAGCAGCGTGGAGGCAGCTGCTGGGTGTCTGGGGGGGGTTTCCCTAGGGCTCTACCCCCACCCAGCATCCCTACATCAGGGCAGGCGAGTGAAGGGGGAGGACAGGAATAACAAAAATAGATGGATGGAGGTGGTTGTCAGCACCCCAGATCATGGCCGTGGAGGGACACGGAGCCACTGGACATCCCCCCCCAGCTCTGGATTTCCTGGACGCTTGTCACAGTTCCCAGAGCCAACAAGCCTCTCCTCTGGCTTCTGAAATTCAGCCCAGCTTCTTGCACAGACCCCCTGGATTTCCCTGCAACCCCGTCCTCCTTCCCTCCCTCGATATCCCCAGGGCCTGGGGATTTATCAAGGTGATGCCTCCCTGTCCCTGCAATTGCCATACCTGGTCCTTCCCCAGGGAGAGTTGGGAGGGTTGGGGTTTTTTTTTAGTTTTCAAATCAATCTTGCTTAAAAAAAAAAAAAAAAAAAGAAAAAAAAAAGAAAAAAAAAACAAGAAGGAAAAACCAGCAAAAAAACAGATTGAAGATTTTTTATTAATTTAAAAATAAGAATAAAAAAACCAAAACAACTAAACAAAACAAAATCACTTTTTTAACACCAGCTGTCCCTGCCTTTTCTCTCTCCTGGGAGGATATCCCTGGCAGGGCACTGAGAATGGGGGTGACTCCCCCATGCCACAGTGTCACCAGTGGGCACTGCCCCCCTCCAGGAGGTGCCCCAAGTTGCACACTCTGCCTCCCCAAACCACTGCTGCCATCCCTAGAGACGGGGGCACAGGGAAGGGGAGACCCCCAGCACCCCCAAAGCCATGGAGCTGCTGTGCCAGCACAGCAAGGACCTCCCTGTGCCAGGGGGTGTAGCCAAAATCCCATCTTGTCCTCTCACGGAATCTCACAACTTGAAAACCCACCTGGCCCCACCAGCGTGATGAGCCCCCCAGACCTCAGCACTGTAGGGACACTCCGGGGCTGCCAGGATTTTGGGGAAGCCCTATGCTGGGGGTGATGCCCTCTGAGTGTCCCCCACTGCAGAAGGGCCACCAGCCCAAGGCCACCATGCTCACACAACAAGTAACTGGGGTAAAACCACCCCAAATGGGAACACAGCAGATCTGGAGATGCCAGGAAAGGCTGGGGGGCTCAAAGCACAGTGGCAAAGCATCCCCCAGGGATGGAGACCCCCAGGATGGCACAACCTCCAAGGAGAAAGGGCAAAAATCCCCACTTGGGGCTACTTACACATTCCAGCAGCACAGAGAACACCTAAGGAGGAATGTGAGGCTGGTGCTTGTGTTCAGGGGGGTGCAGGAGAGTGGGGGTGTTTATAGGGTGCAGCTGGGTCCCAGGGGCAGCACATGGGGCAGGGGGTGGGAGATGGGCTGAGCTGGGGGGAAAAAATGATGAGTATCAAAGGGGTCACCCTAGCTGGGTCATATTCTGCAAATGCAATTAGTCCCCAGTGTGTTTTTCCACCCCTCAACCCCACCAAGGGGTGCAGGATGGTCCTTTGATGGCTCTGCTCTGGTGCCTGGTGGTTTGCTCAGAGTGCTCCCAGTCACCCCACTGGATGTGGCACTGGAGGGACTCCAGATCCTGTTACATGTACCTCTGCACCCCCAAAGCAGGTTTTTAGCACCCATTTTTCCCCCTGAAAAACCAAGGGAACTCGCCAAGGAAAATGTTTGGAGGGGGCTCTCCCAGGGGACTGAGGTGCCTGTGGAGCACAGTTGGGTGGCCAGGGGTGGAATCTGTCACCCTGGGGGAAGGTTTGGGGGCTTCCCCCTGCAGTTTGGGGAAAAGATTCTCCAGGAGAGCAGGGTTTCCATGTGACAGCCCCCAGGGACACACCACGGGGCTTGAGGGGACCCATAAGCTTCGTGTCCCCCCTGGCTGCCTCTGGGGTTCCCCTCGGGCTTTCTCACCCTCCCACTCACCCGAGAGGTGCCACCAGCTTTGTGTGCAGTGGGGACAGCCCCGGCCACGTGTCCCCAGCTGTGACACCCCCTCGGCCCTCTCTGTGCTGCTCCCAGGGGGGTTTCCCTGTCTGGTACCTCTCCAATCCCGGGGCCATGTGACCAAGTGACACGACCTGTGCCAGGTCTCAGCACACACAGGGGGTTTCTCCCATCTGGCAGTGAGGGGACAGGTGGCACGTGGTGGGCTTGGCAAAAAGCAGCTCTGAGCCCTGGGGATGGGGTAAGGGAAAGGAGGGGGCGTGTTTCCCCCATGGGGACAGAGACCAGTTAGGGTGTTTGGTCCAGAGCTGGGGAGCAGCGGGGCTCGTGCCTTCCTTTCCATTGATGGGAAGAGGGACAAGGGGGTGCCAAAGGGTGTCCCTTCACTTGGAGATAAGGAAAGCAGCTCAGTGATGCTCATCCCGTGGGATGATAGCAAACCACAGGGCTTGGGGTGGGATTGGCTTTTGGCATGAAACCATGTCCTGCTGCTGCCCTTCCCACTGGGGTCCCCATTTCCCGCTGCTTCCCTGGATAAATGAACATCCTCCTTCTGCTGCCCCACCCACCACCCCAGACCACCTTTGGGGCCATGGAGGGGCTCATGGAGGCCAGGGGGTGTAAGGGGGAGCAGGGGGTTGACACAGACCCTGGGAGGGGTTCCACAAGGGCTGTTTTCAGCTCTTCCAGCAGGACAAGGGATGATGCTGGCCCTTGTTCATAAAGGGAAGATCCTGATCCAAAGCCACTTCACTCAGGAAGTACAGGTGCTTGGCTGCTCATATCCCTTTACTGCAGCTTGGAATATCTTGCTCCTTCCACGGATGACCCCATAGGAGCCCTGCTCTGCCGGCCCCGGTAGACGAGTCCATCCCTGCCCACCAGGTCAAACGCGCCGGGCTGGGAAGGAGAGAGTGGGATGGCTACAACACTGGGCTGCGTTCAGCATCCCCAACCCAGCCTCCCCCCCCAGCTCTCCCTGTGGGAACCGAGGCACAGATCCCCCCCGGATGCTCAGCATCACCCTCCCAGCCCGTGTCCCCACCTTCACCATCCCTACCGTGCTGGGGTTGGGGAGGAGAGGCTCCATGGGCTGCACTGGGCAGACGCTGGTGTGCCGGCCCCCGCAGTACATGGGGGATCTGCGGGAATACCCCTCGGCTGCCTGTCCCCTGTGGGAAGGGACACAGGGATGCTCAGTGCCCAGCATCACACATTTCACCCTGCTGTGCCAGGGAGGGGCCAGGGGATGCTCCCCGGGGGTCTCCCAGCTCCCCTCCAAATGCTGCAGGGGACCCGTGCCCCTCCAGCCCTGCAGGATATGCCCTTTCCCCACAGCCCTGGAGAGCTGGCCATGGCCGTGGCAGGTCCCTGTGCCCTTTGCAGAGGACACCACGAGGCAGCAGCTGGGCTGTCACAGCTGTAGGGCTTGGTCTGGGGAACTTTGACAGGAGGCACCCCAGTCCCCACAAGCCTGAGCTCAGGTAGAGACCAGACACGACCCATCACATGTGGCTTCGGTGCCACTGAGACAGAGACCTGGGCTAGGCAGGGCAGCACAGGGTGGGTCTGTAAAACCCCTCTGACCCAGGGCAAGCCCAGCTGACCCTCCTCAACCCCCTCTGTCCCCACCCAGGGAAGAGCCCTCCTTGCTGGGCAGGGCTCCCCCTCACCCCAGGGGCCAGGGATGGGTCTCCATGTCCCTACCTCTGGCCTTGTTCCTTGTCCTGTTTGGCAAGGTGGGGCAGGCGCCCCGTGAGCCCGGGGGATGGTGGTGGTGTGTACGAGATGATATCAGAGCGCCTGAGCAGGGCAGGAGATCCTGGGGACGGTGGAGAGAGACCAGAGAGGACAGGAGACCTGGGTGGAGAGCACCTGGAGAGGGCAGGAGCCACAGGTGGGTGACAGGGGCCAAACGAGCCACCCCTGCCGCAGCAGGGCACTGCCAGCACCCATCTGCCCCTGTCCCACCCAAGCACCCCCCAAGCCACCCATGCCAGCTGCTACTCACGGGACAGGTAACCGTGTGGTGAGGGGCTGGTCACTGGGCAAGTACTCGTGAGAGGGCACCTTTAGGATCTTCCTAAAAATGGGGAGAAAAGGGCTGGGTGAGCCCCTGGGGGGATGCAGCCCTGCCTGTGCAGGCAGCAGCTGGTGCCAGGCATGTCCCTGCAGGGAGTTATGGGGTTTGTAGGAGGAATCACAGGGTGCTGAGGCTGCTTTGCCTCCCTACCCCAGCACAGTCCAACTCACTGGCTGGTTACAAAATAAAGGGGGTGCGGTAGGGGTGATGGGTTATTTTAATGGGAAAAAGCTCCAGCTCATATTAGGCAACAGTGAATCTGCAGAGGAAAGTGCCCAAAACCCACTGCCGTGGGAATTTCTCCCAGGAGCACCCACAGCAGACCAGTCCCATGGGAACTGGGGCTGGTGGCAAGGTCAGAATGAGCAGCTTTCCTGTACCCCTTGCTGGGGTGGGATGTTCTTAGCCTGGAACAGGCTTGTCTTGGTCCTGCTGGTGTCCCTGAAATGCAGCAGCTGCTCGGGGCAGCCCAGGGCAGGCAGGGATGTGAGATGAAGGGCACAGGTTCCCAACCAGCCCTCACACCCATGTCCTCGCTTGGTCAGTGCTCAGGACCCCTCTGAGCTGTGCCAGGAGGGCAGGTCAAATGTGGTCACAGCCCTGTCTGGGGGGATGAGCCACCATCCCCCCCAGCTCACATCCTCTGTACTCACATCCCGGGCTCCACCTGGGAGGGCTCCATCCTGACGCTGCCCCCTCCTCGTGCCTCCTTGGCTGTGGGGGACCTGTTACCAGTGGGAGGAGATGGCACAGCTCCATCACTGGCTAAATGGGTCCAATGCTAGGGAGGAGGGAACAGGGACAGTGCTGTCCCCAAAGCCATCGCTGTCCCCATGGCACTCACCTGCTAGTCCCAGACACACTCCCAGCTGGGACCCAGAGACCCTGTGATACTGCATGGCCTCGGACTGACAGCGCTGGCTGGATGGGCATGTGGCTGCGGGGGGATCCTGGATGCACTCCCAGGGCAGTGACACTGCCATCCAAAGGCTTTGTCCGAATGTGGGGAGAAGCCTGAGCAAGCAGAGCAGAGTGTCAGCCCCAGCTCTTGCCCCCAGAACTCCATCCCCTTCCCGCAGTGAAGCTCCCTGTGCTGTTGTGAGCTAGGGCTTAAACTAGACCTTGGTCTAAGTGCAGCACAGCAGTGGTGCAGAGCTCAGAGGAGGAGGCATCCCAGAGGGAGCACCCAGGGAAATGGGAACAGTCTACCTTAGAGAGGCTCATCTCAGTCTCTTCGTCCTTGATCTGTTCCATGTCCATCTCATAGGGAACACCCAGTGGTCTGGGAACAGACTTTGCCTTGGAGACCCTCATCTTGATCTCTTCACCCTTGATCTGTTGCATGTCCATCTCATAGGGAGCACCCAGGGGCCTGGGAAGAGCCCCTGCCTTTGAGATGCTTGTCTTGATCTCTTCATCCTTGCTCTGTTCCATGTCCATCTCATAGGGAACACCTACGGGTCTGGGAAGAGACTCTGCCTTGGAGATGCTCATCTTGATCTTTTCATCCTTGATCTGTTGCATGTCCATCTCTGGGGGAACACCCATGGGTCTGGGAAGAGACTCTCCCATGGAGATGCTCATCTTGATCTTTTCATCCTTGATCTGTTCCATGCCCATCTCTGGGGGAACATCCAGGGGGCTGGGAAGAGACTCTGCCTTGGAGACACCCATCTTGATCTCCTCATCCTTGATCTGTTCCATGTCCATCTCGGAGGGAGCACCCAGGGGTCTGGGAAGAGACTCTGCCTTGGAGATGCTTGTCTTGATCTCCTCATCCTTGATCTCTTCCATGTCCATCTCATAAGGAACACCCTGGGGTCTGGGAAGAGACTCTGCCTTGGAGATGCTCATCTTAATCTCTTCATCCTTGATCTGTTGCATGTCCATCTCTGGGGGAACACCCATGGGTCTGGGAAGAGACTCTGCCATGGAGACCCTCATCTTGATCTCTTCATCCTTGATCTGTTGCATGTCCATCTCTGGGGGAACACCCACGGGTCTGGGAAGAGACTCTGGCTTCGAGATGCTTGTCTTGATCTCTTCATCCTTGATCTGTTCCATGTCCATCTCTGGGGGAGCACCCTGGGGCCTGGGAAGAGACTCTGCCTTGGAAATGCTTGTCTTGATCTCTTCATCCTTGATCTGTTGCATGTCCATCTCTGGGGGAACACCCACTGGTCTGGGAAGTGACTCTGCCTTGGAGATGCTCATCTTGATCTTTTCATCCTTGATCTGTTCCATGACCATCTCTGGGGGAACATCCAGGGGGCTGGGAAGAGACTCTGCCTTGGAAATGCTTGTCTTGATCTTTTCATCCTTGATCTGTTGCATGTCCATCTCTGGGGGAACACCCAGGGGGCTGGGAAGAGACTCTGCCTTGGAGATGCTTGTCTTGATCTCCTCATCCTTGATCTCTTCCATGTCCATCTCATAAGGAACACCCTGGGGTCTGGGAAGAGACTCTGCCTTTGAGATGCTTGTCTTGATCTCTTCATCCTTGATCTGTTGCATGTCATTCCATCCCAAATCACCTTCTATCAAGGAGACTCGGGGGCTTCTTGTGAACCCATGCGGTAAGTTCTTCTCTCTGCTCCATGCCTTTGAGCTGGGATGAGCTGCTCCCTTGGAGATGCTCCGTTTGATCTCTCTATCCTTGATCTGTCCCATGTCATTCCATCCCATCCCACTTCCTGTGAAGGGGACTTGGGGGCTGCTCACAGCACCATGCGGCAAGTTCTTCCCTCTGCTCCACGCATTTGGGCTGGGAAGAGCTGCTCCCTTGGAGATGCCCATCTTGGTCTCTTCATCCTTGGTCCGTCCCACATTATGCAATCCCATACCCCTTGCCATGAAGGAGACTTGGGGGCTGCTTGTGACCCCAGGTGGCACGTCCTTCCCTCTGCCATGTGTCCCAACCTTGGACCTCGAGGGCACAGGGCTGGAGCCTGCGGTATCCCGATGCCTTGGTGAGGATGTCCTGGACCTTTCTGCGAGGGTAACTGGAAGAAGAGACCACAGGGATCTCTACATGGTTGGGGGAGCCAGGGGGAACAGAACTGGGGGAAAACCCAGCAGTCCACAGGCGCTCTGCCTGCCCCGCTGTGCCCCTCACACCCACTGGATCCCCTCCCCAGGCCAGCCCAGACGTACTTTCGTTGCCGATGACAATCAGCCCATGGTCCTTCCAAACGGGTGCGTGTGTGCTCCCCTGCAGGTCCGGGGAGACCTGCCCATTCTGGCCCATCATGTCCTTCACAGCAGACCAGGAAGGAGAGAGTGGGATGGCTGCAACGTGGGGCTGCATTCAGCGCCCCCAAGCCAGCCTCCCTATCCAGCTCTTCCTGGGAAAACTGAGGCACAGATCCCCCAAATGTTCAGCATCACCCTCCCAACCTTGGCTCCCTCTCAGCCATCTCTTCTCAAGGCTGAACATGCCCAGCTGCCTCAGCCTTTCCTCAGGAGAGAGATGCTCCAGTCCCCAAATCCTCTTTGTCACCTTGCACGGGACCCAGAGGAGCAGTGACCCCCCCAGCATTGCTGCCCATGCCCTGATGTGTGGGGACGGGGTGCACTGGTCCCCTGGGGATGCAGCCACCTCCTGTCCTGGATCAGGACCCAGCTGTGCTCAAGGACGTACCATGACAGTGCTCAACAGCTCGTTGCGGAGGCTTTCCAGCATATCCTGGAAGTTTGTCTGGAGTGGGGCGAGGAGAGGGACAGGAGTCAGAACTCAGGAGCAGGATATAGAAGGAACATCTGCAAATAAAGTCAGCCACCAAACAGAGGGACCCTGGGCAGGGCTGCACGAGGGGCTGTGGCTGTACTGAGTGGGTGGATCTTTATCTCCCCTCCTTCCCAGCACCCACGTTACATTTTTGATGGCTCTGTAGTTCACAAGTGCCTCAGCATCCCTGGCTGAGGCAGGCAGTGACCTCTGCCTGCAGGCAGAGGTGCCCTTCTGCCCTCCCCGGGGCAGCAGTGGCAGAAGGAAACCAGGGGGCTCTGGGTGAGTTGGGCTGAGCTCCCACATTCCACTCCTGGTGCTCCTCACGCTGGGACCCTCCAAGGGCTGTAGAGCAGGGGCAGCAGGGCAGCACAGTGAGGGGCAGCTCCCAGGGGCACCGCTGGCAGCTCACCATGTCCTGCATCTTCTCTACCATGTGGGACTGCTCCTCCTTTAACACCTTGATCTCCTCACGGAGCTCCTCGCAAACAGCCTTGACCTAGGAGAGGGGGATGGCAGGGCTGAGCCCCAGGGCAGGGTCACTGAGAACCAGGTCCAACTATGATCTGCACAGAGCCAGGGGCAGTGCAGAGCCTCCACCGCATCTGCAGCAGCCAAGGAGGGGCAGCAGCTCCCTGGCAGATCTCACAGAATGGGGCTGGGAAGAGCCTCTACCTCTGTGATTTCTCTTTCATTGTCTTCTGTTCTCTGCTTTAACTGCTCAATGTCAGCAAACACGGAGGAAATGGAGGGGATTGCTGGGGTCCCCTCCAGGGGCTCCCCGCTCTCCTGGACAGGCAGGTCCCGCAGGCCCAGGTTGATGAGCATCCCATTGAGCAGGTTGCGCAGCTGCTCGAAGTCGATGGGCTCAGTCTTGGGTGCCCCGATGGCCACGTCCAGCAGCTGGCCCAGGGTGAGCTCTGCCATTGTTGCTGACCTGTCCGAAAACACAGAACTGCTGTGAGCAAGGGCTGGCTGTGCTATTGCTCCAGACAGGAGCAGTAGCATGGGAGGTGATAGGAGGTGTAGCAGGGGGCAGAGCAAGAGGTACACAGTTGGCAGGCTCCTTCCTCTTCAGTCTCCTCCTCATTCCTTGCTGCATGTGTCCCTGCTTGCCATGTCCCCTGTTTCAATGCGATGGCCCACCCTGGCACAGAGCTCCCATTGTTACACAGCAGCAGCCCAGTCCTCTGTGGAACATCCCCATTGTCCCTCACTGCTGGCCACGTCCACGTCCTGGCAGACAGTGGGACCCTGGAGCACGTGCCAAGGTACCTCTGGCTTTCACCACTTTCAGCCCCAAAATGACCCTGGGGACACCTCCCATTGGGCAGCCTGTGCCCTAGGTGCCCCTTGCAGGGTGATCTGTGCCCACCCAAGAGGGCTGTGTCCTGTGGAGGGAGGTGATCCATGTGCTCACAGAGCCTGAGCTGTTCTGGAACGCTCCAGGAGACCAGTCCAGAGAGGATGCACCACCAGCTGTTCCCTTTCTGCGGTCTCAAAAGCATGACAGAGTTTCCCTTCTCCCTTAGATGGGGGAATGGTGGAAGGCTGCTGCTGATGGCATCAACACACCTCCCTCCAAAGCAAAGAGCTACATAAGCAGGGAAAGGCAGATAAACAGAGGTTTCCAGACTACCTTAGGAAGTAAAGTACTTGAACATTGGGAAAAATCTTTGAACCAGAGCAATCCATCAAACAAAACCTTACAAAAATCATCAGCAAGGGACTCTCTTATGAACATCCAGGTCTGACCATCGGGCAGTTGGAGCTCTGACATCTCCGGAGCCTTGAGCACAGGAGGGCTGGGTGAGCTCCTGTGGGATCCTGGCTCCTGGGTGGGGACATCCTGCAGAGAGTTATGGCACTTGCAGGGGGAATTGCAGGGTGCTGAGCCTGGTTTCTTCTCCAGCCCACCCTAGCACAGTCTGACCCACAGGCTGGTTTCAAAATAAAGCAGGTGCAATAGGGGAAATGGGTTATTTGTGGGTTCCCACCTGGGAAAAAGCTCCAGCTCATCTTAGAGAATCCACAGAGGGAAGTACCCAAAACCAACCACGGTGGGAATTCCTGCCAGGGGCACCCCCAGCAGCCCAGTCCCATGGGAACTGGGGCAGGTGGCAAGGCCAGAATGAGACTGGGTGCTGTGGCTGTGGGAGCTGGGGGGTCTCTGTGGGGTGGGCAGCCTCTGCCTTTGGGCTCTCAAGAGGTACTTGAGTTTGGCTCCATGAGCTGTGGGGTTGGGGACAGGGGTTGAGACAAACTGAAGGCTCCTGGGTGTGCCCTTGGTGCTGACCAAGTGAGGACACGGGTGTGAGGATGGTTGGGATGGCAGGTGTGGGAGCCTGTGCCCTTCACCTCACATCCCTGCCTGCCCTGGGCTGCCATGAGCAGCTGCTGCATTTTGGAGGGGCTCTATCCCAAAGCTGCCCCCTCCTCATGCCTCCTTGAATGGCAGGAACCTGCTGCCAGGGAGAGCTACACGGGCATTCCCAGGGATGGTTTGCTGGCTAAATGGGTCTGATGCCAGGGTACCACACAGGCCCTGGGTATGGCAGCTGGAGGGAAGAGGGGCAGTGCTGTCCCCAAAGCCATTGCTGTCCCCATGGCACTCACCTGTCAGCCCCAGTCACACTGTCAGCCAGAGGGTCTGTGCTGCTGGGTGGCCTCATGCTAGGATGGAGGTGTGGGTGTTGGGGGATTCTGGATGCACTCCCAAGGGCACAGGACCCTACACTTACCTTTGCTGAATTTCAAAAGGTTCCTCCCCAGCCCCAAGGGTTTCAGGTGCCTTCGTGCCCCACAGAGGGGCTGTGGTGGGATGTCAATCCAGCCTGGCCCTCAGGGAGGTACCGGATCCTGCTGTTTTACCCACCACCCTGAACATGGCCCTTTCCTGAGCAGAAAACATGCTGAGAGCACAAATTAGGCCAGCCAAGGAACTGCCCTGGCTCTGCCTGTGCCAGGTCCTGCCTCCCTGTGGGATGTGCAGGGAAGAGGAGAGCTGAGCAACTTCAGTAGAGGCCCCAGGGTGTGCAGTGACTGGAAGTGCTGGAGGCTGCAAACAACTTCGTTGCACTTTTGCTTCTATCTTAAACCTGCTTTTGCTTGTACTTTTGCCAGTGATTCTTTAAGCAACCTTAAAACATTTACTCACCACAACGACCCCAGGGACACCAGCACAACCCTCTGCTCACTGGTGCTGTGGTTCCATGATTTCTACCCAAACACAACCCAGTAAAGCAAGCCTGAATGGGAGAACAGCCCTCAGTGAGCCCTGGCCTTGCTCCTGACAGGTCTCACAAGCAGTTTGAAGGGAAGAGAAAAGCAATACTGCTTATATTTTTAACACTGGCTTCCAGGATGAAGATCATGGTCTGGCACTGGCTTGGAACAAGGGGACACAGAGACATCTGCAAGGACTTCACATGCTTCAGCTGATCCTTTCAACTTGCCGCACAGCACTGTGTTACCCCATCAGGCTGAGGAGCCACACTGTGGTCACAGAGTACAGCTGGGATTTGTTTGTGGTACTTTTTGAACGCAAGAAAATCCATCAACAGCTCTGAGTCCTCATTCAACCCTGCACATCCCTTGCAGGGTTCAGCCTGGAGGCTTAATTCATGCTGGATACTGAAGATGGTCCAACCACTCCGTGCCGAGGTACATTTGTTTGCCTGATGTTCAAGGATTGTCCTGCTCAGTCACTGCCAGCCCCTTGGCCCCATACATGTTTTAGATGTTGGAGTGGAAGCGAAGGGTGAAGAATAAGGATGAGCAAAACTAAACAATTCTTACGCTGTTGAAGCAACTGCTTCCAGCAGCTTTTATTTGTTCCTTACATCAGCAGGCTAGAAAGTGGTGCAGGTTTTAATGGAGTGTCTCATCAAGGGGGAAGATCACAGTTTGGGAATTTATCCTTATATCATCCTGGAGACAAAGCCTTCCACAAGCATCTTGTGCTGCTTCCTCAAGTGTTCCCTCCACCCAAAAACTACTATCACTCAAGAGAGGAGTGCTCAGCAAGTCCTATTTCTCTGTGGAAGAAGGCTGCAAGCTGCCAAGTGAGCGTAGTTACAGCAACAGCCCCACTGAACACACACAGCAGCTGTTCAGAGCCTACAGGATTCACAGGAAGCACCAAAATTGAAAAATCTTATGCTTTTTATTGCAGGTTCGGTGTTAGTGTTTTGGAGAGCACAGCTGCATTAGAAGCAGATATTGTTCCAGCTTCCCTTCCCCACGAGACTCTGCCACAAACTCATCAGCCCCAGGCAACTCCAAAAACTGCGCCTGGTTTTGCAGTGTAGACAAGTGTTCAAGTGAGGACCAAGACCCTCATGTGACTTGTCACTGAAGAACAATAAAGATCCAAAGCTCGCAAAATGAAAAGGCCAACACATTAACCAGCATTCCCTGCTCTGCTGGGAGACACACGTGAGCTTGTTCCCAGCTCCCTGACAGGAGGATGTGGGTAGCCCTGCAAATGGGTTGCCCCAAGCTGTCCTTTTGGGATGTTCCGCTAACCTAGTTTTGATGAAAGTCCTTGCTCTGCTGTGCAGGAGATGAGAGGCCACTCACTTGGCAAGGAGCTGCTGTGCTGCTCAGCTCTGCCAGCAGAATGTTCCCTTCTGTGCTCTTGGGTGAACCACAGGCAGAAACAACCCCAAAGGCTGCTCTTGCTGCCCACACAGCAATGAACAGTCTCTATTCCCTTCTCATAAGCTGGCAGCTATTTCTGTTTAGCTTTACTTTCCACCCCTACAGGGCAAGAGATAACACACTAAAAAAACCCCCAAAAAATCATTAAAGGGACTTAAAAATTCAACACCATCTCATTTCTCCATCTGTCTCAATTAAAGTGTAGCTCTCCCCATTGCCAGTGGCCTCTTCTATTCAACTGTTAAAGTGCTGGTCAGGTTGACTTTTTTCTATTAGATCTCATGGCTCAAGACCCTGAAAACCTTCACGCTCCTACAAAAATAAACAGTTGTGTTATGCCTATATTTTATGGTATTGCCTTTTCATGCACACTTCCTTCTGTTGTGGAGCCCAGGACGGGGCCAGTGCCAGGCCTAGTCATCGACAGTGATGTTGCGGAAGAGATAAGCCATGGACTCGCCGTTGTGGATCCGTCGGATGGCTTCCGAGAGGATCAAACTGATATCCACAGTCTTTATCTTGGGGCACTGCAGCTTCTGCACCTCGTGAGGAACCGTGTTGGTCACCACCACCTACAGGGAGACAGAGAGGAAAGACCAAAAGTTGTGTCGCTGAAACACTGGCTTTCCCTGAGCAGCCACTGTGGATGAACTCCAGGAGGAGTGTGCACCTCCTGTTTCAGTTCAGGGGGAGAAATCCTTGTGGGACTAAAATAAATGGTCTCCCCCATACAACAGTCAAGCTGTTGAGGGGACCAGCATAACCAGCCACCTCTACACAGGCTGATGGGTCCATTCAGTTCATAAGAATTGGCATGTTTGTTACTAAGGGTGAGGTGTGAAATCTTGTTCTCTTGATGTCCCAACAGCCCCTCATCAGCTGGGGGAGAGGGGCAGGGAGAAGGGCTGCACAATGAGATGGCAGCCACACACCCCCAGCTGAAGTGTCCAGGCAGGGATGACTAATACCTGCATTAGGGAGAAAACATACTCAGGGAAGCAGATCTGATCTGAACAAGTATTAATCACACATGCTCTTTGTGTCTCAATGACGAACCAGCTCACTGAAACCAGTGATTTCAGAGGTGAGCTACGTGGCATGGGAAGAACATCAATCTGTGAGTTCTGGTGCCACCAGAGTCACCCCCTCCTCTGCAGGAAGCAGACTCACCTCATCGATGGAGGATTCCTCTATGAGACGAGGGGCATCTGCTGACAGGAGCCCATGGGTTGCCATCACAAAAATCTTATAGGCTCCACGCTCTTTCAGGATCTCTGCAGCAGCCACAAAGCTTTCCACGTCATCGATGATGTCATCCTGAGGAGAAACAGAAATAACCTCAAAACCAGAAGTTTACAGTGCCTGCAGGGCAGGAGTGGATCTGCAAGGTACTGCAGCTTTGGCCACACACAGAGATGAAAAATACAATCCCTGTGTACTTCAGCTGCTGGAGAGATGCAAGGACAGCCACGTGCACAACTTTAATCTGTGAATGTCATTCTCCTCATTTAGGGACTCTTTTGCTAGTGTGGAGAACAAGTACTGTGTCTTGGAAACAAATCAGTCCCTGCACATGCACACACACAGCTTATCATCAGCAAGGTGTTTTTTCAAGGGGGCAGGAGCTGCATGTTGATTATTACACTGCAGCACGGCACAGCAAGTATGAGAAGCTCGGCAAGTTTTGTTTGCTTGGGTTTTTTTAAACACTTCAGGAGCTTCTCTGCATGTCCTGGATTTATTTGGTATTTGCAGATATCCAACACTTACAGAATTAAGGAAGCAAGGAGATTTTAGGACTTAAAGTGCTGAAGTACAAAGGGTTTTCAACAGAAAACTGAAATAACCAAAGCCACCAGCAATACTGGAGAAAACTGCATAACAATCATGTTCTCACCCTACACCAGCAATCCCTCCTACCCTCAGTGACAGGGCAGCTCAAGATAAGATGCTGTGAGGAAGCCACCCCCCACCTGCCCTGTCACACTCGTACCACAATGATGGCAATTCTTCCTCCAACGTCTCCAACCACAGTTATTGGCGGTTTCTCCTTGGCCATCATCACTAAAGAAGGAAAAAAAGGAGTCGAGGTCAGTCAGGCTTAAATCAAACCCCAAGAGCTCCACCACACAAGAGGCTTAAACATCTTATATTGATGCACAGACACAGATGTGCTTTACATGATCCTGACACACACCTAAGTGGGAAACCATTAGTTTAACCATCATTTTCCTCCTTAAATGAACAGCACTGCTGCATAAAGAGGGAACTCTGTTTCTGTGGGAACCTCAGAGACAGCAAGCAAATCCAATTAACAGGTCCCTGAGTAAGGACAGCTACAAAGCAGCACCTGGTTTATGGGACATCGGTGACTTTCTTTGACCCCCGGAATAAGACTTAAAAAAAAAAAAGGTCTATTTCATGATTGGGAACAACAAATGGGCTTCTTTGAGCAGCATCTCTCAAAGGGCAGGTGCTTCACAAGGTGCAACTTTTCACCTGTTGGACTCAGTAATTCATTTACAGGGTCAGAGACTTGCACTGCAGCTTGCTTGTTTTCTCACCAAACACACAAGGCTCTTTTAGAGGGTGTAAGAACCTTAATACCATCTGCTCAGGCAAAGAAAGCTTAAGGAAGTTTGCAGAAGCAAATTTGCTGATTTTTTTTAAGTGGATTAATGGAAAGAGCAGGACAAAATCCAGTTGAAACTGAGTTCTACAAGCTCCGTGCAACCAGCAATTGGATCAAAAGGATAAACTGATAAGCTGTGCTACCTGCCACATAGTGAAGAGATGTACTGCAAAATAGGTTCCACTCCCTCCTGACTCTACTGCTGCACTGCCATGGGTCATGCCAAACTGCATTCTGCCAAATTTCCAGCAGCAGGATAAAAATAACAGAGATGTTAGGATGCACTGAGAGGGTCCAGATGTAACACAGCCTTCAGACTTACACCAAACAGCAACTGGCCTCTGATACAGGCCAGGGACTTGCCGTCCATCAGCCAAACCTGTCACTGCCACAGGCTGCTGCTTTATACAGTACAAAAACCTCCAGTCTGGAAAGGACACTGTGGTGGGCACACAGGTGATAATCTGGGCTGATCTACCCACTGAAGCAAAGAAGAATATCCAGCATTTTGTAACACTTACCTGGCCCACCTGCACACACCCCCATCCCACATCTTACCCTAAGGGGAGTGCAGCAAAGTGTCCTGCCAAAGCACTTGGTACCACTCCTTTTGTAAGCTCAGGTCTTGCCAGGATTCTGGCCACAGAGGCTTCTCAAGTGCTGAGGAGCTTCAGACACCCCTACACAACAAGATTTTTCTGCTACAAGATAACCTACTTCAATGTAATACCTGAGCAGCAGGAGAACACAAGCCATTGCCCATCAAAAAGCCTGTCTGAATATTGATTTCTGCCCTCCTGGATCGAAATAGCTCTGCATGAAACTCCTCATCCTGCACAGCAGGCTGATCCAGTACTATTCCCACATCTCAGCAGTGCCTGGGAATGCTCAGAGGGCAAGCATGGGTGGGTGAGTGAGTCACACTGAGGGACGTGATGAAACCAATTTTAAGGACCACAGCTTCGAAGATTCATGTGTAAAGCAGTTCCTCACACACACAGCCCCACTCCACAGACTGGTTTTCCATAAGCCTACCAAAACTGTATACAAGGTGTCCCAATAGTTTTGTTTTGACCAAAGTTCCATCACTCATGGCCAGGTTTTGCAGTTAAAGTCACAGCTACCTTGGACTGAAGAGTTAATAGAGCTCCATGGCACAGATTCCCCAGCCTCCCTTCCATGGTTATTTCTGAGTCTCCTATCAAATGCAAAGTCACCTCTAAATCCTGAAGGAAAATTATTCTTATGAGAAGGAAGAGCATTTGCTGTAAATGCAGATTAAGCACCACAAGAGATAAGCAGATCATAAATTTCAATTACAGGTGCTACCAACCTGCTTAGATTAGTTATTAGTTTATTATCTAGTCTGGACAGTAATAAAACTCCTGGTGGGGGCTGGGAAGCATGAAAAGGATTCCACCTGGCTGCCATCCCATCCTCCATGTGTATCCACAGATGAGTGCCATCTCTGTTTACAACAGCCAGGTCAGAGGAAATCTTTCTACACAAATATGAACAGACCTAGAGAGCTGAAATTCAACACTATTTTACTCACAGAGACATGAAGTTTCAGCAAATCAGTATCCTTCTATTCCATAAAGGAAGCAGACACTTGCTATGCCTAAAGGCTAACATGGCAACTAGCAACTTTAGCAGTGCTTTGCATCTCTGTTTTTAAAAGCTGTATTTCAATTTTGTTTTATTTTTAAAGAATGGTAGGCAACGTGTCGACCTACCCGGATCTTAAAGAGATGTTCTCCCTTTTTCTTGTTCAATTTTCTCTGAAAAAAAAAAAGAAAAAAAAATTGCAAGCCAAAGATCCACCCACAACCACATCAAATCTCAAGAGAACTGCTCCGACGTGATGAGAGTTTACACAAAGGTTACTGCAGCCAGTTTCTTCTTCCAAATCTTTGGACATATCAAGATGTGCAAGTCAGAACTGCAACAAGAAGGTGGCTTGAAAAATGATTCAAATAATAAGAACATTTTCCTCCCAGACTGAAAACCTCTGTTTATATGTAGACAAAAGAGGGTAACAGAAATAAGCCACAGTGGTACTTTTGCCTGGTGTAACCCCTTGGATCATGTACAAGTTTAGGTTAAAGAGTTGCTGACTTTTTCTGGAGAGTCAGAAAAGATGCTTGTGGTATCTGTAGCTTCTGGGGAGGGGGAGAAATAAAAGAGAAAAAAACAGACCACCATTTTCATAAAACAAGAATATCAAAGAACACTTTCATTCTGATGTGCGTAACATACACTGAAGTATCACACATTAAAGGCAAGATTATCACTGGCTTGAGGAAACAGCATTCCCAGGTGTGCAAACCTGTTGCTTTAATTAAGCAGTCAGAAACGGGTTAAGAAATACTAAAATACATTCTGTTTGGAGCTGACAGTGTGCATTAAAGTGATAATCACCAAGAAAAATAATGCTGCATTTACAACAGAGCCTGTGAGCAGAAAGCTGCTCAAGAAGGAACTGTTTTGTGTAGAGATAACCCTGGAAGGACAGAAAACAGCCCCGTGCCCAGCTGAAACACAGAAAAGATGGGGGTGGGGAAGGAGGAGAACGGACCTATGGTCATTCCAGTTTTTCCCCCAAACTTTCTTCTTTCATGGCAGTTTCCTGGGCCCTGGGTTTGAACCATTAGCTCTCTGAATAAAACACTGTGTTGCAGAGCCACTGAAATGATTTAACAGATGGCGTTCCTCTCCTTTTCTCCAGGACGAGGAAACACGCAAAGAGTCCACGTGCATTTGTTAAGGCAGAGCCCCAAGGCAGCTGCGAGCTCTGGGACACAAAAGCACACAATCAAAGGCAATAACCTCGCAGTGACGTCCTGTCTCAAAGGCTCTGCTTTCGGGGGCTGGAGTGACGTGGGCTGTTGCTGCTGCTGCTTGAGCACAGCATTTTAAGTGCAATTAGAAGCACTTCTGGCATTTTTCTGCTGTGGCTCCGAATGAATCAGACTATCACATCAGGCCACACTCACAGGACAATAAATAAGCCATTACACTGCACAGCACTCATTAATTAGAGGCACATGATCTCTCCCAGAACAGGGAGACAAGGTGCATGCCAGGACACAGGAGCCCAGCCAATTCACTAGGAAGCCCATGAAGAATGGCACAAAGCATAAGCCATCGCTGTGGGGCTCTGGGGCTGCTCCCAGACACAGGTTCCACCTCTCTCCTGGCTGTAACACAACTGCCTGGAGCCTGAACTGCCGAGTCTAGGATGCTCCACACCGATCTGGTTGTAGCCTGGAGCAGGATGCTCCACAGTAAGTCTCAGCCACTCTCCAGGAGCACCCTCACCTTCTACCTGCCTGACCTAGGGCAGGGCTGTTGAACCAGGCAGACCCAGACCGGTCCTGTTTTGACAATTGGAGGGGTTTGGGGCTAGTTTTGGTGCAAAGAAGCATCCAGCTCTGAGTGAGCAGCATGTGTCTGACCTTTCACAACCAACCACACAGGGCCACAGCTGAACCTTGCTTCACTCTGCCCTCAGAGCTCCCACCACTGGAAATGCTGGTGATGGCACTTGACAGGATGGAGAGTTTGGTATGATGTGACATTTAAAGTGGGAAGATGCTTTTCAAATGACTGAAGTGGATGAGAAAGGAGGTGTATCAGAGAGGGTAAGTACAGACACTCACAGCATTGCCATCCCTAACCCCAGCTGCATTTTCAGCTCTGTCTGGCAGAGCACAACTCCCTGGCAGAGGCTGACACACAACCAGGATGCACTAGAAGCTTACAGACTGCTTTTAGGCAGGGGTTACCTCAGACTTCTGCACCTCCAGTAACAGAGCCCAGCTCACTCAAACCAAGGTATTTATCAGGTTAGAAAACTGGACAGAAAAGCAACTTCCTACTGAGAGTTTTGGACAAGTTTGCCCCATGACTGACAGCTACCAAGGCTCAGCTTGACTGTTTTACATTTGTGCCTTAGGCATGCAGGGAGGTCATTGGTCAAGTGCTGAGTTTGTGCAGGAGATAAAATAAGAAAGTGGTGATACACAGCAAAATAGTTCATGTTTGGATAGCTGAGGACTGAAAACAATTTTTCCCTGGAATCATAACTAAACTGGACAAGGACACATTTCTGTATGAGCTACCATTTACAGGGCTCTCCAGCAGCACAACCTCCCACAGCTGAGCTTCCCTGAAGTGACATGGTTGGAAATAAAAATGCAGTCCCATCAATGCCTTGGTAGCAGACAAATGTCAGCTATGGTATTTTGGAGGACAGCATCCTCTTCAGAGTAGGAGAGGAGGGGAAAAGCTAAGAGTAACCATGCAAATTCCTGTTTTGTTGGAAGGGCATGAAAAAAAACCCCTTGTCAGAAGGGGGGCAATCAAGATGAAGTCCCAAGCTTCACTGGCAAGCCCCACCTGCCCCTCAAGGCCCAAGAGGAGTTTCACCAGCAACATAAGCACTGTTTAACTGATTGTATTCCAGTGACCAGCAACTGGGGGTGACGTAAAATGTCTGTAGTTTGACGTGCCTCCCCTCCATGAGCTGCCCACAAACTGATTGGATGTTCTCCCTAAACTTCAAAGGATGAGAGGCTTATCAGCAGCCCCAACCACTGCTGGTGTAATTAAGTTTGACTGCATGATGGAGAGCTCCTCACCACACACAGCAGCACGCAGCCTTTCCCACAGTTGCTTCTCAGCCATGTTCACTGATCCCAATTTCTGTCCTACCACCACCTAGCTAGAAAGCTAAAATTCTCCCAAAAGAGAGCTGGAGTTTAATTGTACTGTTGTTATTGGACTGCTCCAGAAAAACAAGCAATCCTGAAGATGGCATTTCCCAGAATACATGTTTCCTCCTCCTTCATTTGCTCTCTGCTCCAAAATGAACAGCTTATCAATCAGTGGCAGGACCTCAGGAAACAGCTCAGCAATGCTCTTGGAGAAACTATTCACCACAAACCTCAAAACCTTGTTAGAACAGATGCTGGAACATTATCACCTGGCTGCCAAGATGAAGAAAAATTTCCAACAGTAACACTGGCTTCAGCAGCATGGGAAGATGAAGGCCAGCCCTCCACTGGAGCAGCAGCCTCTCTCAGGGGCAGCTCCCTCATTACTGACACTTTTGCATTTCTTTTGTTTCATAAGCATAATGAGTTCTGTTGCTGAGCACTGTAAAAGCATCACCTTTATCAAAGGTTTGTCAGTTTGACACTATTGAGCAGGCACAGCCAAGGAGAACAATGCTAACGCTCTGCATGGCCAGAAGGAGTTAAATAAAAACCTTCCCCTGTGACTTCCCCTACAACTTGCTGATATCAACCTTTCCATGAGAAAAATTCCACTGGTCCAACTGCCATCAGGTTGGTTATACCTACACAGCTAAACCAACAGAAGTTTCCCACCAAACCTTTCTGTTATTTTTGCCCAAAGGTAAGCAGAGAAACTTGATCTTACAGGGCAGCTCCAGGCCAGGATGCACAGTTGCATTTTTGAGCATTGGAGGGGAGTGACGCCCATCATCCATGTCCTGCTCCGTGCACTGAGCCTCTCCATGGATCACTGCCAGTCCCAGCCGCAGCCTCTCGGCGTAAGACTGAGCCCTGCAAGACAAACAGCCTGTCAGGAAGGAGCTGGGCTGGTGCAGTTTCACAGCCCAGCCCAGAAAGTCTCTCCTAAACCCAACAGCAAGCAAAGGCTGCACCTCTGTGGTTGTTCCCCAGCAAGAAACTTCACTGGAAGCGACTTTTCATTCGTCCTTAATATCCAAAATTCACTCTCCCCCTTGGGTCCACCAGGGGGTCTCCTGTGTTTCTCCATATGCCAAATACTTTCTGAGGTGGTCAGGCACAGCTGAAACTCAAGCAGCAGATCTGATTTTAGCTCTGGGTGGACCACTTTGCTCTGCAGCAGCAGAGGCCTCCAAAGTTTACTCCCACCCTCCCATACTTTCCCATACTGATGTATTGCCCACCAGCTCAGCTATTTTCCCATTTACTTATAACCAGCTAGTAAAGCATCCATTTACCTTTTAGCTGCACCAGGAGATTTGGCTACAATAACTGCGTTTCTGTAATCTGGAATCTGGATTGATAAAAGGTTATTTAATTAAAGAAAGACCTTCTTGCTAGTGAGCAACTGATTTGATACATGGCTGAATAATTGCACCCACCCTCCTCCCCAGACCTACATCTTCATTCTTCATTTCTCTCTGAAAGAGAGAAAGGCAGGCAACTGCACTTGCTTTCAATATCAGTATTTGTGTATTCTGCAAAGGTGGGAACGTTCACAGTGTTTAACCCTCCCCATGTGGGGAAATCTTGCTCTCACCATGGGGGAATAAACCACCAACTTTTGCACATAGAGAATGAAATCTCCATGCCCTGCCCCCAGCTCAGCATTCCTACGCTCGGCCCAAGACAAGGTCTATCAATAATTCAGAGCAGTCAGAAATCCACCACAACACAAGGGGCAAGGAGAAGCAGTTTAACAGGATTTAAAAGGTGTTTAGAGGCAGGAGCACAAATAGCATCTCTTCAGAGAGCAAGCTCCTCTCCTGCTTTTGGTGGAGTTCAATTTCCATCCAGGCACAATCACACAGTGTAACATCTTCCCACTCTTCTAAGAAACAGGCAACAGGTACCCCTAAGAAAGAATCCCTTAACAGAAGGATTGACCTAGACTGACAAAACCACCTCTGCTTAAGGAGAGGCTCAATGCTGCTGTCATATTGAGTTAGGACAAGTTGATATATACAGAACTAGAGTAACCTCACTTCTTCCTGTATATACTGAAGCAAGAAAGGGGATGCTCTCAGGTTGTCTACTGGAAAGCTGAAGAAGCCTTGGATTTCCTTTTGATGAAGGTCCATAGTGATAATGTGTGTTAAACCTAAAGGGAAAAAGAAGAGAACAATTTATGGAAAAGATTTCCACATGGCTGGAGTTCCCTGAATATCTCCATTTTCCAGACTATTTTAGCTCTTACTCAGACTATTATGCCATGTCATAAAATAATCATAAACAGATGAATGTAGGAAGTTCCAAGGACATAATGACAAACAGGCAGGCAATGTCACAGCACTGGGCTGACGCTGTATTTCACCAAGACACTTCTAGGCCACTTCCCCCAGGTGTGAGTTACAGAGAAACACAAGAAAGCTGAATAAAATTATTTGCCCTAAAGTGGCTCAAGAGCTCAGCAGCACATCCCCACATCAAACAGAAGGAGAACATATGGAAAGATGCCCCCTGGATGCCCAGCAGCATCCAAGCCTGCCATGCTGCTGCTCCCTCTGACACTCACCTGCTTTGGCAAGCATGGAAGCCAGCAGCTTGCAGACTATAGAGCCTCTCTTCCTCATTTTGCTCTGTTTGCTGTAGGGAAAGTAAGGGATGACCCCAATGATGTTCCTGGCACAGGAAGTCTTCAGTGCATAGGCCATTATCAGCAGCTCCATGACAGCAGTATTCACATCTCTAGGAGATTTGAAAAACAATTCCAAGTATCAGCAGCGGTTTTGCCAATGCAACACACTTTCCATTTATACCCAGACCTCTCCTCACCAAACATCCAAGCAAATAATGCTACATCTTAGGCTAATGTATGCAAGACCCAGATTGCAGCCGTACAGCTCCTTCCACCACGCCACAACACATTACAATCAGCTCTTACACATACAGGACACGACTCCAGCACTCTGTGGACTGGAATTTGATTTTATATTCCAACATAAGGTATATGATGATTTCCCTCCATCATCACACACCAAAAAAATGCTTTTTTAAAAATTTAGTTTGGAACAAATGTCACTTGATATAGTGTATTTTGAAACAAAATAGTCTTTTAAAGAAGCTGCACACATACAGCCAACACGACTTCACCCACACTGGATTTATCAGGGTATTTTTCTTTTTAACAGTGTATAAGGCAGGTTATTTTTCCTGCCTTAAGAAATACTGCATTTTGGAGCAGTACAAATTCCAGACATATCACTTTGGTGGAGGTCAGCATCTCCATGCTCTCCAGCTTATCTAGAGATGGAAGGAACAACAGCCAGGAAATGCTAAAGGACTGTTTCTTGAAAGGAGAAAAAAAAAAAAAAGAAAAAAAACAACATAGGCAGAAGAATCAGAATGTGCTGAGTTGGAAGGAACCCATTAGGATCATTGAGTCCACCTCCTGGCCCTGTGCAGGACACCCCAATAACCTCACCATGTGCCTGAGAGTGTTGTCCAAAACACTTCTTGAACTCAGTCAGGCTTGGTGCTGTGACCACTGCCCTGCTCCAGTGCTCAAGCACCTTCTGGGTGAAAAATCTCTTCCTGATATCCAATGAGGCCTCCACTGACTCAGCTTCATGCCGTTTCCTCAAGCCCTGTCTCTGGTCACAAGACTGAAATAGCCCATTTTCAGTTTGCTCCACCATGATGACTGGCATAGTCCAGCAGGAGTGTGTTAATATGCATTTTAATTCATTTTAGGAAGGGGGGGGTGGAAAGCCAAGCCTTTTAGTTCCTTAAAACTAAGACCAAGAGACAGTGTGTGCATTGCCACAGACTGACTCGAGACCATTTGGGAACTGAAGAACATGCACTTCAGACAGTGGGACAGGCAATGCTCCTACAACACAGACACCCTTTTCTGGGGGTTTCCAGCACAAACAGCCTCCAGTGACACACCACATCCCCACACTGGTCAGGAGGGCAGCACTGGGGCTGACAGGGCCATCTTTCCAAACAGCAGCAGAGGATTAAACAGCACAGAGCAGCCTAAAGCTCCACAGAGTTTTTTGGACATTACCCAGACATTGCTCAGGACCTGTTTTCCTCCTGACCACCAGAGACAGCTTCTCCAACTGCTCAGAGACATGACCCCTGACAAACCTCTGACCATTTCCATTTCCCCACTGCTCTCCCTTCCTTTGGAAATTAACCTCCACTTGTGCCTCTTCATTTGTGAGGCCCCAGGTCTCTGTTCTCCCGCTGGCCCACCACAATGCCATTTACACACAAGAAAGCTTTGTTGGCTCTGGAGCACCCAGCCAAGAATTACATAAAACACAGCCCCCTGCCACACAGGACAACGAGCAAACAAAGAACTGTTTCTTCTTTTTGGTGTTTTAGCTGTGCCAGTGGGGCCATGAGAGAAGAAAGAGATGCTACTATCAGTGTCGTACAAAAACAAAGTGGTCAAGTTTAAGCCTATTTCAAGTTCACCCAAGAAATTAATTATTTTTCATCACTATTTTTCAACTTACCCTTTAAAAATATATATATACATGTATATTCACATGGAAAAGAGATAGAGAACAAGACTGAGAGAAAGGGTTAGCACTGGTTTCAAAAGGCACCAAGCAGTCCTGGTGCTGCTGTGGGACAGGGGTAGCCCTACTGAAGTTACTCAAGGAGGAGCACTTCTCTCAGTATTCCAGCAGGATCCCATGCTGGGCTCCAGAAAGCTCCTGCAGACCAGCTGGCACAGGCACCAGGCAGAGCTGGGTGTGTCGGTCACTCCACCAGGACCCAGGATGGGTGGGCTGTCAAGGAAATGCTTCATGCTCAGCCACCACACTGATCTTCTCCTCTGCAAGGGGCACTGACCCCAACCAAGGCCACTAACTGGGGGAAATAACATCTGTGGTGGGACCCCAGGCACAGCATCTCCAAACCAAGGAGCCAGGAGAGCATCCCAGACTCCATGCTGCCCCCACCACCTCCTGCCTTGAAGCTGTGCTCACAGTTAGTTACTGCTGGGAAGGCTGAGCCAAAATCTCACACGGGGACTGTCAGCTCATTACCAGGACATTTAGAGCCAGCCCAGAGATCCCTCTCACCCTCCTTACCACCCCTCTCCAGCAGCCTGGAGCCTCCCTTGCTGCTTCCCATCCCTGGGCATCCTTGGACCCTCCTTCTCTCGAGGCTGAGCAAACACCTTATGTGATATTTTGCAACAACCAGCACCAACACTCAGCACTCTGAGGCTCTTTTCATTTTCAGGATATCACAAAACTACCAACTCCTCCATCTTTCTACCATCAAACATAAGCTACTTGAATTTCCCTCATACAAATGCCAGTCCATACACCAACAATCTTGCACGATACCTGTCTTTTTGCCACTTTTTTGTTGTGCTCTAGGCTTTTAGGACAGGGAGCCTGTATCAAATATTCAGATCTCTCTGTTCTCTCCTGCATTTAAGATGCAGACTGTGAATCCACACTGCAGCATAACAAGGCTGTTTCCCTCTCTACTCCTTTCCTACCACGTCCTAATGTTTTTTCTTTTCAAACCACTGTCAAGTGTAGGAGTCCTATTAGATTATTCCACACAGTTGCTGTTTTGACTCTCCTGAAAAGCACCCTGAAATCCATTGCAAAACTGAGATGTCCTTGAACCTGTCCTCTCAAGCAATGCAGCAAGGCACAGCTGCAGTTTAGGAATAAAAGATGACTTGGCTGCACAACAGTGGCTCCTCACCTGGAGGGCCTTGAACATTTTGGCTGAAAAAGACTGATTTCTTGGCCCACAACACTGAACTCAGTTAATGAAAAAACAAGGGGATCAACAAGTTAAAAGCAGGGGAGGTTTTCTCCTCTCCAAACTATTGCTATCTCTGAGGCTGAGTTACCTCTCTGTGAACACTTGATCTGTTTCATGTTTACACAGCTCTCAGTTACAAGTTATTTCAGAGAACTCCCTCACAAGGGACAACAGAATGGCACCATTCACCCGAAACATAATCCTACAGCAGGGGATTTTCATCTTGTGGAGATTTAGTTGCTCCCTGGGGGAGAAAACACTTGAAGCATCTCTCTGGAAAGAGATGAGCCCTAGGAAAATGTTCCTGCCTGCAAGAGGAATTCCAGAAGTGAGTTAAGTTGATCTAGTAGTGCTACTGATTTCTTTAATGACAGGCCAAACATTACAAAGAGGAAGTGAACTTGAATTCTCAGTGGGCTCTATTTCTTTGGCAAGCAAGGAAAAATTCTGTTTTCAGGATATTCTGCTGCCTGAGCTCTGCCACTTATTACTTCTTGTGCTCTCCAAAATCTGAGCATGATTTGGTAACTTTGCAAAAGCTATCAGAGCAGGAATATTCTTGTTAGGTTAACTGTGCAACAGGCATTCTAACAATACCTTATCTCTGAAAACAGTACCTCCTCTACTCACAGCTGGTAGTTTTGCAGTTATCATTTATGTGTGGGCTCCCTTCCCACCACACCAGTGCCGTATCATTACTCTCTTCCTCGGCCAGGGAGCAGCAAGGCTCCTGAGGTTACAGTTGGTTTTCTATCCCCCTGGTTACTTGCAGCACTTCTCTTACTCCAAGGCTAGAACAGCCCAAAATAAAAACCAAAAAGGCCCACCATCACCAAGAACTGTACAAATACCAAAGGGAAGCTACAGGCTTCCACCTGAGCTCAGTTTCACATCACTACAGCAAAAGAGCAACAATAATCCGGTCTGTAATTAAAGCAATAGCTGCTGTTTGATGCTGCTTGGTAGTTAAGGAAATCAGCCATCCTGGAAGGGAAAACCAAACAACTGAGCTTGAAAGGCCACCACACACAGAGCAGGGATGTTTCACTTGCAGCCATCAGTCACACTTGCTCTTGCCTCAAGTGACACACTGGAGCTATTTGATGGGAAGAGCCTCAGCTTGCTGTGGCGCAATCGATCCTCTGGGAATGTTAACAGCTTAACACTACGTGGGGTCTTAGATGTGAGTCAGAGCCATGAGAGCACTGGCAGGAGTTCCACCAGTTATCCTGTGAGCAAACCATCTAACCATCTGCTGACCCAGGTATTCAAAGCACATCACAGGTGTAAACCTGAGCCATGAGTCCCTCACCTGGGGATTGTCTGTATGATGAAGATATCCTGTCCCCTGACGGATTCTTTTATTTCAACTCTTGTTTCTGAAAAGGATTGAAAACAGAGTCAGTTTTGCTTCCAAACATCAGGTTGACAGTGACAACACCCCATGTTTTAGCAGCAACTTTGCCCCCTGATCAGGGCAGATGAGGACTTGCTCCTTTGCCCTTTGTGCACATACACCCACTACACACATGGATGAGCCAAGTGCATTTTCCAAAGGCTGGTCCTGGGTAGAGCTGGCAGACACAGCAGTGAGTTAGCTGTATTTACAAAGCAAAAGCGGGCTGAATAGCTGTTTCTTATGTTTAGAAGACAATTGCCTAATTCTCAATTAAAGATCCTTTTCAATTCTCCATGGAATGGTGAAAGCTGTCACCAGCGCATTCATTAGCGAGCAATGAACCACCCAGGGCAGAACAACCTTTAGCACTTACCAAGAAGGTAACTCAGCTCTTCTGCATTTTGCTCTTTCAAAGCTTACCATGGGATCAGCTCCATGCAGGCTGGGTAGCCCAGGGCAACACCAGCAGCACCGAGAACTCCCCAGTTTCACTATCAAGGTCAAGGCATTTCAACACTGACAGGAGCTGGAATTCTGGGTCTCTGCTGAACACCATTCCTACAGACACTGAGTCAACTGCAAAAGCTGAGCCCCAAGCAGCTCTGCAAAGCCAAATCCATGACTCCAGGTTTCCCACGGTGCCTGTCTTAACCAGTCATTTCCCACACAGTTGTGAACCAGAGGGCAGGGACAGGCGAAAGCAGAGAAACAGCTACTGAGCTATGGAATTCAAAGTCTAATTGCCTGGGCACTGGCAGTAACCTGAAGGGACTCTGCTGAGAGCAGACTGATTTGCTGTGCAGTGATGAAGAACGACTTCAGACCTCACAGCAAGCAACCCGATTTAAAACCACCCCAAAAGGGCAGCGAGCTCTCACTAACGTGAATACACCAGCCAACCCAGCCATAACCACGGCAGCTCTCCCACTATGTGGGCCCATTCTGGCTACAAGGGCAGCAGCACTATTATAAATCCTCCATCCCTTCCTCTCATCTGAGTCAGCTCTCTGGTTCTAGTCTCTCTTGCAAATAGGGTAACAGAGGTCTGGAAACAGTAAATGACTCTCAGCCAAGCTCCAAGAGGTATGTTCCCCTGCACAGCCCTGAATTCTCACTCTTTAAAGCAAGAGGACAAGTGCTTGCTAGGGCAGCTGTAACCTGCCTGTGGCAGGAGGAAGGGGATAATTTAAAAGTTCACAAGGCAGACACTTAGAAAGCAGGGCATTACTTTTAAACCTGGAGACATTTTGCTAAGCAGAGGAGCCAGTAAGATTTGGCAGCAGCCAACACCCGAGGTAGGACACTAGAGGAGAGTTTGCTGATCAGCAGGCAAACAAGATAACAGGGGAAAACAAGGAACACGTTTAATTGCTTGGTCCAAGGTCAGACACTGAGGTTTAGCACTGCCAGGAGCAGCAGTAACACCACAACTGAATTGCTGCACTTATTAGACAGGTCTGGCCGATGGAGTTACCCAGTATTTCAGAGACTGCCTTAAAGAGTAAAGACTTCTCTTACCTCCATTGGTTTCCTGGTACACCACAGATTTCCCCAGCTCAGCACCGAGACGCCTGGAGAGCAAAAAAGGAAATTTAAAATGGAGGAACTCAGCAGTCTGTGATCCAAACCAGGGACTGGACCAGATGTTACACACCAATAAAAGAGTGTTGCCCAAGAGGGAGCCAAGTGAGCCAGCCAGGCTGCAGAACTGTGCCCTCCCTTTGCCAGGGGGTCTCCTTCCCTCTGACATCCTGGGGAGGACCAGGGCACTCACCACTCTGCAGCAGGTCATTGCTGTACTCCAAGAGCCAGTCCCTGTACTGACCACAGGCCGTGTCTCCTGCTGGCAAAGGACACCTTGCCAGCCTGTGCAAGGCCACCTTGGGCAGTTCTGATGTGCAACTGAAGTTGAATGATTTACTCAGGCTCAATTAATGGCATCTGAGTCACTTTTTTGGACTCCCACATCTTTTTCTTTCTTATCCCTCTCCAAACCTTCCATCTCAAATAACTCAGCTGAAGAGACCTTAACTCCAGAAATTTTTTCAGATTTTTTTTAAATTACTCCTTCCTCTTCTCAAATGTCAAATCTACAACTCTCTTCACAACAAAGATTACAGGCACCCCCTTTCCTTTTTTAATTTCTTTCTTCCACAATAATGATTCACTTTGAAGAGCGTTTTAAAAGGTTCCAAAAGGCAGCCTATTCCCTCAGGTGACACTTCAGTATTTAACTGTGCTGACAAGTAATCCATTAGTAAGTATTTAAAGGCATTTGTGCTTTAACCATGAGCCTCAGCTGCCAGACCCTGCACCAGGGAGACATTTGGGACAGATGTGCTGCTGAAACTGGGCAGGATAGAGCAGGTAAGTCCCTCCTCTCTCAGGATCTGCTCAGTGGCCATGCCCACACACTCGATTAGGCAACAGTTCATGCCTGAAAAACACCTTTGCTGATTATGGCCATAGTTTCCTATCTGCACATATACTGCATTTACCTGGACACATGCCAAAGCTTGCCATATCAGGACTAACCCTAAATGAAAGTCCACATCTGTTGCTGGCTTTTCCCTGGTTTACACACTTCTGTGGTCAGTCCCTCCATCTCCTTACCCACAGACTCAGCCTTGTACTTCAGTTGTCACGAAGACTTGTTTTTTCAGAAGTCACTGAGTGAGGCAGCCCGACCCTGGGCATGTTTCTGTCCCACCAGCTACTGCTGGGCTCAGACACGAGCCAAAGCTGGAGGTCCCAGCTGGAAGCTGGCCTGGAGAGCGTGCCCAGGACAGCTGTGATAACAGACACTCTAATGCCACGGGATATATTTGCTTAGCTGGCTCTAAAGCACGTATTTGGCACCATCACACTCCCCATTGTGTGTCTGGCAGCACGTTTTGCAATGGCTGGGGCTGGTGAGTAAACTCCCACACTGAGAGCTGTATGTGTGAGACTGTAACCAGCCTGGCTTGGGTACCAACTGCAGCATCACCACACAGCCCAGGGCAAGGAAGGCTCCCAAATCCCTCATTTGACTTCTCTCAACAGCCCAGCTGGGTTAAAACTTGCAGCTGCAATGCAAAGGAATCATCAGTACTTTCAGCACCTTCAAAAGAGAGTTGATCAACCAAAGGCAATCCTGGGCACCTCAGGGATAGACTCACATTAAAGGTGAGTTTTGCAGATGGGACCCCTCAAGCTCTTGCTGCCAGTTGGGATCCTACTTTCTTCCAATGATAGTCTGGCTTTGCAAACATTAAGCTTAGTGCCTTGCTGCCAAGGCATCCAAGTCCAAACAAGCTCAAGAATCACACACACACAAACAAAACAAACTGGTGGAGGGGTGAAATGTTTAATGACTCACAGTCGTTCCTCCACAACTGCATGGCAAGTCTTGCCTTTGGAGGCACGTGTGCCCTGACTTCACTGCAGACAGCACGTTCCTACCTTGCTACTGGGGAAAAAAAATTCCATTAGCGAGACTGCGCAAGTCTCTTAGTCAGCCCTGAATCTCATGGAAGGAAGGAAAGCTTCAAAAATCAGTCCAGCCAGACACATCACAGCAAAACAGCCCCTGGAAAGTGGCACTTCCAGTGCTAAGTGGTGGCAAACAAAACCAGCAGATTTGTGGTGCTCAAGGGGAAATGGTCTGAAGTTGCACTTTCTTTCCTGAAAGGGTTGTCGAGCACTGGCTGTCCAGGGAAGTGGTGGAGTCACCACCATCCCTGGAGGGATCTAAAAGACATGTAGATATGGCACTTGGGGACATGGTTTAGTGGTGGCTTTGACAGTCCTGGGTTAACAGTTGGACTCAATCTCCAAAGTCTTTTCCAACTGACAACAAATCCCAGCTCTGCTCCAACTGTTGGCTATGAGTAAACAAGAAGGGTGGCAGAGGGAAGGACAGGAGATAAAACTGCCCTTGAAAGTCACAGATCAGCCCTGCCTGCAGCTTCCCACAGGCAGCTCCCCCAAAGCAGTTCAGGTATGTGCACCCCAAGGGCACACCTTCCAGTAAATCCCTTTGTGACAGCTTCTTTAGCTATCAGCCACTGAAGGAGTCTGATAAACCTTTTATTTGGTCAAGGACAATTCAGAGGGGGCTGTTTGTGCAGCTCCTGTTGTAAAGCACTGAATTCCAGAGGACTTTTATCAAAAGGGAGATTTGCAGGAAGTCAAGGGCAGGGCACAGCCTTGCCCACCACACAGCCTGAGAGCAGCCATTTCAAAGATAAACTCCCCCTTTCCATCACCTCTCCCTTTTTTCTCCTCCATTCCAAACCTTTTCTCTCTAAATTCTCTCCATCCAGAAGATCGCAGCTGGTCATTGCTTTAGGGGATGGAGGAAGTGAACCTACAGCAAGAACTCTGTTTGCATGCAGCTTCAGGACTGACAGTGTAACCACAGGAACCTGGGCTACCACACTTACTGATCACTGTCTGCACACACAGGACAGAAAAGGTGCCACTGCAGGCAATCCAGAGCACGCACATCCTGCAGAGATACAGCTGCTCCTGGAAACAATAACATTTCAGGTCCTGTAGATAAATCATATCTCTAAGCAAAACAAGATGCCATCCTTGCACCAGCTCCATCACTAAACCAACTCCTCTGGGGCATAAGAGCAAAAAAAAAATCTCTTTATGGCTTTAAAAATCCTCCTCAGAGCAATTGGCCAGTAAAATTTGTATTGATCTGGAATCTCTCTCTCTGTAAACATTGCCCAGGAAAGATGACCTAACTTTCTGCAGTCTCCACACATGCCAAGAGGACATTAAGCTCTGGATACAAGTGTTTATAAAATCTGACTCAAATTCACATCTAAATGCAAACAGCTCAGAAGTCACCTGTAGCTTAATGAGGAAGTGACACACTGCAGTATTTTAGGAAACACTGTGATGTGGTATTAGATTGTATTGTGAAATGCTACTCTAAAGACTGTCAAAAATCACTGTACCAGGCTCTTGAGACAAAGGACAGTCAGAGACTTGACATTCATCTGAATCAAATTTCGAGAGGGAAATGCACTTGCAGTATTTTGTGCCATCAAAACCTGTTTCAGTGCCACTGAGAAGGGCCCTCAGCCCAGCCTGAGTTTCCTCCTCCCCCTCTGTGAGCAGCATCCAAGACATTTTTAAGTAGTTTATCCCCCAAGGAAACTTCTGGGATAAATCTGCATACAAAGCCCTTAATTATGATATGATTTTATTTTGGCAATATCCTCTCCATTACAAACACTTTCACTGGTCTCAGCTCTGCAAACACCCAACTATCCCCCCCACCTACAGACCCCAAGAACTGCTGCAGGCTCCAGAAGGATCTGGAGCAAAGGATCTGTGCTGTGCCCGACCGTGGCCAAAGCAAGTCACGGCCGACTTTGAATTGCTTTTCAAACTTCTGCAAATCTTTATTTAAACATCAGTCATGGTCCAGCCAGCACAATGGCAGCTCTGCAGTGTTATTTCCTAATCTCCCAGTGCAAGAACAGCCAGGAAAGGGAAAGGGAATGGCAGCTTCCTGGACACAGGGCAGTCTGCTCAGATACCCTTAAAACTATCTGAGCTCTCCTTTACCACTCTCCATCCACCCAGTGTGATGGGGTACTTGAAGAACAATCCTTACTGCTCATCTGCCATGCCAAAAGCCATGCAGCTCAACTACTGGCAGCTTTTCCTCCATCCTACCAGGCTGCTCCTTGTGAGGGGTAAATTCCCCTAAAGCTGGTGTTGGCCAGCACAGAAAGCTCCACGAGCCCAACCTACTCAGCCAAGTTATGTGCTCCCCTCAAGCTGCACAGAAGATCCTAAAGCCCAATTGCTCCATGCTCACCCTACTCCAGCACTGTCCCCCACTTGAACACTCTCCAACTGTCCTGCTTTTTAGCTGGTTACTCTTTTCCCTTTCCAAGATCCCCAATGCAGCTTCACCCTGTAGTATCCATGAGCCTTCTGCCACAGTGCTGCATCTTCTGAGATGGGAAAGAGTTGGTGTCACCCCCTCTCCTCACATAGCTCCACACAAGAGCTGCTTCCAGAAAGCAAGAACAGGGTTTGGGCATGAGGGAGAGCAGCACCCCAAGGTTTCTGTGCTCTGCCATCCTCTCACATGCTGGCAAGATGACCTAAAGCAGAAAGCTGACATTACTCTTCCCCCATCCTACCAGAAATCCTCCTTCAGCTGAGGGAGGCTGCTGCAAGTCCTCTGAATAGCCTGTCTCATCCAAAAGCAGGGCTCACCTCCTGGGCACAGGAAACGCCACCCTGGGTTTAGCACGACCCAGTTCCCTGCGACCAGAGATCAGAACACAAATCCCATATTTTCCTCCCTACTCCTCGTTGTTTAGGCTCATGGCATTGCTTTATCTGTAGATCACCAGCATTTTCCATGCTGCAAAGCAAATGAATGTCTGGAACACTCACATCCACAGCTGGCAATGAGACAGTATCACGTCCCCCATCACAGAGCTGCAGGAGCACTGGGGAGGCATTAGCAGCTTCAATCACCAATCCCCTCCAACCCAAACACATAAGCAGTGAGTAGAATGTAATATTTGTACCCTCTGAGCCAAGCACTGCAGTCAGAAGGAAATCTAAATGCATCTTTTAGACTCTGGAGATTAAAAAGACTTCCTAGACCTCCCTTCTCCCAGCAGCACAGAGGCCCATTAGGGATCAGCACTGGTCACAGAAATTATCTTCCTTCCCTGCAAATGCAGCTCATAAGGTGCCAAGTGTCCTAATTACAGCAGGAATTTTCTTTCCATCTGGGAAAGAATTTAAAAAAAAATAATCATCTCTCTCAATTTATAAGATACAAGTGTATGTTTTAATTTACGTTTCAGTGGTACTGAATCTAAGGAACACCTTCATTATGTAAAGTTTCACAAGGTATTTGGTTGTCATAATCCAACACCATCTCCTCTTCCTGGCAGTCACTGATATCATCCAATGCTCTGAAAACTAAAACTGAAAGTAAGACTGACCATTACTTACTGTCACATAACAAGACAAGAATGCTCAATGGGAATTATAAGAAACGATACTCAGAGCCAGAACCGAAAGAGACTCTGGAAGATCTGCAGTAAACAATGTGAGGGGATTGACCTGATTTGTGCCACATTACTCCTGTCCAGGCTTGAGATTTTAAAAAAGAATAAGCCAGGAACTACTCAAGTTTAGATTTTAAGATCATGCCTACAGGCAAAGAGCAACAGAGCCCAGACAGACAGGTGTCTCAAGGGGCCCTACTCCTAATATTGCGTGTTGTTTTAAAGTTCTTTTACTGCTTATACTAAAGGTCATAAAAAAACTTTAAAAAGAACGCACAATATTAGAGGACAGACTCACCCTTATCTGATTGCTCCAACTCTACTTAAAGGTGCACCTGACCCCCCCAGCAAAGTACAGGCTGGGATGTGAGACAGGGGGAAAGGCAGCAGCAACCTGAAAAAACAAGGGATGTATTACACATGTGTTGAAACAGCCCTCGAGGTACTGAGAGAGGTCAGTGAAAAACCACTGTACAAGATGCTGAAAATACCTTCATTTTTGGGAGACTTTGTACTGTTCAAGGTTCCAGATTTTGCACCCACAATAAAGATACATGTCCTTAAGTCTCAGTTAAGCAGCAGCTGTGCTCTTACCACCCAAGCATCCAACAGCCCACTGTTAGAGCCAAGGTAAAGAAACCACGTCGCCCCTATTAGAAATTTACTTGGTGAAAGACAGCTGGGAGGTCACTCTGGGCCTGGATCCTGCTTCATTCCCCCTCAGAGCATCCCTGGGAACCCACAGGGGGTAACATCAGCACATCACCCAGCCAGCCGTGCATGCCATGGCCTGGGGAACCTGCTCTGTGTCTCTTCTCATTACATCTTTAAAAAGAAGGGAGTTATTTTTAAGACAAAGAGCAAAGAATAAGGATTGCCCGTTTGTTCCTTCAGTCCTGAGAACTCAGAGTTTGTCCCCAGGGGACTTCTGTTATGCTGTGCTGACGCAACAGGACAAGCCTTGTAAAACCCTGTCCCATCTGTGGCAGTAAAACTTACTTTTTTATAGGGAGAGAGACTTCAGCTTCAGAGTTGTATCAGTGAAGGGAAAGTGACACAGAAGTGATCAAACATAGCAAGAATACATGAGCCAAGAAGAAAAAAGCCCTTTCCACTCCCAAACATAAGGATTTCCCTCTCTGCCTCACACCCAGAGAAGTCCATCACTATCATCCAGCACACATCCCAGCCAAACAGCCAAGTCAGCTCTGTGGAGATAATCTGTGCTAAAGACTGAACACAGTGTTTATTAAGCTAACGGGACAAACAGCAAAGTGTTTGTGCAGTTTAAGGTGGCAGCACACCTGTACTTAGTCATGTTTCCAATTTAAGCATGCCCTTGGAGACAGGAACGGGACAGCAGCTGCCTAGCAAGGATGTTGTCAGCTGCAGCAGGCAAACAAGCACTGAGCCCCCTCAATTTTGGGGGCAGCTTCCTATGAAGTGCAGCTGAGAAACACCAGCAAAGAAACCCAAATCCTGCTTTACGATGACAGTCCAATACACAGACAGCCATTTCAGAAGAGCCCCTTCAGCTGGGATTGCCCCAGTTTGAACCAAACTAATTCAAACCAAAAAGACCAAGTGCTGGGGGAAGCTCAGTGCGCCAAGAGCCCCTTTTGGGAGCCAGCTGTCACACCCCTCATGCAGCGGGACCCAGGAAAGACAAGGTCAACTTCTGCCCAAATTGATGGGCTGAGAAATAAAAGGGTCAGACTACTACCCTGAGCTAAACTCCTTTTTGTCAGCATGTGCTGCCCACCTCTCCCACCTCCTCAAAACCCACGCTGGGCAGTGGTCAGAGCAAGGGCAGGTGCTGTGCCAGGGTGCACACTGACACTGCCCATGCCCCAGACAGGGAAGCTGTTGGGAAAACACAATCACCAGCCTGAGAAAGTTTAGAGCATCCCCCAAACCTGCCTAAAAAGCGCTCCACTGGGGTTTGTTAAGCCAAGTTTCACCTCCTCCCTCCCCCAAAAGGCAACAGCCTTTGCTGCAGCCTGGCTTTTCCAGCACTGCAATGGATGTCAGAGGTGCAGGAGGCAGAAAGCAGCCCTCGAGGTACTGATGGAGGGTCCATTCCCATCGCTGGGACAACCGGGAGCGATGGGGAAGATGATGATGATGGTGATGATGGAGACTCCCAGTGCAAAACCCCCGCAGGGAAAGGCGCTGGCAAAGCAGGAATCCCCGGGGAGCAGGGAGGATGCCAGAAGCTTCTCCAGCCGCCTGAGGGGCAAAGGGGGGATAAAGAAACTTGTGGAAAAGAGGGGAACTTACTCGGTGATCTTCTTCGCCAGCTCGGTGGAGGCTGCCGTGGAGTTGGCCGAGAAGACCCGGTACCCACTTCTGGCCGCGTTCATCGCCACAGAGTCATGCGAGCCCCGAGGAGCTCCAAAGTGGGAAAAAGCAGATTTATAAGGCAACAGCAGCTTCCGTGGCATCCTTTTCTTCCTCCCCGCCGCGATCGCCGCCCCTTTAGGGGTGGGCAGGGGGAGGAGGAAAGGGAGGGGGGCAGCCCTTCCCGCTACCTATGGGCTTGTGTTCCTGTGCCGAGTGTAAAAGGGAGGAAAGTGGAAATGGGGAATATTACTGTAAAATAGAGCGGCAGCAGCGCTGGGGGGGGGGGCTAAACGGGGGGGGCACGCACCGCGTA
>JAWWEW010000042.1:7414263-7490210 GCA_035583185.1 Anabacerthia variegaticeps
CCCCCCCCCCCCCCCCCCCCCCCCCCCCCCCCCCCCCCCCCCCCCCCCCCCCCCCCCCCCCCCCCCCCCCCCAGGCAGCGCGTAACCCCAACCCACACCCACCCCATGCCCCCCTCATCCACCGTGGGGAGGGCTGACCCCAAAATGAGGGGGGAATAGGGCGGAGAGGGGTTCCCTTGGCCGGGGACGGTGGGGGCGGGCTGAGGGGAGGCGGGGCGGCGCTGTGTGAGGCAGCAGGGCTGGGTGGGGGTCTCTGTGGTGGAGCACAGGGTTGCTGTGAGGGGGGGTACCCTCCTAGTGCCGGGGCCCCTCCGCTCCCCTCAGGCCCCACAGCTAGCGCCGCCACCCGGCCGGGGCGCCGCCATCTTACCGGCGGGGAGGGCCCGCCCCCGCCGCCCTCTTAGGTGAGGGCACCGCACCCGCGCGGCCCGCTCACCGAGTCCCACTCACCTACCGCCCGAGCAGCGCCAGCACCGCGGGACGGGAGCGGCGGGGACGGCCCCTCCTCGCGGGGATAAAGACACCTCCGGCTTCCAGAGGGCGGCTCGCAGCGCGGCCGCCTCCCGCTTCTGCGCGGCGGCGCGGTTTGAAGGCCGGGCGGGGTTAAGTGCCCGTGTCCAAGATGGCGGCGGGGGAAACGGAAGCGCGGCGGCAGCGGCGCTCTGGCCTCGCTCCTCTATGGTGCGCGCGGCTGGAGGACCCGCCCGCCCCGCCGGGTCCGTTCCCGGTTCCTGCCCCCGTTTCCATGGGAACAGTCCCTATGGGCATCTCCGGTCCCTCTGGAACAGGGGCAAAGTCCCGCTCCACTCCAGCCACTAAGTTGCTTAACTAAGCAGAAAAGTTCAGCTCCCACCCATCTAGCAGAGCACTGTGCTGACCTTTCCGGGCAGTAAGAGCGTGCTTATAAATAGAAACATATAAATCATACGTATCATGTATAAAAATACTATATATACATATATGTGTATATCGTTTTATATATGTTATATATATTACATACATATGTAACATACATAATATATATAGGGAGAAGGTAAAACTTGGCTCAACAAATTTTTTTTTTTTAATTTATATATATATGATATATATCTCAGCCTCAGCAGCTGGGAAAGCGAGGGGAAGTGACAACACCATCAGGATGCATCCCCTGTGGTGAGGATGGCTCAGAGCACCCCAGGAGGCAGCACAAATGAGGATATATCACAGAAATTGCACATCACAGGGAAGGCAAACAGCATTCCTTTCACCGCCATCATTCTCCTTCCACTGAACGCTTCATTAAACGTTGTCTCTCTCCAACATTCTCAGTGCAAATGAGACAGAATTGCCTGTGCCCCCTCCATATGGCACCTGCCCAAGCACCAGGATGGAAAGTTTCACCTCCCATCACCACACCTGGTGAGAGGTTACCTGTCCATGTGGTGTGGTTCCATCCCACATCCCCCTCCTGCTGCGTACCCTGCAGGTCCTTCATGCCTGCTCAGAGCAGGGGCTATTCCAGCTCAACTCCCACATCCCAGCTTGGTCCCACAAGACAAGGCAAGAGCTCACGGCATCAGCACCCTGAGCTCACTCTGAGGAGGCAGCAGTGAGGTTCTGATCAGGCTTCAGGCTGGGATAATCCTGGGGTGAACCCACAGCATCCATTTGCCAGGCAGCCCAAATCCCCCCTCCATGGGCACCCCAACCCAGGCCAGGCTCCCCCCCAGCCACATACACAGATGTGGGCTCAGCCACAGCTCCCACACTGCAGCCCATCACCTCTCACAGGCTGCTGGCTTTGTGCTTCAAAAGGAGCAGGGGGAAAGGTTTCTGGGGGAGCCAGACTGCTTTTGTGCGGTAGGAAGCTGGCTGCTTCCCTCCTGCACCCATGGCAGCATCCAGGGGAGCAGGGACACTCAAACAAAGGGAACAACCCTCTCTCCGAAAGACCTGTTGCTGCCCTCCTCTTTTAAAGCCCTTCCCTCCCAGCTGCCTGGAATCAGGTGTGTGGAGAAGGAAGGGCTCTTTAACCCCTGCCCAGCTGCCTCCTCACTCAGGGACGATGCTGTGACCTCTGAGCTCCCCCCAGCCTCTGCTTTGCCCTCGGGTCCCCAAGCACCCTTCTCCTGTCCTCATTCCTGCTGCCCTCTGGGGTGCTCAGAGCCCTCCCAGCCACAGGCGATGGATCCCACCATCACCATCACTTCCCTGTGCCCTTTCTCAGATGCTCAGTCTGGGATGCAACAAGTTTGTCTGTTCTGCTGCAGGGCAGCTCCCAGGAGGGGCTTGGTGTCCCCAAAACCATCCCACTCCGTGTCCCTGAGATTCCCCCTCGGGTGAATCAGCAGGGTTGGGGTTAGGGAGAGGTCCAGCAGCCCGGGATGCTGCTGGAGGTGCAATTTTGGGACCAGCCCCCGAGGAGCCCAGGGAAGGGTGGCGGGCAGAGATCACGCTGTTATCACTGCCACAAACAGCCTTTCTCCTGCAAAAGGGAGCAACTCCGATTTCTCTGCGGGCTGAAGGTCACGCTCAGTTTTATAGCCAGGCAAAGGAGAAGAAAGGAGCAATTCTGTTTACTTAGGGAGCAATTAATATCCCAGCTCCTGGCATGTACAGAGGCAGCAGGAACCTCCCCCACAGCGTGGCAGAGAGCGAGGCTGTGCAGCCCTTTATTATTCCATTATGAGCTGGGCAGGATTAGGAGGGCAGGTCAGGGAACAGCGCTGGCTTTGAGCAGGTTTAGCTCCTTTCCAAAGGCTTATCCCGGCTCAGTCTCACTCTCTGGACACCACGCAGTTATTCTCTGCACAGAAGGGTTTGAGTAATGCTGGGGAGGGGGGAGCGAGCAGGGGGTCATGGAGCTTTAATAGCCCAGCAGGGAAAACCTGGGAGGTTCCTTTACTTTATATGTCGAATTTCAGCGACCAGGGAGGGCAGTTCCCCAGCTCTGCCAAGCCCTGCGTTGCTCCCCAAGGAAAACCAGGGCTCGGTGTTGCTTTGGGGCAATTCCGTGGGGTGGGACAGATATTTGCAGGCAGTTTCCTGCAGAGCCGGATGAGGTTTTGCTCTTTATTCTTAACCAAGTTTCTCCCTGGAGCCCGGGCGGGGTGGCCGGAGCGTGCCCTGTCCCAGCCAGGCAGGGAAAGAGGAGCCGTGGGAACTGAGGCAGCAAATCCCTCTCCTCCTTTCCCAGGACACAAAAAGGGGTCTGAGGTGGGATGCTGTGCCCCCCACCAGTCATTCCACCCCGGGAATGCTGCCCGCAGGGACCAGCCCTGGATGGGGATGGAGCCTCCCAACCCAGCCCCTCCAGGTGGTTCTCATTGCAGCCTCTGACTCACCTCCCAAAAATTCCTGCGCTCGCATCATGGCAGGAAACCGCTACAGGGAAGTGGTGAAAACCCCTGGACGGCCTGAAATCCATCTTCCCCCGGCCAAGGGGGAGATCAAACAGCAGACTTTGGCCTCAATCCCTCTGACGCCAGGGCTTGTCATCGGGGGGGATGTCTCGGCTCAGCGAGCGGGGTGCGTGGTTCCTCCAGACTCAGCAGCTTTTTTGCCGGGTTGTTTGGGAGTGTTTCCCCCGAGGAGGCCTGAGCTCAGAAATATTTCTGAGCAAATCATCAGCTGGGAGGAATGATCTCAGCTCATCGGCATTGTTCAGGCTTCCCTGTGGTCCTGGGCTGTGCCTGCAGCTGCCCTGGAGCTCAGGCGGAGGGTCAGGGATGGGGAGCAGCCCCCCAGCAGGTTGTAGAGCCTGGCTGCGATTTAGGAGCTGCCAGAAAACCCCCAATCTCCTTGGAGGATGAGAATCCTCCAGGGTCAAGCCCTGTGCCCTGAGTGAAGCTGGATTGTGGGGGATACCTGCTGCCCATGCAGGCAGGGAGAGGGAGGTTCTGCAGCAAACCAGTGGCAGAGCCCACAGGTGTATCCCAGCTCACTCATCTCAGGTGGGGTGTGACCCCAGTCACCCTCCCGCAGGTGGTGGCTCTGTCCCCACCGTGTTGGTCCCCTGTGCCAGCCCCAGCCCCATGGCCGAGAGGGGCTGAGCTGCAGTCCCTGGGCTGGCTCTGCACACAAGCAGCTCCTTTTCATACTGCCTGGAAAGTTCCCACTGCTGCAGTCGGTGCCTGTCCCCCTGCCAAGCCTGCAGCCCTGCCAGCCCTGATGCAGCTCCCAGCCACGCTATTTCTGGCTCCACCTTGAGACATGTACCTTCAGCAGTGGGAACGATGCTAGAAGAGATGGATCCGGGATGAATGCATCTCCCGCCGTTCCCATGGATGTGGCAGAGCGTTGTCTCGAAAGGAAACGCTGCAGTTCATCTTGCAGCAGAGCCATGTCCTCTGCATGTCTCCTCTGGGCTGAGATGAGGGCAGTGGGACCCCAAAATCCAGGCCTGCCCTGGCACCGAGTGCTCCAGGTCTGTGCTGCAGCTCCCAGGATCCATCAACTGGGGGCACGAAGGGTTGGAGTGGGGTTGGGGAGCCCCAAGCCTCTGCTTTCTTCCCCCACAACAAGCTGCCTGTGGGGACCAGCTCTTCTAGTAGGTGGGGGCAGGAGCAGGAGGAGACTGAAGGGAGCTGAGCGGGGGTTAATTGCCATATTTAACCCCTGGCTTCTTGCACAACCCAACACAAACCTTGTCTGCTGTTTCTGCCTCAGTTTCCCCAGACTGAGAGAATCCATCACCTTCTCCAGCAAGCCAGAGGCACGGTGCTTCAGACACACAAGCCTTCTCTCCCAAATGATGCCTGCGGGTCTGGGATACTCCAGAGGCCCTCCCAGGACAGGAGCTGGGAGGGGTGTTTGCTCCTGAAGGGCAACTGGTGATCCCAGTGATCACAGCTGGCCTGGACACCCTGCTCCGTGGGCGATGGGGAAGGAGGTGGGGGGATTCTCCACCGGCTGCATCCCCACGGCACATCCCAGCGCTGCCCACCCACGCACCAGGCGGGCGGGAATGGAGCTGATCAGGACAAACCCGACCTGCAGACACCTGCCCACGGCACGGGAGCCCTGGCTGCCGAGCACCCCTTGGGCTGCCGTTGGGGCTGAGACAGCTCGTTAAGGCTTTTCGTAATTAAGGCAGCCCCAAACTGGTTATCACGCTAAGCAGAGAAGGAAGCGATCCCACTTCTGCATTAGGCAGCGTATCCGAAGGCAAATGGGTGGTGTCTGTGCGGGTCTGGGTCGGATCTGCCTGTGGCTGTGGAGGGCAAAGGGACCTGCCTGGGGTTGATGGTGGTCAGCGGGCTGGCCATGGCACAGAGAGGGTGTCCAAGGGTGGCACAGCATCACGGTGGGCTCATGTGAAGTCCCCACAGGCCAGCATTAAGATGAAAAAGCTCTGCCTGGGTGTCCCCTGCCATCACAGAGGCCGAATTTATGCTGGTCCCATTCCCCACCTGAGAAAAACCTGGCTGCAGCCCCCTCATTTCCCTGCCCTTGGCATCCCTGCCGTGGGCAGCCCTTCCCTAACCCTTCCTGTGCCCATTGCCAGCCTCGACACCTCATGATGAAGCCACTCTCAGCCCCTTTCCCAACAGCCAGCAGAGCCTGGATGGGCATTCCACTCCTATTTAAAGCACAGGCAGGCAGGGCAAAGGGGTATTCCTGCGGCACGGGGCCATGGACGGATGTAGCATGGTGAGGACAGAGCCCAAAGCAGGCTCATCACCCCATGGCACCTGCCAGGAGCAGTGTTGACAGCTGCTCCCACATCCTCCCAATGTGACTCGTGCCTTCCTGAGCGGAAATTGGGAGCGGGTTAGTCACCGAGAAGGGTGAGGGGCAGGTCACGACGCTGTACTCCCCGGCATCCAGCTATTTCCTCCCATGACACCTTGCTGAGGAACCACAGGGCTGTTTACAAACGCTGGACTGTGTCATGGCAGAGGCCAGGAAAAGTGGTCGTGCCTGAATCTCGCCCAGAACCAGCTGCGAGTGCTGCGGTACCCAAGCCAAAACATCAGAGCTGGGAGCAGGTTTTGCCCCATCTGCCCCTCTGAGCATCCCTTTGTACCCCACAGCACCCAGGGAAGTCTTTCTGGAAAGCGCAGTGCTCCAAGGCTTGGCACCTCCACTCTCAGGTCTCTCTGGGGAAAAAAACAAAACCTCAACAGGATTATCTGCCCAGCTGGTCATCCCATGCCCTCCCTGCAATGTTTTCGCCAGTTCCAGCAGGTTTAAGCAGGGACAGAGGGCTGAGGACACTCTGCTAATTAAACTGCCCTAAGTGTGAAGAGGATGCCTCCCTGAGGTGCCAGCTCAAGGTTAGGGCAGAGCTACATCCATGGGGAATTGGTCGGCAAAACAATAATCTTTGTTGGGCTGGGCCAGACCCCCTGGAGCCCGACAGTCCCTGGGGAGGGTGAGGTCAGTCCTGTCGCCGGCGAAAGCTGCTCCAAGTGATTTTTGCCAGCTGCTGTAAGTGATTTTTGCCAGCTGCTGCGGGCACGGAGCAGCTCCCAGCCATGCCAGCACCCTCCAGGCTCCATCCCCAGGGCGCTGTGCCCCGAGCTGGGGGTTCACAGCACAGCCCACCTCCCTCCACGGGGCTCCGTGCCAGTGGCACCCTCCAACCCTCACAGATACCTGATGGCGAGCCACCAGCGGCGGGCAGGGCATTGTTCCGCTCCGTCCTCCCTCCTGGACGTGTCCCTCGCCGGCTGCCCGCTGTCCTCAGCCCTCGCCGTGCCCCGGTTTCTCCGGGCCCCCGCTCCGCTGCTCTCCCCCCGTCCCAGCTGCAGAGGTGCAGCAATGGTGCTGAGCGCTGTCCATGCCGGAGCGGGGGCCCGGGGTCCCTCTGCCCCTCTGTGCCTTGCTGGCACCGACGTGCACGACCCGGGGCCGGGGCCGCCGCTCCGCCGATGCTCCGCGACCTCGGGTGGGTTCCCTGCCCTGGGCAGCCCCCGTGGGAGCACCCACGCCCCACGCCCGCCCCGGCAGCGCGGAACCACCCTCGGCAAACCCGCGGCGTCGCTTTGCCCCCGCCCGTCTGCGGAGCCGGCTCCCCCCGCAGCCCTGCCCGGAGCGCGGGGCGGCGCTCGGGGAAACTGAGGCAGCGGCCGGGGGGGCGTGGGGGGCGCTGGAGCATCCCCGGGACGGGCCCCCCTCCGCCCTCCCCTCCCCGCGGCGGGGGAAAGGGGTGGCTGGAGGGGAGGAGGGGGGGGGTGGGTTAAATTTTTATGAATGGGGCCGCCCCGCCTGCCATCGCCGGGCGTCAGCAGCGAGCGGCGGGCGGCGCTCCGCGGCGCTCCGCGGTGCCTGGCGCTGCGCTCCGCCGATGGCCGCCGGCCGCCGCGTCCCCCCGGAGCCCGGCGGGGGCCCCGTCCTGCTGCAGGGCACCTTCGGAGCGGGGCCGGCCCCCGGTGGGGCCGCCTGCTCGCTGTCGCTGACCGCCCGGGAGCTGCAGGTGCGGCGCCCCGCGGGCGGCTCCGCCGGCCCCGACGCCGCGCTCCGCCTGGCCGACTGCGTGGGCTCCGCAGCCTTCCCCGCTCCCGCGGCCGCCGCCTGCTTCTCGCTGGTGTGTTACCCACTGCGGGGGCCGCGGTGGGGACCCCCAGCCCGGCAGCGCCTGGAGCGCACCTTCTGCGTCTGCCGCGGCCCCGACGCCGAGGGCAACCTGCGCATCGCCCAGGCCTGGAGCCGCCGCATCCGAGAGCTCGCCGTGCCCGCAGTGCCCGCGCAGGACGGTGAGTTGGCGAGCCATCGCCATCCCCGCACCCCCAGCCTGCCCGCACGGGAATCCCCCCCCTGCCCACCGCGCACCGCTTTGCCCCGCTCCGTCGGGGCTCGGAAGGGGTTGGATGGGTGGCTGTGCCCGAGCGCCGTGCGGGGCTCCGCGGGATGGGGACACACACACAGATACACAGACACACCGGGAGTGTCCCCCTGGGGTCACCTGGACCCCCCCGCCCCGAGCTTGGAGGGGACGGGGACATCCCCGCACGCCGGGGGTGGGTTCTCCTCCCTTTCACCCTAAATTTGAGGGGGGTGCAGGGACACTGTCGCGCCACGGGGGCACTTTGCACACACCCCCCGCCCCCTCCGCCACGCATCGCTCCCGCTCGATAACTCCAAAGCTCCAAAGGGCAGCATGATCCAAGGAAAAAAAAGTAATCATTGCTGACGCAGGCAGGACCTGACCCAGGCACTGTCCCCAGCAGGTCCCATCCATCACTTGGGATTTGGGGACGGGAAAATCCCCCCGGGAGCCCCCCGGGAGCCAGCGGGGTCCCAGGGCAGCCCGGAGGGGTCTGGATTTCTGATCCCTCTCCCCCCCGGGAGCTGCCACTGTGGGGAAGGGGAGGGGATGACTGGGGGGCTGAGTCCCCCAGCTCCCGCAGGCAGGGCAGGGCGTGCTGGCAGATAGTTGAACATCTGAGCAGAGATTCAATTATATGCACTACTTCATTTATTTGGCTGTCCAGTCGCTCTGATCAGACTTGGAAATTAAGAGGCATGCGGTTAGAGGGATCCTGTCAAATCACATTTAGCCCAGCTCTTCCCTGCTTGGATTTTAAAATGCAGCTTTTTTTTTTTACATGACCTGCAGCTACAAAACAACTTTCTGCTCCTCTTCCTTAAGAATAACAAAAAAAAAAAAAAAATCCAGTGGAATGGGGTGAGGGCAAAACCAGTTCCCCAGCTCTGTTTCCAGCCTGAACTCTGCAGCTGGAAGTCTTGGAGCGCTTTCCAACCCTCGCCCTGTGAGCAGGCGGTGCTGGGGTGCTGGGGCAGGAGCGGCTCGTAGCAGGCAGGAGCCTCGGGGGAGCCTGAGGAAGGAGGACGGGAGAAGGCGGTGCGGAATTTTGCAGCTATCTTTCTCGCTGAGGGCCGGCAGGATTTGCAAACCTCCTCCCACAGTTTTGGGGGAGAGCCGAGGAGCGCCCCTTGCCCACACCCTGCGCTCGCACGTGCCGGCAGCGAGGTCTGGGCAGGCAGATAAGGCTCTGCTGGGGAAGCTGTGGGGCAATCCTGTCCCCCTGTCCCCACCGGGAGGGGACCCAGCAAGCCACTGCCAGTCCTGTCCTGGTGTCATCTCAGCTCCAGCATCCTCTGGGATAAAAGCCCTGCAGAATGCTGCAGCAGGCATGAAGCTTCCCCTTCTTTATTTCACCCCAAGGGATAAACAAGAAGTCCCTCATCAGCTGATAACCCCAAAGCTGGGGCTGCCCGCGGCGGGCAGGGATGTGTCCCAAACTGCAGCCATCCGGGAGGGAACAAACCACCCCCGGGCCTGTGTCCTGACAGGGCAATCCAGCTCCTGGGAGTTCAGTCCCAGCCTTAGACCAGCCTGGCACGCTTGTTCCTTGTGCCCAGAGAGTTTCTAGAAGGATGCAGGGACACAGCGGAGTGGCTGGGGCTGAGCGTGGGCAGGACGCATGTGACATGGGGCAGTGTGGGCAGAGGGACTGGCAGCAGCTGGACCCCCTTCCTCCTGCTGACTCAGTGTCTGCTCTGCTCAGCATTTGAGGCTGAGAGCGACCGCAGTGTGCCGGGAAGTGGCTCAGCCTCGCTGGGATGCCAGGGACTGGCCGGTGTTGCGCAATGGGAAGGGATGCTGCTGAAATCTGTGTCTCCTCCGAGCATCGCTGCTGCTGGGCTGCTGGGCTCCAGCTCTGACCCAGCACCCTCCAGTCCCGCCATGGGGTCCTGGTTGCTGCTGGTGTCACTGGTCCCTCACTGGGGTCACATCCCATCATTGTTCACACCCTGGTACCAGCAGTTTGTCCCTGTTGATGGAGTCATGGCATCCCTCTGTGCCCTGAGAAGGGCTTGCTTTCCCCCTCTAGCCAAGGAGTGGATCTTTATGGTCCCAGCCATACCCCACTGGCCAGTGGTGGCCACGGGGCGACAGCCACAGGTATGGGCAGGATTTTCAGGCAAGACCTGACAGCAGCTGTGTGTGTGTGTGTGAGAAATGGCATCCCTGGTTAACATTGGGGGGTTCCAAACTGCTCTTGGGTTCTTGAGGTGCCTGGTGCTCTCGTTCTGCATCTTCCAGGGTTGGAGGGAGAGCGAGAGAAAGAAAAGCTCCCCACATCACCTGCCTCCAGCAGCTGGGACTTGAGCCCAAACTGCTGCCTGGGGGCTCATCTGTAGAGGATTTAATGGCCATGGGGGCCAGGGAGGCTCCAGAGGGGAGGGAGCAGGGCAAGCCCAGCTCTGGGGTTGCTGCCTGTTTTCCCTGACCCGAGCTGGAGTGGCCTCTGCTCCGGGTGCTTCACTGCTGTCCTGGGGCAAGCCATTCCCCTCGTGTCTGGCACCCACTGATAAAGGGCTGGGAGTGGCAGTGGGGAGAGCCAGCCCAGAGCCAGCGCCTGGGGCCAGGCTGAGCCCCACGGGCAGGGCTCTCACATGCTGATCCTTCCTGTGGGCTCAGGGGCAGGTCCCAAACAGCTGGCGAGGGGACAAGGAGGGGTCCTGGAGGGTGACAGCCTCACTGGGCCATCCAGAGGGGCAGGAAATAGTCCCGATGGCACTGAAATCAGCAGAGCTCCCAGAGCTGGGATGGTCATGGAGATGGGATGATCCAGTTGTGTCCCCCCACAGGCAGCTCGTAGAGCTTATGGCTGTGATTGGTGTGATGCTGGGTGTCACCCAGGGCAGGTGACACGTGTGGTGACCTCCATAGCCCCAGGCTCACCTCTCCCCACCACCATCCCCAGTGTGGGTGGCAGGAGGGGATTTAGCTCTAAAAACCCAGCTCGTGTGTTCAAACAGCTCCTGTGCAGATGAGGTGGGGGCAGGCGGATACCCCCAGCCCCCCGAGTGCCTACAGGGGGTTCTCAGCCCAGGACAGGGCTGGGAAATGCCTCTGCTGTCCTGACTCAGCAGCTCTTCCTGCTGACTCAGCAGACACAGCCCCTGTGCTTCCCCACAGAGCCCACGTGCTGGGGTGGGCACCCACCACTGCCCTGGGGCCAGACCACATCTTAGGGTGCCCAGAGCTGCTGGGGTTATCCCCAACCTCCCCAAAACTGGCTTCACCCTGCAGATCCAGGCATTTCCAGAGGCACTGTGAGAGCCTGAGTCACACTGCCCTGCTCACTTCAGGGCTTGGGGTGCCCCAGCAGCACCCAAATGTCCTGCCCTCCTCATCCTCCCTGTGCTTCCCTCGCAGGACAGCTCAGTGGGCTCTCCCTGTCCCCCCACATGGGGACCACTGGGCTTGGGGAAGGTGATGCTGGAAGCAAGTAGAGGGGGACAGAAGGCTGGGACCCCTGCCAGGCTTGTAATTACAGCCCTGCTGAGGCCCTCGCACATGAAACCTGAGCCCCGTGGGGAGCGGGGAAGGCACAATCCTCATCTGCTGGCACCACTGCTGGCCTGGCCTCGCTCCATGTGGGGTGGGTGTGGGGAACTGGAGTCCTCGTCCCCCTGCTGTGGCGTGGATGGGGTGCTGTGGGGCTCCAGCCTGGCTGTAAAACATCCCTGCTGGTTGTGGGGGAGCTCAAGCTGAGCCCCTGCAGGCCCCCATGTTGCATCTCTGACATCTCCTCAGCATTCCCAGCAGGGACCCTCCATCCCTGCTCTCCCTCTGTTGCCTCTGGGTGCAGCTCAGGGAGCTCGTAGGGACCAGGGACGGGCAGCTCCCCTTCCTGCCGGGTTTTGGCAAACGCTGCCCTGGCTGGCAAAGCCCTCCCTGGGTAGCCCCGTGGCCTCACCTGAGCCCCCTGTCCCCCCCAGGTGACAGCTATGGGGTGCTGCCCCGGCCCTGCCGGGCGCTGGTGCTGCTGAACCCGCAGAGCGGCTCCGGCCGCGCGCTCCACGACTTCGAGGCAGTGGTGCAGCCCATGCTGGCCGAGGCTGACATTGCCACCACCATCTTCATCACCGGTGAGTCCACCAGCAGCTCCCTCCTCCTCCTCCTCCTCCCTTCCCTGGGGTCTTACTTGGGCACTGCCCTGCTGGGACAGGCTCCTTGGATGGCCTCGTTCCTCCTGCATCACCACAGCTCCGGGTCCTGTGGGTTGGTTGCACTCAAGAGGGGTGGGAGCCCCCGGCTGGGACCCCCGTGGGGCTGTGGGCACAGGCAGTGCAGAAGGACAGAGGGTGGTGCTCACATCTCTCCGCTTTCCCCTGCAGAAAGACCCCACCACGCGCACGAGAAGGTGCGGGATGAGGACCTGTCTCAGTGGGACACGTTGGTGGTCATGTCTGGGGACGGGCTGCTGTTCGAGGTGAGGGGCACCACGGGGCATCTGGGCTGGGCAGAGAGACAGGAAGAGGGGGTGCCTGGGGCAGGATCCAACCTCTGAGACGAGGAAGGCAGGCAGGGAATGGCAGAGGAGAGACGTCACTCCTGGAGCAAAGCAGCCACGGCCTCAGTTGTGCAGGCTCTGCTCCCTCTGGGCTGGGCTGGACAGGAGCCACTGGGTTCCTTGGGTACCACAAAGTGCTGCATCCCTGCAGGTGGTGAATGGGCTCATGGAGCGGCCGGATTGGAGGGACGCCATGAAGAAGCCACTGTGCATCCTGCCAGGAGGCTCTGGGAATGCCCTGGCTGCCTCCATCAACTACTATGCAGGGTGAGTCCTGACCCGTGGGGCACCGACTGTCCCCACTGCACACAGGGCAGTGCTGGCATCAGGTGGGGGGATGAGGGAAGAGAAACACTGTGCAGGGCTCTGGCCCAGGGGAAGCGTGCTGGGATGCCCAGGGATGCTTGTCAGGGTTCTCACCTCCCCACAGTTCAGTGTAGAACAGCCCCAGCCATGAACATGGGATTGCATCCCTGTGTACCCACTTGTCCCCAGCCCCTTTCCCCTCTCTGTTCTCAGAGTCTGGTAAAGCTTTACACTGAAGGATCCACGCCAGGCTCAGCCAATCCTGCTGTGGAGTGGGGGGATCAGGATTGCCCTGACTCGGTTCCCTCTTTCAGGAACTGGTTTATCCTTCCCACTCCCAGCAAAACCTCTCCCAGCAGCTGTCCCTGAGGGACACTGTCACTCAGCAGGGGTATGTCCTAACCATGACAATAAGGGTGAGGTTTACAGGTGGATGCTGGCACAGCAGGAGGGGCCTCGAGCTCCAAACTCACCCTCTCCATCCCTTCGCAGCTACGATCACGTCGCCAAGAAGAAGCTGCTGACGAATTGCACCTTCATCTTGTGCAAGGGGCTGCACACACAGATGGACCTGGTCTCACTGAGCACGGCCTCGGGCAAGCGCCTCTTCTCCTTCCTTGGCTTCGGCTGGGGCTTCATCTCGGACGTGGACATCGACAGCGAGAAGTACCGCTGGCTGGGCAGCGCCCGCTTCACCCTGGGCACGCTGCAGTGCCTGGCCAAGCTGCGGGTCTACCAGGGCCGCCTGTCCTACCTGCCCGCCAGCCCCGAGCAGGGCACCTCTGCAGCCCCCAGGGACCCCGCCGTGCCCGTCACCAATGGCCACGTCCTGCTGCCAGCAGGGAAGGAAGCGCCCGGCTCTCTGCCTGCCGACTCCCTGCTGGTGCCGCTGGGCCAGCCGGTGCCGGCGCACTGGACCGTGGTCCCCGAGGAGGAGTTCGTCCTGGTCTACGCCATCTACCAGTCCCACCTGGGCACCAACCTGCTGATGGCACCGGCGGCGCGGCTGCACGACGGCTGCATCCACCTCTTCTACATGAAGGCCGGCATCAGCCGCTTGGCGCTGCTGAAGCTCTTCCTGGCCATGTCCAGGGGGACCCACCTGGACTTGAACTGTCCCCACCTGTGCTACGTCCCCGTCCGGGCTTTCCGCCTGGAGCCGCGGGTGGCCGCGGGCATCATGACGGTGGACGGCGAGGCCCTGGCCTGTGAGCCCGTGCAGGGCCAGATCCACGGCCGCCTCTGCCGCGTTGTCTGCGGCTCCTGAGCTCCAGATTCGCCCTCCCTGCGGTGCTGAGCTGCCGGCACGGCCCAGCACGAGGGTGGCAGAGCCTTCCTCCCACTCAGGAACATCCTCCTCCTCCTCTTCCTCCCGTAGCAATAGGTCTTGGGGGCTGTGGGGCTCGTCCCCTCGCTTGCCCCCACGCTTAGCTTTACCCCTTTGGGGCGGTCTTGAGTGCTGTCCCAAAAACGAGCCACGAGCCCCATCAGGTACTCGGTGCCGGCGAGATGCCAGCGTGTTTTACCCTGGTACGAGGTCCCGGCCCCAGGTGGCTGCGCCGGCACAGCCCCATCCCCTCCTTGGACACGCACAGTGACATTGCTGGTGGCATTGCTGGTAGCATTGCTCGTGTCCCCACTGTAGAGCCAGTGCCACCCCACAGGGATGGTCAGGACCAATAGATCTAATACAAGAAACCGACTTTTTCTTTTTTAAAAGAATGTTTCTACCCAAAGCTTCCTGTAGAAGCAGAGTTTATTCTTGTGAGAAATGCAATAAATATCTAGCGTTTGCAAAAAAAAAAAAACAGAGAAAATCCTCTCTGGATTTTAAATCTGAGCTCATGGCTGCTGTCAGGGGCAGGGCTGTGGTGCTGTCCCCCTGGGCTGGGCTCACACACAGATGTCAGGATGGGTTTAGCTCAACCCGTGGCCCTTCTTCTCCCTGGCATCCCGATGCCAGGACCAGCATGGAGCGATGGAACCAGGAGATGCTCCCAGGGGGGATGCCAAGGAGCAGGACATAGGGCATTGCTGCCACCCACCCGGCTTTTGGGGGTGTGCCAATGTCTCCCCACTCAGCCTCACAGTGGGTCTGATGGAGTCCAGGGAGCTCAGCCCTGCAGCGATGCTTGGGAACATCCTGGGCGAAGTTTGGTGCCTCTGAGCGAGAGCAGGGAAAGGCTCGTGGAAGAGGTTCAGGGAGGGGGGCGTTGGAGCCGAAGGATTTGGCTTTTTGCCGGGATTTGGGGCCCTGTGGGGGGCTTAAATCCCCTTTCTCGGGCAGCCTGGGGCCAGCTGGAGCCCTGTGACAGGTCCCTGCCCGAGGGCTTGCCTGGGGGGGATTATTCAGCCTCTTTGGTATAAAATTGCAGTAATTAAACCTCATTTACAGCGCTCAAGTACAAAGTAGAAGAGCAAACAGTGGTGGCTGTTTGCATTTATTCATCTGCAAACTATGCAATTAGGATGGCAGATCCGGGAAAGAAGAGCACGATTGTCCTCCCTCCCTGGCCCCACTTGCTCATGGAAAGCTGAGCTCCTGTTCCCGAGCCAGCAGGGCAGGCAGCAGCTGGGAACCACCTCCCAAAATAAAGTTATTTCCCCCGTGGCATCGGGCCATGTGTAAAAACAGGCCGAGCAGTAACTCTCTAACCCTCTTGAGCTGCTGGAGGGAGAGCCCAGGGCAGGGGATGACTCGGAGCCCTTGGCTGTGTCTGAGAAGGGACACGGCTCACCAGAGCGGAGCTGTTCAGGCTCACAGCACCCCAAAGGCTCCCTGGAGCCTCCTCGGGCAAGGGCTGTGTGGCTCACAGCAGCAGGTTGGCTGGGATCATCCTTGCCCTCCCTTTCCCATCACCCATCTGCTTCCAAAACCTGTTGGACAGGGGAGGCCCTGGCTGATCCTCCCGAACAGCCCCTTGCTGAGCTGCCACCCACCCCTCAAGAGGAAGAGGGTGGTCTGAACAACTCCAGCAAAGCCATGAATCTCAGCACACCAAGACACTGCCCAGCTCCTGCACCCACAGGGGCAAACATCCCCCCCATTCCAGCCCAGAGCCTGGCTCAGGGATGCACTGGAGAAGGGCAAGTGCAAAGAGCATGGCAGAGGGTGGGAAGGGAAAGAAAGAGACAACAGCCAGAACTACTCACAGAGGCAAAATTTAATGGCAAGTCATCTTCCCTCCTTTATTACACCTTGGTTAGCCAAACAAAAAGAATCTGCAGGTAAAAAAAGTTTTAATGGTCACACAGCACTTTATACATATATCGTAAGCAACCAAGCATCCACATCTGCACGTGAACGACACACCTCTAAGCATGGCCTCAATAGTCAGGTCTGGGTTTTTTTTATTCATTAAATACTGTACAGAATCAAGGCTACAAACTGATTTTGTAATGCTTCTTCCCCAACCCCAGCACTTAAAACAGTTACAGGCTGCTCTCATTTGTACATCACACAGTCGTGTAGCCAGTTTTAAGGCTAACAATATGCATCATGCTTTGGCTTTTTTTGTGTGTTTTTAAATTTTTTTTTTTAAGGTTTTAGCCTTTTAAATTTTGTTACCCTTAAATATTACATACATACACAAAAAAATTACATAGCTGCAGTGTGCTCACCACCAACCTCATCACCCAGGAGCTTCACATTATCAAAAGCTTTAGAAAATTTGTAAACCTCTGTGCACGCTTGGGTTTGGGACAGCTGCAGAGAGCGAGCGATGCTGGGGGGAGCAGCATCCCCTTCCAGAAGGCCTCACACACCTCCTTGGAGGGAGCCCCAGCAGCCTGTGCAAAAGCTCTTGACTAGGATCAGAGAGTTTTTGGGCAAAGGGGAGGACATGCTGCCTGCCCAGCCCCTGCCCTGTGAGATGAGAGCTGCAGAGAGTAAAGGGGGGGCACAGGGGAACCCTACAGCTCCTCCAGCCCCAGAGGGTTTCTCCCTCCCTCCCTCCCTGTCTGACAGGGGCTCAGGGCAGCCACAGCCTGGCGCTGGAGACAGAGGAGGTAGTGTCTGTGGATCACCAACTGTGGTTTTGCCTGGAAGAGGTTTAATCATTTGTGGAACCAGCCTCTCTGCGTGCCCTTCCCCTGCCCTGGAGCAGTGGCCTCACCACTCTGCCCTTCTTGCCCCAGCGCTCTGGAGACACCCCCCTGCTCTGCTCAAAGGGATCCATTCATTCCAGGATGTATCAGTGGCTGCAGCTCACACTGCCCTGTCTGGGGCTCTCAAGCACCTCTGCACCCCAAATTGGGATCTGCCAGACCTCCCATGTGCCAGGCAGGGAGAGCTCCTGGTGATCCACCCAGAGACCGGGACCTGGAGAGCTCCCAGACCAGGTCTGCACTCACCGCCAAGCCCTGTGTCCTCCAGAGCACCAGGAGCAGCACGTACCTTCCCAAATCCTGGCAGTGCACGGGGACACGGCCGGGGCTTTGTGCAGCCACCCCTGGAGCACCACAGGGGCAGCTGGGAAGCACAGGGAGCTGGGTGGGGGATTTGGGCTGGTGGGTGCAGCCCTTGGTGTTTTAGGGAGCAGAAAGCACCATGCCAACATGCTGTCATTCTCCTGCTGTTTTTTGTTTCTAACCGAGGCCAGGGGTGAGGGGAAAAGACCACAGCCATAGTGAGCAAGAGCAAAGGAGAGCTTTGGCTCCATCCTTACTTCTGGCAGAGCCATCTGCTCAGCCTGACTTCCCCCCAGGAAGCCTGGCACCTCTATCTCCCTGTGCAGCTGGAAGGACCAACAGACTGTCCCTGACAGACTGTGCTCCCCATGGATGCTAAATGGCTGCCTCTCCAATGCCTGAACACTGGGCAAAGGCAGCGGTGCTGGAGTGTGACCTCCCAGATCCAGCCGTGAAGGGAAGTGTGTGCAGACAGGACCAGAGGCCTGGGGAAGGTGCCTTGACCACGGGACTGTGGCAAGTCACTGCTTCAAAGTGCTGATGGTCACCAGCTCAGGCTGCTGAGACACAGGCTGCCCTCAGCAGCTGTTTCCCAGAGCAGCTGGCAGTGCTGTGGCTGGGATTAGGGATAGGAGGTGCTGTGCCCACAACTGGCGAGGGAAGGAGCTGATAACAGCCCACACCAGTGTCTGATGTAACAGCGCAGGAACCAGCACAAACTGCCGCTGCTGCAACAGGGCCTCGCCACGCCAGGGCAGCTCCTTCCCTTGGCTGACCCTGGCTGAAACACACAACACCCGTGGTACAGCAGGACAAGGGAGCAGCAGCCGTGCCAGGCCCATCCAGACTCCTGCCAGATCTACAACAGGCCCCCCTCCTCCCCCAGGTCACTCACTGCTGCCCGCCCAGGTGAGGTGGGGATCCAGGGTGGGTGTAGTGCTGTGTGACAGCCGGGATGGCTGGGAACAAAAGACGTGGATACCTAAGCAAGTAATGAGGGCAGAACCCTGAATCCCATGTATTTCTAGAAGACAGGCATGCGTGGTGGGGAAAGGGAAGTTTGCCTTACTCTGGAGAAAAAGAAGTGGGGATGGCTAGACTGGCTTGTGGGAGACCGACTGGAAGTTGCAGAACTGGATGAAAATCCCGCAGCACAACCAGGACAGCACGAGAGCCAGTGCAGAGCTCTGGCCTTGCCTACCAAGCCCAATTGGAAGAACCTTGTAGCTATCAGTGAACAACTAAGACTAGAGCAACTCTGTATGGTGTAGACAACTCCAATGCAAACACAATCCAATGTCTAAGTACAGATAAGCTGGGGTAAACTTCATAGAACCCATGGGAACGCCGAGAAAAATGAAAGACTAGGAGGGCATTGCCCTTCATTTCCAGAAACTACAGCAATTCCTTCTCCTGGCTGGAACCCCACCAGAAAAAACTGCTGGGTGTAGCACTGGGTGGGAAGAGTCCTTGTGTGGAAAGGTGCCCCAAGATGAAAGTGCAGAGGGAATGTGGCTGCAAGACTGCTTCTGTGCAGGTCTCAAATCTTACCATTGCAGGGTCAAACTTGCAAGAAGAGCACGTACATGGGACAGGGGGAAGGAAGAGGGGCTGGGGGCAAAAAGTTATTCATGCTTAGACAACCTTTCCTCAGAGGAGCAATCAGGCCTACCACCTTCTTTGGAACAAACCAAGCTGAGGAAGAAAAGCTGGAAGGAGAAGCCAGTTGATTGGTAACAGCATTTGCCAATTTACTTTCTGCTGCTTTCCCTTCTCCCCTGCACCTGCCTGTCCCTATCCTGATGGTTTACTTGTCCTCTGTCCACTCTGGGATGTTGGCCCCTGCTAAGGCAGCCCGGTACTGCTGCAAGACACCGCGGATGCTTTTAATGAACCCCTTGGACAACGGGAAGAGAGGGAACCCAATATCAGGGTAACCGCTCTTCTCCGGCAGGAAACTCCTGTAGCTCTTTCTCCGTTTCTTTGGTTTCACGCTGGGCTGCGCGGCAGAGTCCTGGGCAGCCTTCCCCTCGTCCGTTCGGTCTCTGGCCAGGCCCTCCCTGGCTTGGCCTGTGCTCTCCGAGTCTGAGTACTGTTGGAGATCACCAGCGTTGGGCGTCGGGGTCGTGAACTCCAACTCGTCCAGCTCCTCCTTCCCGTCGAGCGCCGAGTCGGACAGTTCAGCAGCCGCCCCCTGCTCCGAGCTGCCGCCGTACTCCGCCAGCGATCCCGCCGTGTCCCCGGGGCTCTCGGCCAGGGCGCCGCCAGCGGAGAGGAGGGAGGCAGAGTACGCCCCGTTGGCCTGTTCGTGGCTGCGCTCCACCAGCTCGTTCGTCTCCAGCCAGGACTCGATGCGGGACACCAGGCGCCAGCCGTTGCAGCGGAAATGCTCCCGGATTTCGTGCTCAAAGACCTCCACGGGCCGGCGCAGCAGCTGCATCATGGACTGCACCACCCGGATCAGCGTCATCTCGTTGTAGCAGCGGCTGTTCTCGTAGCCCTCCTGCAGCCCCCGGTCGCTGTCAAAGCCCGCCTCGTTGTAGTAGGGCTCGTTCACCAGGATGAGACCTGAGGGAGATTGAAAGACCGAGGCGTTAAGGCAGGAACACTGCTGGGAATTGCCATCCCAGGCAAGCACAATACCTGCCTGAGGATCAAGGGTCAAACAGGCAGCAGAGGCCAAGCTGAACAGCCAGAACCTGCAGGATTTAAGGGACCGGTGTCGCAAGAGGAGCATCGTGTGATGTGGTGGGGACCTCGGACACTGCAGGGAGTGGCACCCCAAGATCCTTGGCTGGCAAGAACAGTCCTCCACCAGCACAATGCAGAGGGCACACAACAGCAGAGGTCAAAAGTGCAACAGGGAAGAGACTTCACAACTCTTTTCTTTCCTCCCCTCCTTCAAAAAAACCCCCACAAATACACCCAAAGCTTTTTTTTCTCCTCTTCTTAATCAGAACAAAGGCTAATCTTTAGTAACAGGCTTCGAGCTGCCAGGTCCTGCCCTGTCCAGCACAGTCCCCTCAGACAGTGGAGCTCTGAGAGAGAATACTGTGACAAGTCACCCATACCAAGATTTCTCCTGCTTGCTTCTGGTCTAATGAAATTACACGTGTGTAGCAATGGCACCGGTGCTGCCAGGCTGCTGCTGGCAGCCTGCCACAAACTGCATTAGAGCTGGAGGAGGTGAGATCATGAGTCTCTCAAAGCCCAGGCAGCAGGAGAGCAGATTTTCCCCAAGCACCAAGTTGCTCCAGTAAAACATTTAGCATTTCATTTTCTAAATTTGGATCCTTGGCTTTGTAAACGAGAAAAGGCTTTTCTTGTGGTGTCCTCCCCCCACAGGAGGATACAGGTGGACTGTGGGGGTTCAGGGAGCAGGAGCTGCCTGCTGACTTGTGGCAGGAACCCTTGCTCTATGTCAAAGGTTTCTCATCACAGGGCTCCCTGCACTGTCTGTGAGGAAGTTATGTGATTTAGTCTGTCTGCTCTCAAACTGGATAGGGCAGAGCAAAGCCCCGTGGCAGGAAGCCCTGGGGCTCGTCTAGGCACACCCCTGATTATTCTCTGCTTTGGAAGGAGCATAAACACCAGCATCATGTGCAAAACATGTCCCATGTAGGATGGGCGGGTGACTCAGTGGGGATAAAAAAAACCTCCTGCAAATGAGGCCCAGTTTAGCAACTTGAACTAACTTTGGTAACTGGCTGAGGACACGGTGGTTCACCTTTGTCAGCTCAGAGCAACAAGCAGACCAGCTCTGTGCCTGGCTGCTGCAGTGAGAAGAAGGGAAAGCATTGTGTCAGAGCCCTGGGATGCAGCCAAAACTCTGGATATGAGAAAAGCTGGCACCTGCTTCCACTGCTCAAGGGGAGAGATAAGGACACTGCTTTGTCCACCAAGGTGAGAACAAAAGGCAGCACTAACCCAGCTGGGGTGACAGAACCCAACTGTGTGGCCATCCCCATAAGCAAACATCCCTTTCTCCCTTTTCCTGTCTCACAGGAGCATTTACCTTGGATGGAGATGAGTACTTGAAGGAGACTGGATTTACTGGTCCACCTTTCTGTCCCCTGAAATGCACACACAAATGTGTTAAAGGCCTGAAGCACATTCAGTTTGCCCTGTGATAATTGTCAGATGAAGTGAGGCCCCAGTTTCTCTGCATTCCTGTTGCTGACAGCCTGTGGCTCAAAGCAGGAACAAGGAACTGACTCCACAAGCACATGATATACAGGTGTCCCATCTCAACAACCCACCTCTCCGTTATTTTTTTACCAGCACCACACCCCATCAGGCCAGTTCTGCCTGGAACAGTGTAACCCTACACACCAGGCATCAGCTCCAACCCCTCCCCAGCAGCCCTGTCCATCCACCTGCTCAAAACACAATGTCCCTGGTTCCCTGTTTATTCAAAGTCTTCAGCTGGACTTTGGACCATGCTACATGATTTGTCCACAGTGTGGGAGACAGGAACCTAAGCAACAGGATACACCCCATGCTGGTGTTGTCATCTCTGCTATGGCACAGCCTGGCTGGTCTCACCACAGGCTTCTCATTGAGGAAGGACAGACAAGCCAAATGCAGGCCCAGAAAAAGCCAAACTATACCAGTCACCTGCTCCAGGCATCTAAAACAGAGCCCAAAGCCCAAACCACCCCCAGCTCAAGCACAACCCAAGAGCAGAAGTCATCCAGGTCTGGTAGGAAGTGACTTGTTCCAAAAGCAGCTCAGCACAACCCCTGCTCCCCACAGACAGGATGACAGTGTTACCTTGCCTATCCATGTCCCCAGGAGGCTGACACACACTTTGCCATTGTCATACAGGTTGGGGTTCAGTCTCCCACTGCACTGGGAGAGGTAGCGGAAGAGAGGCGGGACAGCAGGGTAGATGTTGGGGAGCTGGATGTCAAACAGAAAGAGTCCATCTTCATAGGGCGTGCGTGTGGGCCCTTTGATAAGTGCTGAGAAGAGATCCTGTGGGGAGAGGCAGCAGGTCAGACACTGTGAAACATCCTCTTACCTTGGCAGGGCTGTATTTACACAGAGGGAGAGCAGGGATGTGATTAACTCAGCCCTCACAACAGTCAGCTTAAGCAGCACATCTCAGAGCACCTTCCCCCCCCCGCAAAACTGCACTTCTATCACACACAGAGTAGAGCCTCTGGATCTGAAGCAGGGCTTCCAGGGATGGCCAAAAATCCCCAAGCTGCTCACACCAGCCCCTTGCTGGCTGCCTGCCTGCCCTCCTGCTCAGCACCTGGAACCGGCTTCCTGCAAACCAGGAGCTCCTTGTTTGGCCACCCTGACTCGGGGAATGCAAAAGCAGCCGTTTGGGGTAATTACAGCCCTGTTTCACATGCTGCACACATTCCTGCAGCTCTAATGCACAGGATTAAGGCTAAGCAGAGAATTCCAAAGAAAGTGATCCGGATGCTGAGCCCAGCACTAACAGAGAGGCATTTGAGAGCAGGCACTTGCCATTCGATCCTCAAAGGTTTTAACCATGATGCCATCGGGCAGGGAGGTGGCCAGGAGAGCCATCTCTTTCCGCACAGTGCTGAAGAACTTCTTTGCTTCTGGAGGCTGGAACTCCATTTTCTTGAAGGCATGGGAATCTGTGGGGCAAGGAAGAGAACAGGATTACAGCCTGCCTTTGGAAATTGCCACAGGTTCCTCGTGAAGGCAAATCTGCCCATGTGTAATATGCATTGTGTGAAAGAGAGGAGTTAACTCGCTTTGGTGCTGAGCCAGGAGGCAGGAGAGATCATTTGATGTTTCCCACACAGCACAGCAGCCACAACCTGCATCTCCTGTTCTCACAGTCCCACACTACACTGTCCCTGTGCCCCAGTGAGGAGCCATGTCCCACAGCCAGGACATCCCTCAAAGTGATGGTTCTTTCTCTGCCAAACCTAAGCACAGGTCCCCATTTTCCTTTACACACACCTGCAGGTTCAGAGTAGTTGGTCCACCTTTCTCCCTCAAGTCTGGCCTGGCTGTCTCGTGAGCACCCTGGGCTCTGCAGTCACCAATGTTCCACACAACCAGATGCTCTTTGTTATTTCTGGCCATTAACATTGGCACCACTCACCCACCAAGGACAGCCAGCACAAGAACACCAGCTGTTCCTGCTCTGCTTCTCAACCAACTCTGTCCTGAAAAAAAGCCTCAACAAACCCTGCAACTTTCAAGGAAGTTTCTGCAGTGGTGACTGATCTCTGCAGGCCTCCTACATTAGTTACCAATGTGGGAAAGAGGGAAGCACACTTCTGAGGCTTGAGGAGGTGCAGCAGAGCCTAAAGACACCATCTAAAAGCCAGGTTTAGATCTCAGAGCACACTGTGCTACAGAACTTGTGGTAACTTCTCCTCCCCAGTTAACGAGCTGTGAAAAGGACTAGGAAGAAGAAAGAATACACAATCCAAAAGGTCTTGAAGCAAGTTTTGGAGAAAGAAAAACTGCAGGACATCAACGAAGGAGAGAGTATTCCACACTCACCTGGAGCATACTCCAACACAGAGAACACTTCTCCCTTGGCACTGGTGAAGGTGACCCCAGGCTTGCCTCCACTCTGCTGGCAGAGTACTGGTGTCTCACTGGGCCACTCTGACCTCACTGGTGTTTGGGCCTCTGCTTTTTCTTCCTTCTTCTCTGTCTCCACCATGGCTTCCATCTTTTCCTCCTCAGCAATAGCCACATTATCCAAGGTCTTCTTTAGATTTTCCTGCAGCTTTTTAATATCGTCCAAGAACTTCTTCTCCCGAGTGGGTTTTTCCAGCTCCACAGTTGGGGAGGTGGGAGAGCCAGTCAGTAGCTGCTCCACAGTCATATTTTTCAGGCTTTCCAAGATCTTGATGGCCTCCTTTAGTTCTCGGAAGCTCTTTGGGGCTCCATCCTTGCCACCTTTCTCTGTAGCAAGATCTGCAACTGCCATAGCCACAGCTCCCTGGACTTGTTCCTCTACTTTTTTCACCTCCTCTGCTGCTGGCTCCTCAGGCTCAAAGTCCTCAATTTTTGGGTGGTCATCATCCATGAGGCCATTGTCTGTCTCCCAGCTGTCACTTTCATCCTCCCACTCCGAGGATGCCCCACTGGTGCTGCCATCCACAGAATCGTAGTCCGACTCCTCAATTTCTGATTCAATATTGTACAAGTGCTAAAGGAGAGCAGAGTTATATGAGACTCAGGCTGAAGCATAGAGTTTTAGCTGCTTTTAAAAGCAAGCCATGAGAAAGGAGCTTCCATCTGGGATTGGCTGGGCTGTTTCAACCCCTCCCATCTATACAGGGTGGACTGGCACAGACTATAAAACCACATATGCCCATCAAAGTATACCACTGTTCAAAGTATTGGGGGGAAACAAGGGCAAGTTCTCAGCAGGCTGTAGCCATCCCAGTGTCTGGGATCCAGCCACAGAGAGCAGAGAGGTGCCAAACAGCTACCTGGATGCCCCAGGGTTTCTGAGCACAGAGCTAGCTCAGAAGGTATTTGGTATCATGTGAGGAGTTAGTATTTCTGGTCCTGCTTCTGCACCAGCAACTGTGTAGGCACAGAGCCAAGTCTGGCTGCCTCCACATTCCATCCTTCCATGGAGACAATGCTGGAACCAGGAACACATTCCCATACCAGCTCTCCTTTTCTGTGGCATACACTACTTGCTGTCAGAGCCTTGCAACGCTGCTTTAGCTGTTATATGTGGCTACTGCTTAATATTCAGCTGGGACAATGAAGCCTCACCCAAGCTGCTGAATAAGCTCTTACATAAAATGTTCTCTTCCCCTTCACTGCTGGTAGCTGAACCCACACGCAGACCACCCAGCCTCACCTTCTACAACCTGTTTTTGCACATGTTATGTCTCTTGCAAGGTCCTGCTGCAGAGGTTTACAGACCTACTCCAGGTAGGAACACCAACACAGAACCAGGGGAGCAAGATTACCTTTACAGGGCTGTGGTTGGAGCTACAAGATGGGAGCATTTTATCCACAGGCTTCTGACACTTGAATGACAGCCCAAGAATCCTCTTAATCTTGCAAGATATGACCCCAGAGGCTAAAGCACATGGACACTCAGTCATCTTGTCAAAGCCTTCAACTGAACCAGCACTGTTGAGCCAATCTTGTGCCACTCAGAGACACGCAGCCAGTAGAGGTTAGTTGGGTTCAACACAAGTGACTGCAGGCAGGAAAAACCATCAAAACTCACTGCCTCAAAGCTAATCCAAATCTGAATCGGAAAGTTAATTAGCCAGTTATGCCATCTTTATTTTTAGAGCTGAGAAAAAGCACCCAGACAGCTTGTCTCTGGGCACATGGTCAGGCATTGATAAATCACGGTTTTACCAACTGATAATTCATGCTCCTGACATTTTCCCAACTCCCATAATTACACAGACGAGCAGAATCGAAGGGACTGGCGTGACACAGCAGGAGCTGCTGCAGAGCCCCAGCACCGCAGTGTGAGAACAGCCCTTTGTGGAGCACACATCAGACCTCTGATTGTGCCTGTGATCCAAGCACATGTGACAAGAGGGGGAAGGGAGACAGCAGCCTGCTTTGTACGGCTCCAGTCCACTGCCATAGTGCGGGCATTGACTATTCTACTGTAATTAATGCAGAGCTGCTTGGTTTAAAAAGAAATCTTGATCAAGTACTTTGTACTCGCAAAGGCATCTCTGTGGCAGAGGCAGTGGTGTCACTGCCACAGTGACGGAGATGGGACCCTACAGATACAGGCTGGCTCCTATCTTTAGGCTGTCTGCCTTAATCCAAGGAAACAAGGAGAGAAGATGGGATGAAACTCTATGGGGAGCAGTGAGTACAAGACAGTACAAAAAAAACAACCACCTCAGAGCAATGCAGAAATCAGGGGGCGCAGTGCATTAGCAGTGTGGCTGTATCTGTATTTTTAAGCTTGCACTCAACCATTTTCCCCTCTCTGCCCTAGGACTGGATACGGGTCTGAACCCTAGGTTAGCTAAGGTGACAATTTGTAGCTGTAGCCCAGCTCCTGGAGCAGCTTCTTTACCCAAAAAACCCACTGTGGTGCTATTTCACAAACAAGACAGAACATGCAACATTCTCTCGGCAGTGCCTCAGTTGGGCAATGCACCAACCCGGACTCCAGTCAGAACAGATGATCCCTGAGCTCTGCAGAGCAGCAGGTGCTGGAGGCCAGGAGCAGGGCTGCAGGCAGAGCTGTAAGCATGCAGTGCATGTGTGAAGGCACAAACAGTCTGCCCAGACTTTCCTGTTTTCTAAATCCAAGAGCAGTGATGACCAATTAGTTGCCCAGACTTCCTGACAAAAGAAGGATTTTTCCTGTGCTAACAGTATTGGGAAGCCATTGTACTGTATGGGAATGCAGCAATCAATAGAGCAAGATTCCATTACCCAGTAGATCTCTCTATATTGAGGATTGAAATCCAAGAGTTGTCACTCAGCTAAGAAATACAGGGATACTGTGAGCTGAAATAGGATCTCACCTGAGGCAGAATGATAGTCTTGGAGTTATCAGCCCACACCACTTCCACCTTACTGCTGACATCCACACGAGCCACCTGTCCAACCGAGGGCTGTGGAGACAAGAGGGGTTTGTCAGTCCCTTTTCTTTCCCAGGCATTTCAATGCAGAGCAGGAAGGTTTTGATCAACCCATATTTCCCAGCTGGAGAACCACTTAAAGCAACACTTGCATGCTACACATAGACACCACACAACACTGCCACGAAGATGGGGAAAACTCCCCTGCACAAGGAACAGGGCATCAGGAGTGCTGGTCTGGCAAGAGATCCTGATCTGTGATCATGACCAGTGGCCCTTCTGCAGGCAGCAGAGGCGCAGGAGCGCCAGCAAGGGACAGGAATTTCATGGAATGGGGATGCCCTCTAGTGGGGTGCCCTCAGCTCCCCCCTCCACAGCACAGGGGGAGGGCACAGGCATGAACAGACAAGTCACAGCTGCTCAGGGTGTGCACAGTAAGGAGCACCTTGCCCTGGCAGCAGGTTATTTAGGTCAGCTGAGCAGGCTGGGATGCGATTCGTGCTGCTGAAACTAGAGCCACAGTAAGAGCCACACTATATCTTTTAACCCTTTTTTAGGGCAGCAGGCTCAAAAGCTGGAGGTCTCCTTTCACAGTAGGGGTGTTTCCTAGCAAAGGGTGTATCCTCTACAGTATATTGTTCCCTCCGCCTCCCCAGATCACTCAGCTCAAGAAAATCAACATGTACATAACTCAGATGAAACCCAGAACCCCAGTCTTCCGTTGCCAAGTGAAACTCGTTTCATGACAAATCCACCTTCGCTGTTGCTCAGGAGCCCACAGAATATCCTTTTATTACAAGTTACTCTGAAATCCTAAGCAAGTTTTATTAAAAACCCTCAGGCATATGTTCAGTTCTTGTCTCAACTTCACTCTTGCTCTGCTGTAGACTGTCATCAAGGTCAAGGGATTTCAAGGTTACATCTCCACCAGAGATATGATGTGTTACTCACAACAGCGGGGGACACTGGTAATAAATTAGTAAGCTAGTGAGTTTAGGATGCCCCTCTGGGGCCTACAGCCCTCCTATTGACTCTTTCAAGTGTCTCCACCAATACATGGTGACAATGTGGTCACATAACTGTGCCCAGGACCCACCTCATCTTCCTTGGCCGTGGCTCCATCCGAGTTGCCGATGCGGATCACGATATCAGTAGTGCGGAAGCGAAAGTCGGGATGATCAGCAATGTCATACACACTCACATCCTCCTCCTCCCCGATCAGCTGCACCAGAGAACAGAACAGGTCAGTCCTAGGATGCTGCACTGATCCCCACAGTGCACCTTCAGCACTTTAAAGTACTCTGTGTCATATTCTGTTCATTTTCAGCCAGTCCAACAGCCTGCAAGGAGCTGCTCCTGTCCCTTCTTGTCACCTCATCCTGCTCACCTCACCTTTACTTCAGGTTCCATGTCACTATGATGGTGAGACATGCAAGCACAGTGTTTTATTCCCTTCTGAACACTCAGATCTCTCAAAGTAGTTCACTGGGGCTCAAAGGATCAGAGTTTACTTTTGAAATGATCCAAGGCAACAGGAAGTATATGACAAAAAACTCGTCACTTAATAGGAAATATCTTTCCTTTGATTTCTCCTGGAGGAAGAGAGCTAGGAGCTCACAAATAATGAGAAGTGGGTAAAGAGAAGCACAACCCCAGGCCAGATTGATGTTCTCTTTCTGGATGTGAAGGGCCCTGCTCAGTTATGACAACGTGGTCCCAAACTAAGGCAGAAAGCAGAACACCAGATGTGTGTGGTTTGAGTCCCCCTCTCATCTCCAACTAGGCTGCAGTCTGTCAAGACTCTGGAAATACAGTGTTCCCACAAATCCCAAGAAAAAGGCATTAGCCTGACTACAGGCAACAGCACCTGGCAGAGGTAAGCATGACAACATGCAATAGACTGGTTCTCTTTTCATGAACTGGAGAAGACATAGGGAGAGAAAATTCTTACAGTGAACTCTAGAAATCTACTGCCTGTGAAAGCTTCAGAAAAGTCTTCACCTGTACCAGAGCCTGATGATTACCATTGGATGTAAACCCTCTGCTTGGTCTTCACTGCCTCACAGGCATCTGTGAATATGAAGTGACATCACCTCTACCTAAGCCTTCCAGGCCCAAAAGCACATTGCTGTTCCCAACCTCAAGAACACACTCCAGTGCAGAGCTGATTCCCAGGCTTATTTGTGTAGCTTGTGCTGTTTTGTGGCTGCTATCTCTTAGCTAGTTCCAGCAGGCACTGGTTCTTGCACTCACCTCCACATCATCTCCACTGGATTTCAGCTTGAACCACTTCACCACACAGGTACGGCCGATATGGTCCCCAGACTGCACCACTCCGTATAACCCAGGGTCCTGGGAGCTCTGGGCTTTGGGTCACAAGGGTAGGGAAGAAAATACACACATTAGGCAAAGGAGCACAGACTTTGCTCAGTGACTGAGGCTGTCAGCTCCCAGGCTCTCATGGTTGATGCCTTCCATTTGTGAATGGCATGAGGCAAAACAGTTCTTCCTACACAGTCAAAATTGTTGCCAAACTAGATTGGTAGTGCCGGAGCTGATGGGTAACTTTAGTTTCCACAGACTACGTCTAACCCAGAAGACCAGTCAGAGTATTACTCATTGGAAATGGCCACAAAAAACAGCCTCTGTTTTTGCTAAGCCAGCTTTCCTGCTTCCCAACCTGACAGTATCTTCTGCTCCCTACTGGTGAGGGTCTACCCCTGCTAGAAAAGGAGTTGAGAGCCAGAACGTGTGTCATCAGTGTTTCATATCCAAAAGCTCCAAGTCTCCTTGACCTTGTGACTCTCACTAGCACCAACAATTGGTTTGGTGAAGAAAAGGGATTCGAGAAGATGCCTCTGGATCCCCAAACTCTCCATGAAAATAGTGGGAGAGTCATGATAGACCAGCCATACAGAGAAAGCAGCCTGAGGTGAGCTATTCATTTCTCCCCTCATTCTCTGAGAGAGCTCAGAGCTGCCAGCACTTTCAAGGAGAAGGTGGGCCACCTCTGCTCTGCAGAAATACTGAAAATCCTAGCTTGGCTCCTTGGCATTTATTCCTTCCACATCTTGCCTGCTGTCACAGTTCAACTTTGGTATGTAAATAATGGTTTCTCTGCTGCCATTCATGCTAAGTCAGCTGAATCACTCCATCCCCAGTAGATGCCCACCTCAAGTGAGCACTAACAGCTACTTAAAAAGGGTGACTGTACATTTGGGGATCCAGACTGGACAATACTTTGCAATTAAAAACATGTTTGTTCCCTGGGAGCATTGTTTTGACACCCAATACCTCTTTTGTCCACCACAAAATCGCCGGGGCAGAACTCATTGTTGTCCAGATGATGGACTGGGATGAGCTCGTTGGAGCGGATGTTTGTCTCCACGGTGCCATCCTGCCACATCACGTCAGCTGAGGTCATCGTGGTCACCACTTCCACAGCAACCCTGGGAACATGGAAAGGCAACGAGTTACCAAAGGGAATGTGATGCTGCCCACATCAGGAATCAAGATGGATCTCACCAACACCACGGTACACAGATCAGCAAGTCAGGAAAACCCAAGATTCCCTCTGGAAGCAGCAACACAGCAGGCTTTGTTTTGATGGGTTCTCATTCCCTGTGGATGTTACACTGCTGCAAGTCTATACTGAAGGAGGACTGACTTTGCAGGGAGCTGATGCTGAGCTCTTTTTTGTTCCTAAGGAAGCAAATTAACATCTACCAGCACTCACTTTCTACCCCTGGCAGAGGCACAACAGAACTTTCAAGTATTTTGAAAGCTGAGATCTTCTCCACAGGAGCACCTTCCAGTCTGGTAGCTCTGAGGAGTCTCTGAAGCTAGAAGAGCATGGGACTAGAAAGATAAAGCATCACAGCCCTTCCAGAGAGAAAAAACAAAAAGAAAATAGGAAACACATTCACTACGGATAAAAAGCAAAAAGATTTTGTTTAAAAGAGAAAAGTGTCCTCCCCAGCTGTTCAAACACATGTGTCTCTGCAGCTCAGACATTAAACCCAAACAGGCCACAATGGACCACATGCTGGTTTCCTGCCACGGGGCTTCACAAGGATGCTTGAGGAAGCAAAGGGCTTGGAGCAGGAGGGACAGAGCTGCAGCCCAGCTGGACAGACTCTTCTCGTGAGCCCTCTGCTATTTTCAACTCTCCTACAGCACAGAACAAACCAAATCCCATGCTGATTTTAAATCTTGCTTTATTTTGCTGGCCAGGCCTTCCAGAATAACACAAGTGCTTGAAAGTGTTGGTTTCAAGTCAAACCATAAAGATGACACAATAGGCAAATACAGCTGTTTGCTCCCAGTCCTGTTTTTATGAATGTCAGAGAAATATTTTTAAGTGGAAATATGAAATTTCTAGTAGGGTCAGCACTCAAGAGCAGAAGTTACTAGAGAAGGGTCTGTAACAGGGCAAGAGTGGTGTGTGATATGCTGACAAGACGATTTCTTGGGGGACGCAGGACACGTGCAGCTGAGGATGGGAGAGGAAAGGCAGGCTAAAAGCAAGGAAATAACACAGTCCTGTCTGCAGCACAGTGTATGTGGCTTCAAATAAAAAATCATGACTTGACATTAATAAAAATCCCTGTATATCCTCACTAAAAGATTTCCAGCAGTCTGTGTGCTGCCGGGAGAGCTGCAGCAGGTCACTCAATGATGGCAAAGCCACATGCTGAGCTGGCCCCTGCAGTCAGAGCTCCAGGAGCTGACACATCAGATCTGGTGACTAACTGCAGGCAGCCCATCCACTCTGCACTTCTCAGCAGTGCCTGGCAGCACATCTCCAATGGCCTCACCAGCCTCACTGGAATATTCGAACAGCAATGACCCCTCACACTGAGCTGTGACCAGCTGCCACATATGCCCTTGAAAATGTCAGCTCACAGTCTGTACTGAAAAAGCCTCTCTTTCTTACTCTGGATTTCCTTGTATGGAGCTGCCCACATCCAGCACAAGAATCTCTTGGTGGTGCCACAGGGATTTCTCCCCACTGCCTGAATGGTGCAGAGACCCACCAGGTTCTCTAGCTAAGCTCTCCTTAGCAAAACCTTCAGTAAAACAGAGGCAGTGGGGCAGTGAGATGTGAAAAGTGAACTGAGAATCCATTCCCAGGAACTCTGTCACACACTCCCATTTTTATCTTTCTCTGGAATACTGCTCTGCTGAGCATTATGACCTTCCCATCTAATCTCTCCAAAACCCACAGGGACTAAAAGAAACAGCTTTCCTTACATACAGGCAAAGCTAAAATACCTACACAAAATACGAATGAAGTTCATGGCATTCTCAAACTACTGATTCCCTTGAATACCTATGAAGTGACTTTCCTGGAAGAATTCTCACACGTTCTCTTGCACCAGCTTATTTCTAATGCAGGATCTGTACAGAACTAAATAGTCCAGGGAAGCCAGGAGACAGGCAAGCCAGTTGTCAGATGTCTTTGTATCCCATCAAAACAGTTTAGACATCCTCAAGTTAGGTAAAAGGCAAAAGCTGATGAGATCCAGTTTTATCTAGAAATGGGCAGATACACACAATGCTCCCTCTCTCCCAAGCTACTGAAATAAATTTCTCCAAGCCTCTCAAGAAGTGAGTGCACTTTGTTCACTAAATAAATCCTAATATTTAGAAGTATACTGCTGGCAAAAGTTGCAACCCTCTGTGCAGAGGAGGGTAAGGATAAGAGACCACCACAGTGCAACCCTCTGCCAGCCCAGCCCTCGGTGCTGCTCTGGAGACAGCTCTCTAGGACCAGCTGTCCATTCCTAGCATGGCTTATCCTCAGCCTCTCTGCAGAAACTGCCAATAAGGTAACCAATTAGTGCCATATTTAAGCTGTATGATCTTTATTCACCTCTTTCCCTGCACAGTCTAGCACAGCACAGATATGCTGTCGATGCCCTGAGGCATAGCTGAAATAGAATAGCATCAGTGTCATGTCACGTGGCTCCAGTTTCATCAGAAGCTGGACTGAGACCAAGCTGATTCCACACAGGCCACTGCACAGTCATCACAAGATAATCACTGCTGGTTACTACCAAGCGCTGTGCTGACCCATCCTCCACCTCCACCAGGTGGTGTTTTGCATCTGAGAACTTTGATAAGGGAGTTTTTGGCCATTACACATGGGTTTGGAAATCTAACTCACCTGTCCCCTGGCTTAAACTCTCGTGAAACCTTGGTCTTCTTCTTCTTGTGCTTCCTCTTCAAGTTTTTGATGGAAAGAGGGATGCTCTTCTTGCGGCAAGTGCCGCTGCCACTCTGGGACGAGGCAGTGGAACTGGCAGAGGAGGTGACAGAGCTCGTGTCGTCAGTGTCATCAGCTGCCTCATCATCAGCATCCTGCTCCATGGACTGAAGCCGGTAGTCAGACAACCCTTCATCCTTCAGCAGAAAGGGAGGCTGCTGCTGTCGTGCTGCTGTTCCCCCTTTCTCCTTCCCTGTTTCTTCAGCCTGCTCCTCCTTTCTCTCCCCAGGGCTTGGTGCACTGTTGGAAGAGTCATCCAGCTCACATTTTGATTCAGGCTTAGGCTCTTCTGATTTTTGGTCAGCTGCTGCAGCAGACTCTTTGTCAGGGCCTTCAGTGGTGCCCTGAGACTCTGGGGAGCATGACATGATCTTCACTATCTGCTTCTTCAGCAGCCGCCTCACCTGGAGAAAGCAGATGTAGGTCAGAACTGTGCCTGGACACTCAGCAAACTGCCAGCCAGCCTGGGGAATGCTCAGCTTTGTGCAGAGCAAAACAGCACCCACGGGCCTCTGCACACTTCAGCTGCACCGCAGCACTCTGCAAGGCAGCATCTCAGCACTGCTCTGCTCTGGAGCAGCACTAGCTAGTCCAAGGAAAGCAAGCTTTGCTTCCTAAGGTTATTTTAAGCATGTTTTGAGCTCTTTTGTTATGGAAGGTCACAAGGGGCTGCACAAATTAATCTATGTAGCAGGCACAGCTGAGCAGGGAGGTCACCATCCACAGTGATGATATCCTGTTATTCTAGGAACACCGTGGCTCTACAGCCAGTATGTACAAACCACAGCACAACTCACTTGGCCCAGCAAGCCAACGTTTTTGTCTCACTGTAGCAAGGATTTAACTGAACAGTTTGGCTCCATGAGAAACCTGAGGCCATGCTAATGAAAACATGTTTTTAAGTTCGGGCTGTCAGAGCACATCTTGACCCCTGCAAGGTGACACCTCTGTGTTCATGTTCTCTCATGGTGTTAGCTGCATGCTTCACCCTGTGCAGTCAGACTGCTCTACAAGGTGACTTCCCTGCTGGCAACAAGCCATTACTCTTTACAACCACTTCAGGAGTCACATTTCAGACCACATGACTTCCAGGAAGATCTCTGCCTTAAAAGACACAGTGACCAGAAATGCTTAGAGAAGCCAACGCCTCCCTCCACCCCTCAACTTACCTTTTTGGCAACTGATCCTTCACCCAGGACACAGTTTCTCTCGGGGCATTCACAGGTGATTTTTGCAGGTTCCACTTTGTCTGGGAACACATAGAGGCACCTTTCCCCAAGTTGCCTTTGGGCATGGTCAAAGCACCCCAGTCGCTTTACCCTGGCAAAATAGGAGGACAGCCATGAACACAGAGCAAAACAAGCATGGAACCCAGCAGTGACCAGGGCCTTCACAAGGCTGGAGTGACCTCACACTGACAGCACTTCTGGGGTGGCAGAACACCACACCAAATCATTTCCAGGCACACAATTCTAAAGGAGGAGTGGGAATCTCACCAGGGACTGGGTGGGGCACAAGTCACTCCTCTCCCTCCAGCTCCCCATCCCAGAGAGAGCTGCCAAGAGACATCTGGGGTTTTTGCTGTCGTCATTTGAGAGCTGCTCTCCTCCAGCGCATGAGCTCCAGGCAGGACCCACTGCAGTGTGCTACTGCTCATCTGACCTTTCTTCTGAGCTTGTCTAGCTTATTTTGGCAGCTGCAGCCTGCAGAGGGCACCAGCTGCTGCCTCAGCACCAGCCTAGCTGGAGCTCCACACCTGAGCTCCACACCTGACACACTGGGTTAGGAGATGCAGCCTGCTCCAGGCACAAGTGAAAGGACAGACACCACTTTCCTCTATGAATTTGTCAGCTGGAGAGTACTTGGAGGGGATTGGTGGGACCCTAACCCTTGTGCTGGTAACTCAAAGTGTCTGCTAAACTAATTTGGAAGTTGTTCTCTCACATTGTGAAGCTCTGGGATATGCAGGCACACAACAAGGAGAAAAACCCACTGGAAACAGCAGCATTGTGTCTAATCAGTTGGTAGGCATATCACCCATAGTCTCTGCAGGGGCTGGTGCTGGGAGTGAAAAGGGGTTTTCAAGGGAATCTCACCTGGACAGCTTGTCCTGGCTGATTATCGAGGGAGGAGGGCTCACACTGTCAGTACCTCCAGGACAGAAGCTTTTAGTGATCCAAGTAACCTTTAGTTCTACGACCTGTACCTACAATGCAAAGACAGAAATGGCAATTTCATGTTTCAGATGTTTTCCTAGACCAGTGTGTCAGATATGAATGCTTACACACAGGAAAGCAGCAAACCTGCTTTTATCATTTAAGATGACCAAGTGCACTTTCACCACATCCAGGACCACTATAGTGCTCCCACAGCATGACTGTCTACAGCTTTTAACTTCAAGAAAAGACAAAAATCTGGCTTGGGAAGGAAACTCTAGGACATACAAATAAGCCATCCAATGTCATAAAGAGACATGCTAATGGACTTGGAGCTACTCCCACTTTCAGCAGAGAGTCAGCAATATTTCTCTCTTTTTGAACAGCATGCAACACTAAGTTCCAATAGAAGATGTGCCCCTACTACCCTAATGATCAGCAGTTTTGGTCTCTAAATGCACTGGCACACTCCAAAGTCCTGTCAGCCCACAATGAGAAATTTGTCACTCCAGAACACCACAGCCACAGTGCATTTGCTCTTGGGAGGTTACCAGGGCAAGCTGACTCTGCTCCAAACAGCCAGCCAGGGGCCATGCTGTGCAGAAGGTGGACATGTGTCAGGTTGTCAGTCCTTACCTCTTCCACCACCACTCGGAACTTGCTCTTTGTGCTCAGAACAGGCTTCACACCCGAGAGCCACTGCACACTGGAGAAGACTTTAGAAGGCCCAATGAGGACTTGTCCAGGATAAAAGCCGTATGAATCATCAAAGAAGAGACCCTGTGGGGGAAAGGGAGGGCAGAGAAACAGCATAAAGGACTCTAATTTAAGATTCCAGCATTTCTCTCATTTGTGATCAGTAAGATTAATCATAAAGGTAAAGTCTGCAAGATGCCCATCTCCCAAAGCTTGTTTTCTCCTGAAGTCAGCCCAGCAGTTCCTATAGCAACTCACTCCACCACACATCCAAATGGGACTGTGACTTGGTGGGGGAGAAGCAGAGGCACTTGCAAGACACAAAAGATGCATATTTCCACACAAAGGCTCTCAGTAACAAGGTAGCCAAGGTGGGCTGAGTCCTGGGCAAGGACATCCATATCTTTTCCATTCTCTAATTCAAGCACCCACAGCTTTCAGAGCCAGAGGATGCTTGCCTTCACTCCTCTGCTTGTCAAATTAAGTGTGTAAGTACTATTCCTGCCTTAGGTGGATTAGTTAATATGACAGTTCTTTGAAAACAAAACAGGACAGTAAACACAACGATTGCTTTTCTAGAGCTTCTTCCCACTGCTATTTAGATCGAGAGTGTGGGGGCGGACAGAGCAGTTTATGGTAGATAAAATACTGAGCACAAAACTGTATCAAGTCTTGTAATTTGTCAGAAAGGATAAGAGCAGTGTGACAAGATCTAAGTCAGGAAAATATCTAACACAAAGCAATTTTTAGCACAGGATCAAGAGTAACACTGGAGACAACCAGTGTTTCAGACCAAACCATGAGTCCCCAGAGGATTACGTACATTTTAAAGGCAGCCTGACTCAAAACAAGCCATCTCAAAACTGGGTAACCAGAAGCTGAATGTTGTTACAATATCTATTTAGCAAGCAGAAAACATACTGCATAGCCCAAATTAAGGGTACTGGAGAATATCGAGCAACAAACCACTCCTTTTCTGTACAGAACAAGAAAACCACAGCAGCACATCCTATTGAACTGATATTCCATTTACTGCTCAAGAAACAGGCATCAAATTTTAGCAGAAGTGCAATTTTAGATCAAAGGGACCTTTGAAGGCTGGAAAGGATGAGAGCTGACTGCATTGTTAGTTCCTAAGAATTAAACACCATCCTCTGTCAACTCCTAAAATTGCTTCCAACACAGCCAGGCCCTATTGATGCCCTTTGGAAGAACAAGCAAGCTGGCATCAACCTTTGAGGGTGAGAGGTTAGATCTCTTCACACAGCAAACTATTTTACCCAAAAGCGAGCAAAACCTTTTCCACCATGTGACTTGGAAAATGCCAGTAGGGTGGCAGGTCTCCATTCAGACAATGCCACGAACCACAATAACAAGAGACAATATTTTATGTGACCTGCAAACACACCTGTTAAACAAAATACCTTTTTCCAGAAGAGAAACAGTTTTGAAAGCAGTAAATGGAGTAAGAGCCTTTTGAAGCATGTGCAGATAGAACAAGCAGTGAGTGAACTGCCTTGACACCAACAATCTGACAGCATATTATACAAGTTGTTTACAAAGAAAGCAGTTGGATATATTAATTGTAATAACCCCTCAAAACCTGTTCATTACTAACATTACCTTTAAACTATATCCTGTTACTCCAAGTGAAGTTTGAGTGAAGCTTTTTTCCAGCTGTTTAATGCTTAGGATTAATAAGAGCCTATGAATTTTGCCTTCCCCCTCCCTCCTGCACAGAAAGTTTAGAAGACAAAGTTGATGAGAAAGACTCTCAGGAGAGCCAGAAGCTCACCGAGTCACTGACGTGAGGACAAACGTCATACAGCTTGGCTCCATCTTCTGTGCTCATGGAACACCTGGAAAGCAGACAAGAGACACACAGTCACATTTCCAGAGCCATCCACCCCAAAAGCAAACAGCACCCAAGGATCTGCCACTGCCTGAGCATGTCTGTACATACACCCAGTGGTGTATCACTATGCTTTTATGGCCAAGAGCAAAAAGTAGTAACAGATAAACTACAAAAGCACTAAAGGTATCTAAAGGTCCCATTTGACACGTAAAAAACCAAACTAATAACATGAAGAGTGTTGGCAAGATCTGTCTGCTGCAAATTTAGTCACACCATTCTGGAACCTAAAGGCAATTTGGGCATACTTGTTTCAGTAATGGCTTTCTGGTGGGATTTCAAATGATTCATTAGGAAGAGATTCTTCAAACAGTTACCTCATTTTACATAGCTATGCAGGAGCTGATAACAGATTCCAAGCAAGGTTTTAAACTGCACCAATAACTGCAGGCATTACAGAGAGATGTGTGGCTATTTTTCACTCCCAGTTTAACACACATGTAAGAGCCTTCCAGCCTGGGTTAACTGAACACTAAAACCATCAAACTCACAGATGCATCCACCAATCATCTGCTACAGCTCTTGCATTACTCACTTCTCTTAGGCAGGCTCAGAGCTGGCTGCAGGAGTGTGGATTTGATTGCTGCTTTTTAAACATAAGTGTCAACTCTCAATTTACAAGACAGATGGGTTATTCCCCAGCTGCCAGACCCATACACCTCTTGCCCCCCCAATGGTTCTTTCCTTCTCTTGCATCAATAAAAATATTTGTTGGACAAGACAGGCCTCAGTAACAGAGTGAATGTAGTGAATTCCTAAGGCTTAGCATACAAGGAACTGTCCAACATGCAGAATGAACAGAATTTGGATCCTTCTGCTGGCTTTGAAGATATAAGTTCACCAGATATCTCTTTCAGTATCTATGGTTAAATCTCTTTAGAGATTTGATTTTGGATTATGTCTTAATTGAAAAAAAATTCCTAATACAGTTGCAAATAACAATGAAAAAGCAGAGCTGTTCAGTCTTGGGCTGTTTTTTCATCTTTGATAAAGACTACTTACTAGCCTGCAATTTCTCACAATTTCACAAACCCTTTTTAAGGTAAGAATTCTCCCTGCATCTAAGTGAAGTTATGCTCTCCTATTGAGAAAGGTCTGGAATAACCATCCATCTACTAACAGCTACTTTTGCAGAGGAGAAACACAGTTTGAACACCAACATGCTTTAAGTTCTTGGAGCACTGATCTGCTGAGATTGAACAAAATTGTCACCTTTCAGACTCCAGCTTTTCCAGAGGGTGACCAACGCATCTCAATGTTTTCAAAGAAAGATGTATTCTCTCACTCTATACTCAAAGATTATGCAAGCAGGTAAGTTATCAGTGTATGAGTGAAGCCCAAACTGTTTCTTGCTCTCATAAAATAGACCAGGATTGCGAAAGCCAGGGGGACAGTCTTCCACGGAAATGGGAAAAGTACCTGGCTCCATTGGACAGCTTGAGGATGACCTGGTTCTTCAAATCATAGACCTTGCCCAGCCAGCAGTCATAGGCTATGTAGTCACCATACATGAAAGGCTGGGATAACAGGAAACAAAACCATATAAATACCTTGTACTTGGAACAAATTTTTATCACTGAGACTACTTTTCATCCCAGAGGAGCTTGTATCCCACTGTCTTCCCATAGGCTGTGACTTGAGAAGGGTTGTGACACTCCTGCTCTTTACTCCCAAATTACCCTTACCTCAGAGGAAAAAGAACTATGAAATCCCATCACACCTGGTCTCTGAAAATCACCTACCCACACAGGAGAGAACCAGGTACGTTTGAGACTGTTCCAGCTCAACACAAAGATGCTGGACTCATCTCAGCATTTTTATAGCCTGTTTAAGCAGTAATGATACTGCAGCTCAGCAGCTCTGGGCCACTGCCATGGGGTGTCCCAGTCAGGCTGCCACACCAGCCCATCTCAGCACAGGAGTTCTCACACAATTTAATGCCAGTCTAGCCCTTCAAGACAATTTGGTCTCAGCAATGTGATCAGAAACACAGAACAGATGGGGAGATGAGGAGATGCTGCACCATCTTCTTGCAGGGAGGATGCTTGCAGCAAATTTAAAATAAAACCAAACTGCAGATGCATCTTGCACAATATGGATGCTTTGCCTTCATGAGTGACTTCAAATACAGCAGTATCCCTCCAAAACACCCAGCCCTGGCTTCCACACGTATTTTGGCTGTGTTCTCACCCAAATATGTTGCAGGTCTTTGCTGTTGACAGGGTAAAGGATGCAGTTGGTTCCTACCAGCTTCACAGCACACTCTATATTGACATCAATTACAGTTCCACATTGACTGTCCTGAAAACACAAAGGAGAAAAAGGGTTTATCACCAAGGGAAGGCCCTACATGTACATGGAGCATGTGCCTGTGTAAGTCACACGTGCAGAGAAAAGTAAACTTCAAGACTAAACCCCCTCTCACCCTTCAGGCCCTTGTTCTGCAGGGGCATTTCACATGACACTGAGACAGCTCTGAAGATGAGATCACTATTACAGACCTGCACTGTTTTATTCCCAGTTAGAAACTGCAATGGCTGCAAAAGCAGAAGCACAGATACTCCTGCAACTGGTCAAGTAAGACCATGGTGTGTCAGGTGATGAGTATTTACTTCCTTTGAAATCCTCCTGGTTTCTTGGTCTGTTCAACTGAGTGGATCTCTGCAGCTCCACAGGACCCATTCTGCACGTACTGCCCTGAGGCACCAAAGGCACTATGACTTTCTCTCACAGAATTTTGCAGGAGGTTATGAACGCTCTTCATTTTCTGCCATACTGAACAAACACAAATCTGGTACCTTTAGTCATATTTCAAGGTTTCCAGACAGATAATTTACAGTTGGTCCAATTAAGAGATGGTTTGTCATTATCTCCCTCACTCTTTAACAAAGTTTTAATCTTTTTTGTCCCCAAGAAAATAACGTGCTGTCAGGAGCCTTCTGGGGATAAGCTTGGCAGGGAGCACACAACGTGCACGTTGCTCACATATGGCTGGGGGCCTGCAAGGAAGGGCTGTTAACCCAAACACTGTCACACAGCAGCTGCCCTGGCCTCCTGACAGCTGCGACAATTGATATTCTTATTTATTAAAGACCGCAAGTCCATTAGAAAAGCTGACTGAGGGCCAGCATGACAAATGCTCTGGGATCAGCAACTTCTCAAGCTGTCCTTATCCCAAACATCAAGGTCTCTGCTCCAGCAGGACTCGAGCACAACACCCAAAGGGCTTATACCCTGAGAGAAGTGGATTTGTTTGCTCAGTCCACTTATAAACATGCTGCTCTTTGGACCACATGAAATGTTTATTCAAGGCTTTCACTCAGAGCCCTGGGCAGCCCTTGTGGGAGGTTCAAGAGTTTGCTGGTGCTCAACCAGTCAGTCTCATCTTGAGGACTGGTAGAGAAAAGACACCCCACGGTCCAGGACAATTCCTGGACAGATTGCTCAGCCCTTCTGGCTGGCTTGCTTTCCACCTGCCTGCTGAGAGCCCTCTCCTCACACCACACCAGCCCTGTGCTCCACAGCCCCCTCCTCCTGAAGCAGCAGCAACGAGGAGAGCGGGACCTGCCCCACAAAGAGCCCACCCAGAGCTCTGCCAGCACAGCCAGAAGGGCTGGGGGAGAGCCAGGCTGGCAGACCCCAAAGCAGTAGGGGCTCATTCCCTCCAGCTGCTCCACATGTCACTCCCATTTCTTTCCAGAAGGGCTGGAAAGCAAAGGCAGCCTTTCCCAGCTACTGCTCCATCCTGACAGGCTGCAGCAAAGCCTAAGGCAGCTTCCTGCCATCACAGGGAAGAGCCCAGCAGAGCTGTACCATAATTCCCACCTGAAAAGGGTTGACCAGAACTACCTCAGATTGACAGCAACTCCTGCCAGCACAGTTTGGGCTGCAGGATGAGCGAGGCCTGCTCAGAAGTGGCATCTACTCAACAAACTCAGTTTCTGCAGGTTGCAGCACAGCCACCTGCCCTGCTTTTCCTCCAGATTAAGGTAAATTAAGTACACCCAGTTCATCATCTGCTGGTGTTTTACAGTTCAGGCCCTGTGTTTTAGATTGCTTAGTCATCAGAACCAAAAAAAACCTCAAAGAACAGATTTTTTTGCCCTAACACTGCACATTTCAGAATTATTTTTTCCTTTATCAGCAGCCAACACGACAGCAGCTCTGAGACATGGTACAATCCAACACCTGTGTTTTCTGTGGATCATCTATTTTCTCAGACTAAACTCCCTGTTTTATGGAGCAATAAAATCAGGACTGATGTACACCAACACCCTCTTACCCATTCTCTGAGTTTCCCCATGGAGAAGGTACCTGTACCACCCTCAAGTTGACCTCCCACTTAACACAGTTGTTATTAGTCATGGGTAACAGCACCAGGTTTAGCTCAGTTTGCCTCTCCTTCCACCTGTAAAATGCTTCAGCAAGTGCAGAGCCCTGTCTGTGGTTAAGAAAGCAGAGATCAATGTTGTGAGCAGCCCCAGGAGCTACAGGGTTGTTGAGTCACAGCTCTCCTCCCTCACCTGCCACTGAACTTGCCTTTATTATGAGTTTATTTATTTCACTGTCACATGAAACATTAGCCTGCGACAGGGGAGGCAGATTTGCAGGCTGAGGGGTTCTGCTGAATCACTCTGGGATTATAGCAGGGCTCAGCAATGCAGCCCCGGTGAGAGACGTTGCCAGCTTGTCTCATCTTCCAGGGCTGGTCGACAGCCGGGGCACAGCTCTGCTCCAGCCTGCTCAAATACACCCACCACCCTTGCACTAGATGCTCCCCTTAAAGGAGGGGCCAAATGAAACAAGATGATATTTCACAGTTCTGTTACAAAAATCAATTCCTATCAACCCCAAGAGATGAACTGGAAAAGGGAGGTGACTCAACTGTGTTAGGAGAGCTGATGGGTTCAAGCCCCACTCACTCCAGAATTAAGTGCATTCCCTAGATCTTCTTCCTGCTTCTTCTGGTATCCTGACAGCATATGTACCACACTGGATACTGAAAATTTAAGCAGTGAATGGATTCCTCCCCCATCAGAGCCCAAGTTTTAGGGCAGACTAGCAAAATCCCATCTAAGAGCAGCATCTCTGCAAGCACAGGCTTCAATCCCATATCATGTACTTCCCATCCTTCTTCTACTCTTTCCCTCAGCACTCTCTTTTCTAATAAGGGGATCCTTCACACCACTCATTCCTTTATTTAATAGGGACAGCATAGCCCAGCAGCCTTTGAAGCAATAAAACCCAGGTGGGCTGACAGATTACAGACCTAATCCTTTCCCCAAATTAGCTATCACCTGGAAAAATGAACATCACCACTTTTACTGCTTCTCATCCAGCTGGATTAGACTTAGGGGCCCAACTGCTTTCAGTGAAAACAATCTCATTTTATGCATTTCCCCCTGAAGCAGTCTTTCCCCACACTCAGTGCTCGATGAGAAGCACATGAATTTGAGTCAGCTCTCCTCTCTTGAGGAACAGAGGATTTCGAGTCCTTCCCGCTCAAGGTTAAAAATGAGCCCTAAGAGAGTGTGTTGAATACAGAATAAGTTCCACACTGTGCATTTGCCAAGCCAACTGGTGCAGGGCAACCATCCCACATCCTGAATTTGGCAGGCTGACACTTGCAGGTTTTCTATTTTAAACGCTCCTGTAATTTTTGGAATATATCTGGTTAGCAAGTGAAGGTTTTCTTTGGGATAAAAGGGGTTTCTTTTTCAATTTACCAATGACATTTAAAACATTTGAGGGAAAGATGAAGAGTAAGACATCTTCAGACTTGTTATGCTTTTTAATAGAGGGAAGAAATGAAGTTATAATCTCACCACTCCATCCATTAAAAAAAATGAAGTTACTGGCCACTGGTACAAATGGTCAAGCAAATGCCATTATTTAAACATGCAAACAGACAATAAATAAGCATTCAAGACAACTGCTGGGTATGTATCTACCAAAACACATGCAGCAAGCCAGGGGAGCCAATTTCTGCTCAAATGACTATGGAAATTGCAAACAAAGGCAGCACATCCATGTTTGCCAAGAGGAGAACAACCTGCTGTCCTGAAAGCTTAAAATGACTTTAAGAAGCACTGGAGAACAAACAGTTGAGAGACAGGACTCAAAGCATCCCTCTGAGCGAGAAGAATATACTGCAGGCTCCAGCTGTGCCAGGTACAACAGTGTGAAGAGCTGATATTTCCATTTGCTACCTGTTCATTGTTTTGGATTGAAAAGCTGCAGTTTTAGTAAGGCATGTCAATTCCAAATTTCCACTTCAAACAACCATTAAATTTCCTAAGGAAGTATTTTGTTTCAGAAATTTTAAAACTACCCTTTGAGTTCTTCATGTCCCCCCCCATCCTCCCCCTCCTGGGAATATTTTGTGAAAAAGGGGTGGGTTTACTTTTACTGACAAAAAAGGCTTTATTAAAGAAAAAAACCCAACCCACCCAGTTCAGAGAATGGCCTTCCCCATTCCTGCACCAGGCTGCACACCATGTGGTGCCAGTGCAGCAGTCAGTGGCCAGATGCCTCCTTCATCACAGCCTTGGTAGCCACATTGCTGGAAGCAACTCAAGAGAAGAGAGGCAAGCACATGGCAGCCCATATGGCTTGGGGTTATAGGTTAGCCGGGAGCCACAGCAAGAAACTGCCAACCCAGCTCCTAAAGAGAGCACATCCCATCTGATAACCGATACTCAACAACCTCCCTGGTATTTACTACACAAAACCCAAATCTCTGATAAGCATAAAAGCTTTACAACTAGAGCAGAGTGACTGGGACATAGAATAGTACCCAGAAAAAGGAAAGGCAATGATTATCAGCTGCTGATTAAGAACCAGCTTGCTTTCTGTCAACCTAGCTGTGTTGGATGCTCCAGCAGTGTTGGGATTTGCTGTATATCTGGGAGAAATTGGACAAGATGCTGCTCACTGTAGATTGAAAGGTTTCTCTGAGTATTCCCTCCAAATTCCCTACCAGAGCACACCAAAAGGCAAAGGCAAGCAGTGGTACTGGGATCTGCCTCCACTCTAGCCTCCCTGTTAATCTGGGAGAGCAAGTTCACAGACCCCACATCTCAGAATGGATTAATTTGAAACTTTAAGGATGGCAGGATGGACAGGCTTCTTGTCTCATTCCCTGACCATTACCCAGCTTGCTTGCTCAGGAGACCTTTGCAGCAGCAGAGGTAGCCTTAGCAGCACTTCATTTTCACTGGATGCAGCTAAGGTCTATCCAATGCTCTAAAAATAGAACATGCTCTAAGCATTATTGTTCATTCCATTCAGGCAATTTGGCAAGTCCTAGAAACCCATGCAACAGTATCGCAATCAAAAAGGGGCAAAGTAAAAAAGCACTTACACTGGAGCTCATGTGTCTGACCACATCTCGAGGGACCACAGAGCGATCTTCAAGCTTCAGCTAAGGGGAGAGAGAGAGAAACAGAGAGACTGACTTTAGTGACCCCAGATGATTCTTAGTCAGAAGTAACATGACAAATACAAATTCACAGCATCCCAATGCTCTGGACTGAGCAGGTTTTCAGCAGAGGATGCCAAGGCACTTCCATACACAGAGTTAACTCCCTTAGCACATTCACAAAATCCAGTTGACAGATCTGAAATACGGAACCAGGTGATCCATCCACGACTGTGCTCTAAGTCAGCTGATACATAAAAAAGGTGCAGACATTGACTCATTCATCACCTCAAGTCTCCCTCTCCTCTTCCTCTGCCTGCACCACGCATCATTTCCTACCCACATCCAGTCTATGTACTAGAGAAGACAGAAGACACATGAAGCAGCACATCACACCACAGTTCTGTCTCACCCCACATGCTTTTCACCCAAGATACCCCCAAATATCTGTGGAAATCCTGTTTGGTCTGAAGCATTTTAAACAAGGTAAGGTACTGTACAGTGAGAAGTCTTAGCTGGCAGGGGAACAGGTGACAAATTCACTGCAGTAAGCACTTGCCTTAAAAAATTACGGAAAAGAAATGGCTGCTGCTGCATTTAAAAGCTCTGGGGTCTGTGCAGGTAACACAAAACATCAATAAGAGCATGGCTAAAGTCAAATCACTGCTCATTCCAGCTCCTGCTAAAAGCACTTGCTGGCAAAGAGGTCGTGCTGGCAATAAAAGATGTGGCTGGACCTATAAACTCTGTAAACCCTATAAACTCCACATCAGCTCATGCAGAGCTTTGGGCACCAGGAGTCGTTACTGGAAAGGGAAGTATCACTTGATGAATCTCCAGTGATTAACCAAGTGATGTCCTTCCAAAAGTGGCCCTCCATCCAGCTATTTCAGCTATCTCCAGACTACTTGAAAGCTATTTCATTAGTGTTTTCAACAAGCTCAAAACTACAGATCGCAGTTGCAATCAAATACACTAAACCACTACAAGCAGGATAACATCCCAAGGGTACTCACAGGGAGGCCACAAGACTGAACTCCAATTTCACGCTTGCTCAGCCTCCCAGTAATTCAGCTAAAATTTCCTTCAGCTGAACAGGGAGAAATCTCATCAGCATTTCAGTGGTCAAGATGATATTTGCACACCACTCTGAGCCCCGCAAACACGCTAATTACACACTGTGTGCTTTGGGAAGTGCCACCTGAACGCAGCATCTGGGACAGAGACTTTTACACCTTACTTTCAGAACCCACCTCATCCTCATCACCACTGCTGCATCCCTGGCTTCTCCTTGTTCATCCCCAGCCTGAAATCCACTGTGCTTTATCAGCATTTCATCCTAACCCACTCCCTGGCTTACAGCCTGCTTTACTAAATTAGACATAAATCTATAATCCAAGGACAGGATCCGGAATTAAACCAAAGTACCTGAATATTTATCATCTTCTTGATTGTGTGTTTCAGTAAGAGAGGAAGGGAGCCAGCCAGCCAGGCTTTTAGACCCAACTTCTGGAGTCAGAACCACACCAGAGTGGGAAACTTGAAGCCCACAGCCCATTTCCAGATTGTCAAAGTGATTTCATTGCCTCCCACATCCCACTGGGGTATATACATAGTCATAAATTTTTACACAGCTCTCTAAAAATATTGGTTAAATACTCTTAACATCCAGAATCAGGCTGCAACATTCACATTCCAGTAAGTACTCCAGCGTGAGCAGCAGTTTGGGTATTGTAACTGAAGTTCTCTCGCTGCAGAGCTCCAAGTGTATGATGATACTTTCATTTCAACTTGAGCATTAGAGCTTAAATTGATGCATTATGTTTCAACATATCACTGAGCCATACTGCTCCATTCCCTATGATACAGCATCTGAAGAACCCAGACTATCAAGATGATCTGATGCTACCCAGCAGTAGCAATATTTGTGCTTTAGTCAACACTGGTAAATCACAGAAGTTGTAAATGAGTAGCATTCCCATTTTGTGATCCTTCCTCAAGAATACAATCACACAAATACCTTCCAAGGCAAGGCATAAAACTCTCTTTGTACAGACTATATTTAACCTATTTTCAGGTCTCTCTGAAGGCAGTACAACTATTTTCATCTTCATGTGCCAGACCCACCTGCCTCAGTTGCTAGGAGAAGCAAGCCAAGGTGTAGGCAGAATGCCAGCATAAACAATAAATACTGTACAGGTCTGTCATGGAAAAAAGACTGTCAAAACCGACAAGAAACCCAACCAGAGGAAGTTGGAATGGCTGATGAACATGACAGTTCAGTCATCCCTCCTCTCCTCTGTGATACCCAGAGCAATGCGATCACTGACGGACAGAGAGCCCCCTGCCTTAGCAGTGAGGAAGCTCTTTTACAAAAGCATTTTAAAATAGGTCCTCACAGCTCAGTTGCTATATTTACCTCCATGAAAGTCAGTCCTAGCATGACTGGTTTTATGCTCTAGCCATGCACTGCAGGAGTAGCCCCAAGAACGAGAAATACAAGTTTCCCTGAGATGCTCTCAGGACTCCTACACTCCAAACTGTGCCAAGCTGGGCTCAGTATCCTCCCCAAATGCAGGCTGTGTTTTGTGTTGCCTTTTTAAAAAGTAAGTTCACGATTATGTATGTTAAATAAGACAAACCAAACACATTCATCACCACACACACATTTTACCCAGTTCTTTTCCTTAGTGCCTCAACTGCAAAAAGAAGTGGCAGAATAACTCTGGCCCCTAATTATTTCCTTCCCAATTCAGATGTTCTCTTGGTGCTCAGCACTAAATCAGTGCCTGAGCTCCACAGTGAGTTTACTCATCAAAAGGTACCAGCTGCAATCTGGGAAACATCTGATACTTCACCCGAGCTGATGATGCTCTCAAACCACACACAGCAGGAGGGGTACACAAATTCTGACTTTTTGCATAGAGGACAAGCACCAACAGGAGCATCTTCCCATTCTAAGCTGAGTCATCTCACCTCAAATGAGCAAGGGAGTCATCACAGCTCACACCTGGAACTGGGCAGACTGGGAGAGGACAGACGCTTATGCTGAGTATTAACTGAGGAAGCCTTGGGAGCTTCCTACTTCAAACCATTTGCCTAATTTCATATCACCAACTTGTCAATGGAAGCAAAGTCTTTGTGCTTTGGGACTTCTGTTTAAATTATCAGCAGAGTTGGGAGAAAACGGTGACAGAAAACTGGATACTCACATTAACAATTTGGCTGTGAGGTGTAAAACATCTCTGGGCAGGGGTGGGCTAAACTAATTCTCTGGGTCTAACCTCTCAATTCCATAAAACAAATGGGAGACACGAGGCAAATTTTCCTCTTTAGCAACTCCCTTCTGACACAAGATCAAAACCAGAGTGATTTAATTTGATGATTTGGATTAGCCACTGGTGTGAAGTACTGTGGCAGGTAAGTAAGTAACAATCACTGTGAAGTTTAGTGGAAAGAAACACAGGATTTACTGAGACTGATATAGGGACAAGCAGCCAAACAAAACCTACTTGTCCATCTTGCATGTCCCAGCACTCCCCTCGCACATCTTGTGTAACTGATCTAATTTAAACCATTATTCCCAGGCTCTGCTCCTACATTTGTGAGCAAAAAAGTTAAAAAAATTACTTGCAATTTTATAAAGGGCGTTTTGTAACATGGATGGTGAGTTCTCTCAGTGGGACTAAGACAGAAAACATGAGTGGAAAAATAATAAATTGTGCCTTTTGGATGTATTTCCATTCTATGGCCTTCTTTTTAGTCAAGCCAAGGTTTTATACCCAGAAAATACGTCACATGCCTTTTTGTGACAATAGACTAATATTGTGATGGAGGAGAGATGAACTACATGTCCCATTTCTGTCCAACATTAACAGTTAGAATTTTAGACTCACATGTATTGTGGTTTTTCTAAACTGCACTGCAGAGTGCTCCTGGGATGTCTAAATCTGTTCTGAAGTTAAAACTTAATGCCCTCCCTGGGACATCCCTTCAGGTCACCAACTCTGACTGCCAGCATCCTACAATTCCCCCATTAGTATTTCTGTTTTGAAGGGACAGCACCTACCTGTTAGCTTGAAGTTGCCATGGAAACCCATAACATCAATGCTCACAAAATAAAGAAAAAACACAGCTAAGAGCAAACCACAGGGAAAGCAGCTACTGCAGCAACAGGTAACAAGGTACTGCAGAGCCTTCCAAATCCCAGTACACACTTCATAACCAGTTAAAGCTAATTCCAAGTGCCTGGTGCTGGGAAAAGATGTAACCCTGACTCACTCAGCTGTCATGACCTGTCTGGCTTCTCAGCACCTGAGGTCCCACCTGAAACAGGGCACGATATTTCCCATATTTCCCATCCTGGTTTCTAAACCTGACAGCAATTAGGTCCTTTTCTGCAATGGTGAAGCTGTGACTTGGAAAACTACACCAGATAGCACTGGTTTGTGACTGGGACCACTGCAGGGCTCTTACTGGATGTTAAGGGAGACTTCCTCACTACATGCAGCAGCTGTGGGATGGGTGCTCATGGAAGTGGACAGGAGGGAGCACATCTGGCAGCAGCCAACCCAACTCAGCATCCCCAATTATTTTATTTTTTAATTCTAAGGTCTGATTACACACCCAAATTTACTTCAGCTAGTGTAGCAATCAACACAAGCTGTTCTTATTTTAAATCTAAATGAAAAAATCTAAAAAAGCAAGTCAGCAGTCCAAATATAGCATGGATACACTGAGTTAGATGACAAAGGTTCAGAAATTCAGAGACCCAGAAGATCTGAAGCCAAGATATTTTTAATATCATTTCAGTAGCAACACATTACCAGTGGCATCACATACTCCCCTTGGAAAAATATGTTCCACATCCAAAGTTCACTTCCCATGAAAGACTTGTGTTACATTGATCATATTGCATTGCATATTAAAAGTCTATAAAGCAGGAGGAGAGGATAAAACAAAAGCACAGAACCCATGGAAGCTCAGATTTGATTCACACTGGGACATTTGAAGTGGCACATGTTGCTTCACTTCTAACAACTGGAAGTTTCCAACCACGCTGGGTTTTTATGGGTAAGAAAGATGAGAGAATGGGGCAAAAGAAAGACTAATAGAAACTTAAGACTCCTGAGAACCAAAACTCTACTAACCCAGAAGAGCTGAACAATGAGCTACACAATACAGAGGGTTTTAAAAACAACCCTTGAGGGATGCAGCTGCAAAACTGAAAATAAATCTTCTGCACCCATTGGCACAGAAGTTCTGCCCGTGACAGCTCCTGGCTACTCCTACATGGCAAGTACAAGTAGTATGTGGCTCTCCCAGACAAAAGGTTCAAAATCTGTTTGAGACAGGAGGCTGTGGAGACTCCTGCATTACTTACAGAAGAACTACACCCTTTTGGGGCAAGGTCTAAGCTTCTCCCTGCTCAAGTAGTGGATGTCAGAGTGGTACATGGCTTCCAACACCACTATACAACAGAGGTGGTCATTGCTGTGCCATATAACTAATGCCTTTAGATCACTGAGTTACCATCACAGAATGGTTTGGGTTGGAAACAACCTTAAAAGATCATCTAGTCCAACTCCCCTGACAGGCAGGGACACCTTTCACTATCCCAGGCTGCTCCAAGCCCTGTCCAACCTGCCCTTCAATACTTCCAGGGATGGGGCAGCCACAGCTTCTCTGGGTAACCTGTAGGTGCATTTAGGTTTTTAGCTATTACTTTAACATCATTCTGCATTTTCATAATATGATACTGCTTGTCACCTCAAAGCACTCAAAGAACCACATAAGGAGAAAACATTACGAGTTACTTAGGAATTGCATCAGGAGATTAAAAAAAAATTGTTCAACATGACTTGTATTGAACTAATGCTCAAAAACCTCGAGTGATTCAGGAACACACAGTTCCCATTTGGATTGGTGAAAGCAGGGGAAGGACAGTGAGAAGGATCTTTGCTTCCTATATTCAGTGCAAGAGTCCAAAAGCTGGTTCACGAGGCTGCTCTGGGCAGTGCAAAACACCCTTTTGAGAAAGGTCAGGTTGATTATTAACTTCAGGCACTGGAAGAATAGAGCAGAGGTAGGCAGGGAGGGGCTAAAATGCTCCCTCAAACTGAAATAAATGCTTTAAAACACTTCACAGGGGCTAAGATGAAACAAAGACAGCTTTGCATCACAGCAGCACTACCTGCAGGCAGTCACCTGATCCCATATTACAATTCTTTTGTTCATGCAACTAGCAGCTCTGAATCTGCCAATCATCCAACATTATGCACATTCACAGCAGTACAAACTAAGATCCACCACTAAGCCAATGCCGAGTAGCTCCTGTTACCTGCAAACTACTGTGAATTAATGGTACAGTTTGGACACAGCATTTCTTCAGAAAACAAAAGAAAGGCACAACCTAAAGCAGAATTTCCTAATTAGCTCACAAAGATCTCATCAGTGGTAGGGATAAACACAGCAGTTTGAAGCCCCAGGCCACCACACACCGCTCTAAAATACATTTGCCTGTCACCAGCTGACTATCGACAAAACTCTAGAAGCCCTGTGCTAAGGGGATGTGATTTTTTTTATCAAATTACACACCAATTGTACCCAGGACTGACAGAGTCAATCAGCACCTGCGACAGTCACTGAAGAAACACCAGGCAGAGGAGAAAAGCTTCTGTAACACCCACAGGAGACCAGGCAATCTGCAAAACCAGAACCAAAACACTGGCTCCACATCCCTGTTTCCTTTGAACACTGAGGGGGAAGGCTTGTAACACAGACAGCTTCAAAATCCAGCTGTGTCATTAGTTCTGGTAATCTCCCACCACTGCAAAGCCTCCCTGGGGACCTGCAGCTCTCACAAAACAAATTGACATCTCTGCAATTTGTCTTTATGAGATATTATGGAGACGCAGAAACCTGAAGTTGTGCCACTCAGTTGAGTTACTTCCAACTTGCTGAAGCTTCCTTAAGACTCCCTTATTTTTACATCCACCTACAGTGGGCTCATAGCTACTTTTGTCTCTGTCCATATTTCTGACCACCCAAAAATTTTTATCCTCCACATTATTTTTGGGTAATTAAGGCTTTTTGGTAGCAGTACAAAACTCCTCCCACAGCACAGTTCTGGTCCTTCAATCAAATGCATGCAGGAACTTCCCCTCCTTTCAACAAATATCACCTTTGAGCCTCCTGGCAGAAAGGCACTGAAACGCTTTACTTTTCCAAGAAGTGGATTTTAGCTAGAAAGTCTAAACAAATCACTGGATGAAATAAAAGTTCAGTTGAATTATAACACAGGTAAGTGCTGTGCTTTGGAGCAGTGCAATCTGGTTTAACAGAAATCTTTTGCTCAGCCAAAGTAAATTTTTTACTTGGATTTCCCTTGTCCAAGACTGTCAAGTATTATTTATTATACTGGCAACAGATGACTTCTGTGGCTCTGCAAATTTACATGATATTTTGGAAAACACTACAAACATTCCCTGGCCTGGTGAACACACCACTCTGAAAACAAAGTACAAGGCAGTAATTCAAGGGAAGGGAGATAAAGACAACAGGAAGGTTACTGGATTATTATTTAAAGAAGTAGGCTTGGGAGCCTTTCCCAGAAGAGGCAGCAGTGTGATTGGGAGAGAAGAGGATCCTGGAAGAAGAGCAAGGAGAGCTGCACAAACAACAGGAACTCTGAGCTCTTCAGCATCCTTAGTTTCACATTTCACATTTGTTTCTCGTGTGTAAATGCCGAGCACCACCAGGTACTGCTATGAGGAACCCACATGTGAGCCTGGGTTAGATGCCTGAAGAAGGGACAAAGCAGCAAAGACAACCTGGTACCTAAAGAACAGAGTTACAGAAGAGTTTGACTTTGTTCAACCTTGTCATCAAGTGCTGTTTTACAAAAAAGGCTTACATTCCATATGCTCACTTTCATCAAACAATAACAAGGACTTTCATCTGGGAATATAATGTGAACCCTGTGTGTGCAAAAAGGTTAACAAAACCTTGGAGGAAATAAAAATAATAAAATAATAATGAAAAAATAATTCAAAAAGATAAACATATTGGTGCTTAGCATAAAAAGAGTAAAGTTTAAAAGTACACAGCTATGATTACAAAATACAGAAAGATCTTTTAAGAGAAGATTTAGCAACTACGAAGTCACACAGTCCTATGAGGAACCTTTCAAAGATGTCCCCAGTTACAGGATTTAATCTAAATGCTGGATTTTTCTTCTTAGCAGCAATTTATAGTAAAAGATATGATCTCCCTTCTCAGTGTTTATAGTTCTTGTCTCCTCTTGGTGTAGCAGTCCTGGGAACATCAGTTATTAAATAGAAAACACAAGCCAGGCCTAAAGGATCTCCCCCAGCTGCAATGTCCCAACAGCATGGATTATTCCAGGACACCCCCACTCCCACCTTCTTACAGCAAGATGGCTGGTAATAGTAATACTGTCCTACTACCTCTGCCTAAGAATTTGAGGAAAGCTTGACCAAGAGCAGTGCTCCAGCACCAGATGGCACTGTTACCTGAGGAAAACCACAGGAGACCGTAGTTACAGGCACAGGAAGAGTTGGCGGGAAGCAGTAAGCAGAAAAATGGACATTTTGCCTGTATGTCAGCCAGCACTTCTCACAGACAGGCTGCCTCAACGCTTGGCAGTAAAGCTTCACATGAAGCACAGGTCAGAGCCAGCAATCCCAAAGAAGACTGCTGTAAGGGGCACAGCAACCCCACAGACCCCTGAGCCCAGCCTGTCCAGAGATGCCCAGTTCCAGCAGGACCGAAGGGAATGGCTGCAGAGACCCTGGAGAACACCCGACCCTCCAAGGGTGAAAGCAATGGTTGTGCTGGTCTTCTGCCAGCATCTGGTAAGGTCTAAGGGAAACATGTTTGACTGCTAAAAGTGACTCCTGTAAGAAGCTCAACTGGATGCTGACACCATCCGTTGTGACAGGAAGACTAGAAGCCCATTTCAGCCACCAGTTTGGATTCCTGGGATTCCCAACAGCCCGCTGTTTTAGCTTGCCAATTCATAGTTGTTTCTCCTTGTGTGCAAAAATAGTCTGTCCAGCAGCTCTTTCATTTGCCTGAAGCAAAAGAATTCCTCAGATTGTTGCCTCGGGAGTTAATTACGCAACAGGTTTTCCAGGTTTTTGCTGGACCGCACTGGGGATGCCATCTGGACAGCACCAGTGCCATAAAAATTAGTCACTCGCCACTCTGAACAGCATTTGGGGCACACTGCCAGGTCTGGAGGAAAGAGTGGGGCTGCTCAGACCTCCATCTGCCTTTCCAGAAGATAAAAAGGATGCTGTGAGGAAATCTGTGAGACTCTTGCTGACCATTTCATTTCTGCAGCACAGTAAGTGCACCTCACCTTTCTACGTCTTGGAGAGTAGGAGTAAAAAATGTATCCACAAAAAATATTCCTTTGCTCCGTTTCTGGAGCAAATCAGGGTGGGCTTTTTTGCTGAGTCCAACCAACTGGACTCTGCTGGGTTGGTGGTAACTCTGTGCTGGGGCTCCCTCCACTTGCAATGGGGTCAACAGCATGCAGGAGGAACTCCTCATTAGCCCACAGCAAAAATCCACCTTGAAAAAATTGCCAGGGAACAACAACAAGAGGGAGACAGATCAACAGAAAATCACTGTATCTGCTTTCCAGCTGCTTAGCTCATTTGCTGCTGCTGTGAATACAAACCAGCCATTTAAATTAGCTTCTAATTGTTCACAATTATTCAGACACAGCATAACCTGCAAGCAGTAAGACGTCAGGCAAGTAGGAGAGAAAGAATGCTTTAAGATGCCTTAACAAGATTCACATATTCATGCCTTTCAAGTCTCACAGCTGCTGCCTCTCTAACAGACCCCCCCAGATGTATGTTTGGCATTGCAGAGGAAGAAGATAATTCATGGGTGTTTCTACACTTCAGGTTTCTACTCTTTCTTGCTCCCATTTTTGGGCTGGTTCAAAAATTACATCAATAATATTTTGGTCTACCCCAGTCCTTCACAGTCCCTGCACACACAGGCGGTTTGAGCAACACTATTTATAAAGCTGCTTAAAATTCTGGACACAGCCGGAGCTCTTTGATAGGATGTCAGCCATACGACACCCGAACGGAGGAGGTTGACACAGGATGGTTAGTGTAATACAGCCCACTCTTCTTTCCCTTTCTTTCACCCAGAGCCTCCAATACCACCCTCACAGGAGTCCCTTCCCCCACAGACAGTAATGTTGAACAATTGCTGCAATTTTCTCTCCTAGGAAAAGGGAAGATATTAGCCTGTTATCCTTAAATCCCTACTGTGCCTGTTTTGGTTCACATAGGAGACTCAACGCAAGTCCAGTCTGCAGGTCAAATTACTTTAGCGGACTGAACCAGGCACACCTTAAAGAAAAAATTCCCTCACATTTAGCCATGTTTGGACCCAGAGGCAGAGCATTGCCAGAGAGCCAAAATAGTCACCTAGGTCTGGGAACTTCAGAGAATTTAATACATTTGAGGAAGATTATTTTATCAAGTAAAGAATCTCCTAGAGGAGACAAAATAGCCCTGGAAAGCAATGTATAAATAGCTGTAGCTCAAGCACAGCAAATGCTGTGTCATGCCACACTCCTAAGTCAGTCCTGAGCTGTGAGCGTGTGGAGCTGCCCAGCCACTCTTCCACCTTCTCTGAGTTTCCTGCCTGCTCTGAAATGAGAGCATCTCCCTGGAGAAATATTTCTGGTTGATCTCACATGCAGAACACACTCCCCAAACATGCTGCAGTGCCTTAGTGCTCTGCTACATAGGAGGAATGCTGCATGGACAGACAGGCTGCCTGCAGCTCACGGGGAAGCAGCAGAGCATTAGATTCCACAGGCGGATCAGGACCTGGCTGCCTTAGCTGAGAAATACAGGATGCTCAGGCTGGCTATGGGAGCAGTTTCCACAGCTAGTGATTAAGAGCACTCTGGGGACACTCCAGTTTAGCTGACATGGAAACCAGTGGCACTGTCTCCTCATTGGGACAGAGCCAGGGCACAGGTCGGGGTCACCTCTTGGTCCCTCCTGGCACAGAGAGAAGGCAAGTGCTGCTTTAAGAGGCACAATGACCAAAGCTTGCTGCTTTGAGGCAGAGCAAACATTCTGCAAAGGCTTCCTGCTAAATAACATGCCTTCTGAGCCAGCTGTATCCACAGTTAACTCGTATATTGGTTAAAAGAAAAATAAAAATCAAAGTCTCTACGCCCAGTTCAAGCAACCTCTGGAATGCTAGAGAGAATCCACCCAAAATTCAGTGACAGTGTGGGGTCCCTGTTCATGCATTTATTCCTGATAAACAGCAAAGCCACTCCCCCAGCTCACACTGCAGAAGAGTGTGTGAATGCTACTGGGACAATGCAGCACAGTTGCATCACTGCCCAAAAAACCTCAGCTGCATTTTCTATTCACTGAAAGAGTTTCAATTATCCCCCCCATACATAAATGCTGTATTGGCCATTACAAAAAGAAGGAACAGCCCTTACTGAATCCATACACCAGGCTACAGAAGCCCAGCTATTTAATGACTGGATTTCTGCAACCCCTGCACTGTGACACCCTTTTTGTGAGGGGTGAATCTGCCACCTGCAGAACAGCTGGGGGAAGACTAAAACATCTCCCAGGGAGAGCAGGTTTAATTCACTGCCTCCTGTTTGTGCACACTATAATACAAAAGCAACCAACCTTCAATTCCCTTCAATAAATCTGAGAAAAATCTCACCAGGACTGGTAACAGTTATGATACAACAGGGACAGAAGTATAAAAGCCCTGCAGTCTGTCTCAATACCCCTGGAGTGAAGCCTTGTTTCAACCCCATTGCACAGGTCAGTCAGGTGGACTGAATTTTCCTTCCCATCTCAGCCAGAGCACAAAGCTTTCCACACCACATTTAAAACTCATCAATGCCATCATAACAACCCTGCTGTATTATTTTGCTGTCAGGTGTTTTTTAGGCTGACTTCTAAACCATTTACCATAAGCTCTCCAGATTTATGCCAGCAAACTGAGACAGCACAGCATTTGCCCAGCAGAACATCCAACATCTGCATGGAAACACCGCTCTCCTCTCTGCCTTACTCCACTGGTATCCATTCAGTTACTCAGCAGCATATTTGATGTGACGATAATTCAAGGTTATAGCTTGGGGGGGTCTTCTTTTCTCCCCATCTCCTCCTTGGCACCTGAACAACCAAAGAGCACATACATAGATGGCTCATGAACTCACTGGGCCCCTGGTATAAGTAAACACTTACAGCAATGGCACAGGGACCAGAGGAGCAATAAAGCCAGACGTTCCCTGGTTTTGTATGATGTACACACAGCTCCCATTCTAAACCTGCTTGAAAGTAGATTATTAAGTGCCTCTCTACCCAGGCTTTAAGAGCAAAATCCTGTTCACCTTCATTAACCCTTGATAGCCTGGTCTTCCTCCAGACATAGCATACAGACAACAGTAAACTTGCTGCAGAACATCTTTATGCTCCTCTGCTCTGCACAGGCTCTACAGCCCAACAGCTGTACAGAAATCACAGATTACCGGGAAAAAAAAGTATTTCCCAAGATGCTCAAATCCAGTTTTCAAGAAAAGCTTAGGCATTTAGAAGACCCAGCATCAGATGAGTCCCCTGGGGAGTAACATACTTCTAGGCCAATCAGGAAACTGTGAAATCTTCCACTTTTAACAAAAGGAGCATCTCAGAGACCTGGAACTGCCCCTTCACTAAAAACATTTCTAAAAGGTCATCTCTTGTAGGCAAGCAAGAGGAAATTGACTGTTAACAGAACTCACCTCAGAGCTGACTATTTTCCCATAAATGCCAAAGACTAAAGCCTTAGAATTTTCCAAACTGGGGTTTTAAAACTCTTTAAGGATGCATTACTGCATCCTTCACCTCCGCACACAGGTCAGGAAGCTGCTTCTAGCAGGTTCTTTAAAAAGTCTTCTCTGAATTTATACCCCTTCAGCAGAAACATGTATTTAGTCTCTTCTTGGCCCAATGTGAGAAACATCAGACAGTAACATCACCTGTAAGATATTTCAGTGCAGAGCGGGTTAGAGAAGATGCTAAAATGGCACTGGGGGTTGTCATGTTTTACTCAGCATCTCTGTCAAATGTCGCACACTTACAAAGTGCATTTTTTCGCCCCTCCTGTCCTTCCCACCCCTCCTTCAGACATGCTAGCTCAGCCTAAGGTCTGAGATGAGCTGAGGTCTTTCATCTTAAGCACCTTCACTGCCTCCATGGACTCTTTCAGGTGTAATCTGACTGAATATGAGCAGCTCTCCTGAGGATGCCCTTAGAGGAATAAATGCTCGCTCAAGACAGCCTGAGCAAAAAGCAGTAAAAGCCTGTTTGCCCTAAGTCAGCAGTTCTGCCTCCAAATGAACACATGGCCAGCCAGTGAGAGGCACTTTTTTTTCTCCTCTTTAAAAAAAAGTCTCTGCCTTCAGAGCAGAAAGGCAATAGATCCTAGCACAGATGCAAGTCTTGCACTGTACCCGTTAACAGCAAATATCTTAACCAAGAAGAAAAATTGCTAAGGACAAATGATGCAGCTAATCCATTACAAAGCCACTGATCCCTGTTCCTGCAGTGGCATGACTCCAAGTGTGTGCTTTATATATCTGGATGCCTTCACATCTACACACCAAGGAATAAACAGTCTGGTGAACAACTAATCAATAGTTCTCCCTGCAAAATAATTCTTACCTTCTTAAACCAAGTCAATTATCCTAGACAGCGTGCCCCATATTCCTGGAACTGTAATTCACTTGATGCCTACCTCCTAAAATGCCCTTTTTTGGGGATATATTGCTAGGCACATATGCAGCAGGTAAGTGGGTATTTTGCTTTAACACCTAACACCAGACTCTGTTATGTGCCACATACATAACATTCTTTGCTTTAATAACTTCAGCTATAATAGAGGGATTTCAGTCCATCACAACCCCAGTGAAACATTGAGCCATAAACACAAAGCAGGTTTGCAAACACCACAAAAATACCCTTGCAAGATGATTGAGAGCACTCTGTTCCCAACAGCTGGAGCAGTGCTCTGGCTTCCTCCTCCTCCTTTTCCCTGCTTCCAGCAAAATGGAGGTTAAGTGAACTCTGCCTTTGAACAGCACTGCCAAATGCCATGGTGAGGACTGTCCTGGAAAAACCCTTGAAAGGGGAACAAAGCTGCAGGCCTGTGACTGAGGAAAGGAATGACTGGACAGCACATTTCAGAGCTGCTGAAAAGCCACATGGCATGAACTGAACAGCATTAGCACGAACAACATTAGCAGAACTGCTCTGAGGTGCTGAGCCCCAGCCATGTTCTGGGAAGGATCCATGGGTTGATAAGCCCTAGGCTGCATTATACGGCCTGTCATTCCCAATTAAACACAAACTAAGTTCTTCCTTAAAACTGCCCCTACACGTTAATTGCCACTGTACACTCCTCAGATTTGGCAGGCTCCTGAATACGATGTGCAACCTCCAGCAGCAACTCAAACCAAGTCAGATAAGACACTACTAGGACACTCCTATGCTTACAACAGGGATTTTTACTTGAAAAGGTTCCCCAGCTTTGCAGGCTGTGCACATGCAAAGGCCCTGTGCCATCAGCCACCGAAATGCAGCAGTACTGAGGTACCCATGAGAAACCAGGAGCACCATTAAATTGGGGACAATAATATGCCAAGAACATGGCACTTCTCCACGGGAAGGTGAACATTCTGCATATACTCAGTATCTACTCATGTACTCAAGGTACTGTCAATATTAAGAACTATGTTGAGTATACAGAAAAAGCCACAAAAGGAATATGAAATGACCCACTGTGTTCTTAAACTGGCAAATCCAGAAAGCACCTGATGCATTAGAATCCTCAGCGGAAGGTCCCTAACCATGAGCATCTACATAGCACAATCACCAGCCTTAGCCTTGCTGTTGACAGGCATTCCTTGTCTTCCTGCCAGATTTTTTTGGGGGATACACCCCTTATTAAATGAGCATTAGGTGGTCTCCTGCATGTTTCAACACATGCCTTTGCAACAAAGTCACGCACAACCAGCTTCCATCCCACTTAATTCATCCATTTGGATTCATTTCTCATTACCCCATAGCTCTGTGCCTGGCTCAGACATCCATGGATGCAACATTACCTTTATCCTATCAGGAACTTAATGGTGCCTCACACCTCACTGCTCTCCTTCTTTACCCTTGCCTTGGGCACTGAAGCCTGAGAATTATGACCTGGACAGGGAAAACATGGCACGCAGGAGGATGCACTGGTCAGGATGCCAACCCTAAAGCCTTAAGGATCACACGTGTCATGGTATTTAGTAGGGCTGAAGCTGCTATTTAATTAGGCTTGTTTAATGACTCATATTAAACAGCATATACGTAAGAACAGGTTTCTATTAGTGCAAGGACCTCGCTGGATTATCTAGGTGAAATGCTGCCACTACAATGGAGTCTTTTTTTATTTTATATACTTAACCATGACCTACATTCTTTTGCTCAAAGGAGCCCCATCTCCAGAGGGAATGTGCCTCTTTAATCAGCTCCAGCAATTTTCCAGGGTTCAGCAGGGATGGACAGAGCAGCCTCATGACTCTTCAGCTAACAGATAGCTCACAGAAGCTCCAGGAGAGAGTGGTAAAAAAGTCATCAGATTTAAATGAGGGCAGGCAGTACTCACAGCCTGATCTGATGGGCACCCTCTGCTCCAGAGGCCACTGGGACTGATGAACACCAAAGCCTCCATGTGCCCCCAGTGAACCTGGCTGGCTCCTGTAACTTGGACAATGAGCTGCCTCCTGGAGAAACTGCAGTCAAGACTGGATTTGAGGAGGAAGACAAATTCAGGAGAGGTCTTTGGGGCACTCTTGTCTCCGCAGCCATGAAGAGAACAGAGATAAGCAGACTCATGGGCTGCACTAAAATACAAAAAGGGAGCAGCAACTTACCTAATCCTTGTTTCCCAAAAGTTTTGGGAAATTCAAACTGGTTCCAAGATATAGCCTCTTCTCTCCATTAATGCAGAGCTAGCAAAAAACAACCCCTCAAATCACACACCCCCAACCCACCCTAAGAAATCCCCAAAGAAACTAAAAGGGAACAACAAAGCTCAAAAGAGAAAGAACTTGTGTAAAGCTGCTCTGAGGCAGCATATCCAGGGAGGCAGACCCATCCCTCAGGGCAGCAGCCTGAGCTGCTCAGAGCTTTCCACATGGCACATCAGGGACATGGGCACAGACTGTAAGCAGGGCATCAGGGACAACAGCTCACATTGAGGGCATCAAGGATGCAATAGGAACTGAGAACAGCTGGAAAAAGCAGTGACAGAGTAACACACCTCACTGCCACTGCCTCAGGAAAACACTCATTTGATCAACATTCTCCTCATCAGGACGTGGTTCGGCTTTACACTTTTTCAATTCTGTATCAGTTTTGGGTATTTAAAACCCAACCGTTTTTATGAGCTGAACCACATCATTTTTCTGCCCTCTCCATCACCACCAGCATCACAGATCCCTGATCTCTCCCAAGGCTGTTTGCTTTGTTGATGTGTGATGCAGAACTGGATACGCCCAGCGCTGCAAAGCTCAACAGCACTGACAGCAATAAAAATAACTCCTGCTTTGGTACCCACTAAGCAGTTAAGATCAGGAAGTGCACAGAGAATGTGCATACAATAAGCTGTCACAAAACAACAAGGATTATGTTGCACAGAAATAGGCCTGAGATTTAAGCAGATATGAGATCACCAGGGGCAGGGTAAGAAAGCCACAGATGAAGAAAATCTCACTATTTTTCCTTTTGTTCATATCACCTCCAACAGAACAAACTACAGAGAAATCAGGCTTAAACTTCCCTCCAACTGGAAGGAAACAAGCCCATCCTCTCCTTTGTTATACAAACTCCTTCCCTTCTCAAGGCAACTTTGCTGAGACAGGGCTGGTGGGTGCCAGTGAATAGGACTTTGTCTGCACTGAGGCAGTGGTCAGACAGGTCTGGCAGCCACACCACATCCAGACCCAAACATCTGCACTAAAAGCCTCCTTGACAGAGGAGCAAGGCAGTGCAGAGATAACTCCCATGTGCTTTGGGTAATTCTCCAGCCAGGTGCTCAGAAACCTCTAAGCACCTCAGTGCTGAAGCATTTAAGTGTCACACACAGGAAGAGCATAAAGAACACAAGGCAGCTTAAAAGTCAAAGCCCATAATTCAAAAGTCACAAATCTATCTCATCTAGGAAAGATGTTTCTGAAACAGCAGCTTTAAAAAAATGTCAGTGAAGTTTAAAAAGAAGCTGCTGCTCTCATCTCAAGAGTAAGTGATGATTGGTAGCGTTCATCTCGGAAAGCGATTATAATAACGGCAATTTGCAATTGAATTTTACTTTTCTTCTACCACACGCACCAATCTCAGACCTCTCCACAAAGTTCAAGTAATACTCCAGGGTTGAATGGATCAAGGCAAACTGCAATTTTCCTCTTGCAGAAAGCCTCAGCATCAGAAGGCAAGTCCCACAGCAACACTGCAGAGACGGCATGCGATGGATAAATATTTCAATGGGAAGTCACCACGGCTCACTCTTTCAGAGGACAATTATAAAAAGAGAATTGTGAAGATACTTGAACACTGCACCAAAAAGCATATTGCCAGATGTTACGAAGAGTCTGGGCACTCAAACAACACTTCTGTTCATAATAATGGGGGAAAAAATAACCCCTTGTGATGTGCACAAAAATAGGGAACTGAAAAAGTGTAGAGCTGCCTGAAAATCACTGAAGTTGAGGGGAAATAGGGTGGGATAAAAACAACGCATATCTATCAGCACAACATTTTAACAACAGCAACAGCTTTTCTGAATGGAGCAGGGAGATGATTCAAGGAAATATTAGAGTTTCAAAACACTCCAAAGAGAAGCTCTGATCGATAGCTATCTCACCATTACAACATCTCTTGGCAGAGACACACAGATTTCAATACATCCGATGGAGACAATGCCTCTCCCTGCTCTGAGACACGCACAACACATCACTCAGATTTCACCCAAGTGACATTTCAGTAGCACCTGCCCCCAGTGAAAACAGCTATTTATAGCAAGGTGGGTGTTGAGAACGGTGATTTCACCCATCACTTAAGGCCTGGGTGCAAATCACAGACTGTATGTTGTCATTTCTGATTAAAAGCTCTTCCTGGTCTCTCATGGAGATTTGCCACTTTGCTAAATCACAATGTATCTGAATGTGGCAGGTGCCTTGTTTTCCTGAAAGCACAAGATAAGCTCAAAGGCACTGTTTGGATGAGGCCAAGCTGAAGTAGCAGCACTAGTTACGTACATAGCACATACTAACCTTGCAATGTTCCTACCGGAGCCTCATTTCCATATGGGAACAGAAGAAACATCCTTTGTTTTACTCTTCTTCAGAACACAGATAATCCTGCTTCATTTTAAATACCCTAGAGCAATTCAATGGGAAAAAAAAAAAAGTCCTTTTGGCTTACACACCAGCATCATTCACTATCAAGAAAACCTAAAAGCCCAGCTCAATATCACTCCTCAGTTCAGACGAAACACTCCCAGGCTAGGTCATACTTAACCAATTAAGCATTTAGGAAGCATCCAGGGATTTTTTTCTGCTGAACCCAGAAAACTGAGAGGGCAAACAGATGACCTGCCAGACAGGAAGCATTGGGCAGGTCTTCCACCACCCAGAGCAGGATAGGGACCACTCTCAAGGGCAATGAACACGCTATTGCCCTGAATAACTTAACTCCCAGAGAACAATGAAAACAGCAAAAATAGGGATGTGAGGATAAATGGGTGGGGGAAAAAGGGTCTTTCAGGCACCAGAGACCCAAGCATGGGGAGAAAACTAAACCTAAGCAAAGGGCATAAACACTTCAGGGCCTCTGAAGCAGCAAAGTGGTATAAAAATGAAAGAAAGAGCTGTGGAAAAAACAACCACAACAAACTTTTGTGTACAGCAGGAATACCTGATCCTCTACATCACAGCAGGAACCAGCTGAGCGAAGAGCCCAGCTTGCAAATACTTAAGAAGTGCAATTTGATGTCTTTTCTACCACTCTCAGTAATGCACACAGGTTGGACAATGATGCTCTGAATGTCATTCTGTGTCTAATCCTTGATCTTTTGTTTTAAGGCTTCATTCAAGCGTTGCCAGCGCTGCAGATCAGAGGCAGGCAACCTGAACTGGGCTAAGTAGGCAGCACTAACCAAAACAACTGGCATTTTGTAAAGATTCCTTAGGCTGCTTTCCAGAATAAGTATCATAGACTCCCCAGCTCCTGGGGTGTTCGGTTCACTGCCACCAAAAATCCTTCCAGCAGCAAGGAGAAGCAGAAAGGAGCTACACAGCAGACTTCTAAGATTGCTCACAAATGCTTCTACAAAATGGCTTGCTAGCCCAAACAGTATTAACTAGGCATAAAATCACAGTTCTGGAAAGGAAGAACTCTCCACCCTGAGTTTGTTTCCTCCTCAGCAGCACAAGAGCACAACACTCATTCAGACAAGCGGGTCCAGGAGCACAGAGATGGGAATGTGCCCTACAAACACCATCTTCCACAGCTGATTTTTCAGTCCCTTCATTTCTCATCACAGTTTTCCTGACAGCAAGCACTTACCACTGCCAGATTAGAAGAGATTATCACAAGAGAAAGTCAAGGTTCACGTCAGCCACAGGATACTAAAGTGCACTCAATGGTACCCTAGCAGATGTGGGTTGGGTGATGAGACTGCTCCACCCAATTGACTATGGCCAAGGTCAAACAGTCTGTCAGACCCAACAGGGAGGGTTTCTAACATCATCAGTTTCCAACCATCTCCACAAACCACTAAAAGGAAAGAAATAGCTTTTGCAGCTCCCTGTTTGCAGTGCAGCTTTGGGAATTCTTAGATAAAAGTATTTCCTCCCCAGAGCTGCCTCCTGGCATGGCTGTACTTATGGTAATCAGAGACTGCTGTAAGCTGAAGAGAAAGCAACTGCGTGGGGCAGAAACAAAAGAAACCAAAGCATCCCTGTGAGAGAGACATTAGGTGTGAATATACACGGTGTGTTTGCACCTGAATGCCAATTAAAGAGCAGAATAAACAGAATTACTACAACAAGAACTCAGGCATCATTGATAACGCTAATATAAAATGGAATTTAAATCACAATTATTTTTACCACTGTGCACGAGCAGACAGATTCCAAACGGTAACCAGTATCTATGGATAGCAATTTGGAACTAAACTATGTTATTGAGAATAGAAAAAAACCACAGACAGCATGATTAAAGAAAGCCAGGAACTTAGCCTGGATTTCTTCCAAAACTCAAAATGTCAACACTGAAAAAAACCAGAAAGACTCCTCTAACTAAAGAGTTTACACAGTGACCACAGCAATTACCATATTGGCAATATATATTTTCTGTAATCTTTCTCTAAGCTCCCTAGCAAAACAAGAAATAGGAGAGCAGATCACATAATACTTCTAGGAAATACAAAGAGTGCTTGATAGGGGAAGTGTGAAGTTTTCATCTAAGACTTAGGCTCTGATAAAGGCAGGCTCAGGAAAGAAACATTAATAGCATTCAACAAGGTACTTGAGGCTGATCAGGGCAGCCAGAGCCAATTCTGATCAAGAAAAGTGTGGTGTGAGCTGGAAGAGGTGCTGCAGGAAGAATGGGGAGAGCCTCCGGGAGGGTTAGTGATCTACACTGTGAGGGTGAAAAGGGAGAAAATAATTGTGCTTCACCACATAATAGCACATTTATAAAGACAAGCAGTTAATTTAGGAGCCACACTTGCTTTTTACAATAAGAGATGGGTGTAAACTGCTTGCATGTTTATGCTAGAAATTACAACTTTTCTCATCAAGGCTGGGACAGGTTCCTAATTCAAGGAATAAAAGCAAAAACTTAACCCTTTTTAGTTCAGACCTTCCCTGAGGGACACATGAACAGGCTGCTGCTGCAGAGATGTCCTCACCAGCACCAGCTTGGAGAGGTCACAGGGAGCTCCTGCCCAGCACACATGTTAAAGTCACCCTGCACTTTGCTTTATCATCACAGGGCAGATTTCATTTGTGAGTCAAATGTCATTTCTCTGTCATGTACCAGCAAAATCCCTACCACCACACAAAACAAAACAGAGGAAGTTTCTAGTCCCAGAGTCAAAAGGGCCAATAATCTGATTCAGCTATGCAGGTCAGATGTCCCGGGTGAAAAAGTAGTTACTGAGCCAATGACACACTCTGAATCTGGTTGTCCAATTTTAACACAAAGTGAAATCCCACAACATTGATCAAAATATCAATTAATGAATTAAAAAAACTAATCCTGAAGTTTCTTCCTAATCTAAGCAGCCAGCCAGGAATCCTGGTGTTTCCTGTACGGTGTCACCTTCCCTGCTGTGTCACTCCACAGGGTGCTCTCTTCTTTCATGTATTTCAGGAACGTACTGAGATGCATACTTGAGGAAGTTCTAGGATTACATGCTACTACACTTCCTTAGGAAGAGCCTTCCAGCCTGTTTGGAATACACCTGAAATGTTGGCCAGTCCCACTTTTAGAGGAAGCAAGTGAATCATCCACATCTGCAGACTTCAAAAAACCCAAAAAAACACAAACCCAGAAGTTTTCCAGGAAGGACAGAGATTCCTACCTCTTCCCTGCTCCCACTTTCTGGTTGAAACTGAAGCCACAAACAACTCACTAAGACAACCCCAGTGTGGGAAACCAGAGCAATTTCAGCAACCTGTAGCACAAGGACAGAGAAAAGGTTTCTGACAGAAGTTGCATGTGGAAAGAACAAAAAAATGAAGAGGCTGTTCATGATGTATCATTTCCAGCCTGTTATCCAACTGCGTAGTAACTCTAAATTTAGAAAATGTGGCTATTTTGTCTCTAGACTAATGTTGTTTCGAGGAACTTGGACTCAGAGGCTGAACAGAAGCATGAATATTACTTGCAATAGTCATGAGAATTATTCACTTGGATTAGATACATAACCCAACTTCCAAGAGGAAAAAAACCCAAGTTTTATCTTCAAAAGCAGAAAGAAGGGCAACACCAAAACACAAACAGGGCCCTGCTGGAACTCTGAATAACTCTCAACAAAACCATTAAGCAGTGCTCCACTGACACTCACCTCGAATACAGAAAAGCAAAGGTGTGAGGGCACCTGGGATGGGCAGCAGCCCCCAGTGCTGCAGGGCTGAGGCCTCAGACCCTGCTCCAGCAGCAGGTCATTTAGTGCCACATGGAATAGAGCTGGATGAAGGCAAATACAAAGGCTCCTTTGGTGATCAGAGTGCTGCTCAAGCTCCAACTGTGTTCCAGTGTAGCTGCTGCCAACAATTTCACTGAGGACTGAGATCTAGGACCAGTTCTTTAACAACAGATCATGAGCCAAGAGGCCTGAAACACCACCATGAACTAAATTAACAGCCTACATCTAGGCTGCTCTTCACTGACTACATTTCTAACCCAGCCTTGCAGAATCCCCAGCTCACTAGATTTACACTAAACTCAGTCTAGCTCCTCACACAGTATAACCAAATCAAACTTGGGTTCTACAATACCAAGTGATATGGTACATCATCAAGTTCCCAAGAATCCCATCTCACACATATGCCAAATAACCAATATATTGTGGTTCTGGGTGAGGGTAATTTCCCCAGAGAGAAATCTGTAGCTGTAACTGCACCTAGGAACCCATCAAGCAGACAACTCATGTTCTCCAGCCCTGGAAAGGGTCAAACAGAGCAGGCATTGAGCACACACCAGGAAAACACCACCTGGCAGCACTAACTCCGGCTGTCTTACCCAGAGTCACCTGAGGGGAAACTTTTTGTCACCTTTCCAACACTGCACTCCCACATCAGAGCCCAGAAAAGGCTTTGAAGATGAAAAGTGCTACTTATTTGCTAAGTATCCTTATCAGCAAAAAAGCAGAACCTTTTCTTACAACCAAAATGATTCATACGCAGAATTAGTTTATTCTCAAAGAAGTTATATCCTTTCAAAAGCAGGTAAAAAATAAATCAGTCATGATGGAACTAATTCCAGCTCACAGTATTAGTGTATTCCACTAAGTAGAAGGTTCATCATCCACTGACAAATAAAAACTACTCACTCACTTCCACAGGAATGATGCACCAGGAACTCCCAGCTTTGGGCTAAAAAAAACAGTTAGAAGTCTTAAGCTCCTGATCTTTTCAACTGGTGATTAAATAGCGCTCTTCACTTGTCAGTCTCCAAACCCCTTCCTTACAAGTAGAAAAGCTGAAGGCTTTACAGGCAGTGGTAAGAACAAACCACTGAGGCTGTTTGATGTGTGCTGAATACAGAACCATATAGGACCACTGCTGCAGTTTTATTGTACAAAACCAATCCTGCCTAATGGACCAAGGACATGGCTGTGCAGTTTCTCTTCAACTCAAGAGGCTGTAACCAGAGGCTGTGAAGTGATACCACTGCAAATGCAAACTGAGCAGGGTTTCCTTGTTCCTAATGTACTCCTGTGAATTTAATTTTTTCCTGGCTTGGATGCTACAGTAAGATACCAAGTGCTCCTGTCCTCTCCTGCCCTGCTCTGCTGCAAGTCCTTGGCCTCACCTCCTGCCAACAGCCTCCACACTGATCATTCTTTCACACAGAGAGCTGCAGCACCAGCTGTTGAGGAAAGAAACAGAAGTAATGATTTTGAAGACACTGACAAAAGCATGGAAAAACCCCTCAGCTTTGCAATCCCAAAGCAGCACCTACCTAGAACATCTAACATACCTCAGCACGGAGCTGGTTGCTCAAACCCTTTGAAAAAATGGACAGACTATTTAAGGTGTAGCTTGATGTGTCCCACTTCCAAGATCTCAGCATATGTGCACAAAAAGCACTTTTCCACCTGCTCCCCTTGTACACAGAAGCAACTCCTACCCCATGTCAGCAGCTAACAGAGGGAGCAAGTCCAAAAAAACCACCAAAACTACAGGGGCTTGTTGAGACACTGCTCTAGACTGCCACACATCAACTATACATTTGTTAAATTTTGGACCAGCAGGTAAACGGTGCACACTTTAAGCTCACAGCACACAGGTATTAATACTATTTAGCTTAAGTCTTGCCTGTAACCTGAACTGCAAACTGCACCTGACCAATAAAGAAGGCTGAACAAAGCATAAAAGTGATGTAATTTTCTTAAAAAAAAAAAAATCCAAAATATCTAGTGTACAGAGGTACAGATTTCTTGGTCTTTAAGTCTGACCACTCTCAAACCATGATTTCAGCCTCAGTCTACAGGCCATTCTGTGAGTGGGAGGAATTCCCTCTGCAGGTGCTTATTGGATCTGTTTCTCCATTAAGTCACTTTAAAACCTAACACCAGCAGCAGAAGGCAAAGGTAACACGACCTGTACTTCCCCTTACCTCTCCTGCACAAACACACACCTAACATACAGTTATCCACCACCAATATGCCTGTTTCCCTCTGCACCACACTCTGAAGATTTTCAGCCCAGTAAACATTCAATTTCCACTTGTGTCACTTCCACAGCCCAGCCCAAGTTCTTCCAAAGGCTGGGATAGAAAACACAGCAGACAGGACTCCATACCTTCGTTTCCGCAGTCTGTGTGTGCTCCGCAGGCACAAGATCCTCTGTGAAATTAAGTCAGCATCGACTGAAAACAGCATTAAAGCTAAAAAGACACCTGTCAACTTGAAACCCAGGCACATCTGCAAGTGCTACAGCTATTAATCAGCAATCTCCTCCATCTCTACTGTGAAAACCACACGTTTTTCATAGTATTTGATGTTTTTAATCACCCTTACAATCATTACCGCTCTACCCCCCACATAGTCTCCTGCTTCCTTCACAGGAACACCTAACATTCAGAAAGAAAAAAAAACATCTGTATTTGTCAAAGGGAAACCCTCCCTCCTCCAAGTTCCAGGACACTGCCATTAAGAGAAACTTGCTTTTGCTTAAGTTAACGTCGCAATTCAAGTTAACAGAATATTTTGGTTTCAGTCACGAACATGTACACTCATATTTAGCAGCTAAACAGACAACAGCAAGTGGAAAAAAGCCCAACCATTACCACAGAGTCTCCCTATGGGTTTTTTTCCATTCAAGGAGTTTTAGCATTCTCCTACCCTGCCACAGGACTAAAGGTGTCAGGAATGGGACACACCAGCTACACAAGGTAAAACCTGAACTGAGTTACAGTCAAGTGTTCAGAGCACTACATAAAAAGCAGAAAACCAACCCATAATCTCACATCCCTCAGTTCCAGGAAACTCAGGATTGACAACTTCAAAAGCAAGTGCAAAGGCTTCATCTTGTTAGGACGACCTAAGCACAGGTCTGTTTGGGCAAAGACCCCGCTCATGCTGGGAGGTAACACTGGAGCGGAAACAATGAGGTAGGTTTTTCCTAAGTAGCATTTAGGAAGGTGTCATCACCTTCTGAGCCTTTGAAATCCCCCAAGCAATTAAACACTCAAAAGAGAGGAGGCTTTTAGCTTTGCAAACACCAATTATTTCCCAGCACCAACACAGAGATTGAACATTAAAAGTAATGTCTTTTCTCTGAAGATGGGAGAGGGGCTGAGGACAGCTGCCACAGACAAGTAAGACCTTGCCTCAAAAACCATCTGTCAAATCTCCTGTCATTTAACTCCGATGAAGAATCTTCAGCCAAATAAGAAACTTTTAAAAATTGCTTGAAGTCACTTTTTTTTTTTGGCAGAAGTCTGCACTGGAGCTGCATCACATCAGCAAAGAAAGAACTTGTAAGAGAAAGCTACAGCAAAACGTCTCACCCACACAGGTATTTCAAAGCCTGTCATGGGCATTGATTGATTTCTTCTAAAGCTTTTAGTGCACATTAGTTTGTTTACTAGTTCTAAAAGCATTACTAATTTAGTTAGTGTTTTTTTAAGCTATGCCAGCACGTTGGAAGGGAGCACACCTTGAGAGAGAGTGTATCACAAAAAAACCTGCCTACTTAGGGACAAGCTTCATCCATTTAAAAAAATAACACTCCTGCTGAGATTTGGAATAATTATAATAAATGGCTTAGCCCAGATGGCCACTTGTAACTCCTGAATTACCAATTCACTGTGCACACTGTATACAAAGCAGTAACAGTGTACATCATTTAGTGCTCCTGAGACTTCCACACTGAGAGTTGTGCCGGATTCCGCTTTTGCAGTAAAATATTAATGATGATCCCCAGGTCTATATCACAAGAGCCAAACAAATCAAAGTAAAATGGGGAATTGACTCAAGGGTATCTAACCTTGCAATGGATACTCACAGGATGGAAAGGTCAAACATTAATTGGTTCTATTTTACGCAGAACTGCAAAAATTTCAGTAAGCCTTTTCTCTTCTGTCTCTAAGAGCTACAAACATCAGGTGGTTTCAAAAAGCCCCCCTGGGAGACTAACTGAAATGTCAGATGCATGAGAAGGGTTAGATACAGCTTCCTCATGTGGTAAAACCCACTGTTAATAGTTTATGGGCATGGAATTTGTTTGCTGCAAAAAAACTAGAGTTCTGCACTGTAGCAGCCTTTCCTCACAACTCCTGAAAAGGATCCTGCTATCCCTCTTCATCTGCTGCAATGTACCCAATGCTGCATCACTGCACTTCCAGGCAGCCAACACTATGCCAGGTTTGAAGATGGAAGATTTTTAAGGCAGTTTTCATCCATCAGTTGCAAACAGGTTCCACAGCACTAGCTAGGATTAACATCTGAAGAGTCTGAAGAGCACACGCTGGAGGGCTGGGATCCCAGCCATGAGGGCCGAGTGGCTATGAAGGGACAGAGGGAAAACACAGACCTCCAGGATCTTCAGAAACTTCCCCTGCAATCTTATATTCATGACTCAATATGCAAGGTCAAGAAATTATAACAGTGAAAGGTGGAAAGGAACAGAACGTCTGTGTGGGATGAAGCAGAGCTGAATTCACAGGGAGACTTTTGGTGACAACACCAGAAAATTTTCAGATAACGAGTTCATCAGCCACTGGATTATGTCTGAGGAGTCTTGAGTTTGAATCCATTTCCAAAGCAAAGTTGAACATGGTAAGAAAGTCACCCAAACTCAATTGTATTCAGGATCTTAGAAAAAAGGCTGCTAAAAACTGTGAAAAGAATTGCACTCTGACTCTTAAGGCAAACCTGGGGCCTTGCATGGTCCCTACATGTACATCAATCAGCACTGCCTGTGTACTACAGCATCACAGCAAGCCCTGGCTCCCAGAGGCAGGCACAGAGCTGGAGGCAGGGAACTTGGAGGCCTGGCTGGTTGAAGGCCTTCAGATAAGGTGCTGAAATACAACACCTGCACTTTCCACTTCTCCCAGCTGCACAAAAAGCAGACCTGCCTCACCCAGGCTTTGTGAAAATGAAAGGTGGCAGAGCATTCCAAGGTTCTCAGGTGAGAGGCAGGAGGAAGTGCAGCAGTATTTCAAAGTCCCTTGACTAATACATGAAATGTTTGAGCATTTCCATAAAGTTCCCAAAGGCAGCTCAAGTGTGCAGCAGGAATGCTAAATTACAGCTGAGAAATCCTGAAATTAAAATTCAAGTGCTCCTGCTAATTTGTCATAAAAAGCATCAGGTGTTCACACCAGTTCACAGTACTTTTACAATCTGCATTCCAAATTACACTGAGCATTCAAACAGTACCATGAGAGGAGAGATGGCTTTAGCCAGCCAGAGAATCTGCTCTGCACGTTTGTTGGGTCAGGCAAGACATGGATGGCAAATACTTTTGAAAAGGGACATTTTCTCCTTCCAGGTCTCCTTGGGTTTTACAATATTCAGCAACAGTGATTTCCCAGTGTTTTAAATGCTCATGGAAAGCAGGAAAGGAGCACATGGAGTCAGAGGGTAAGAAATTCTGGTTCATCATTGTTGTGATACTGCTAAGTGACTATCAACATGGGAACCAGAGGCAGGAATGTACTCAGATACACAATTATTGGAGGAGCTGGTGGGGCTTTGTAGCAAATGCTAAGCTCTAGTTCAAGAGAAAGTTTCTATTACTGATTAATATCAGCAGTTGTGTGCCTGGGTTTAAGTGGCATTCTGCCTACCATTCCCAACAGAAAAGAGCAACAGCAAGTGTTGGACTTCTAGAACCAACAGCAAAAGTGACTGGCCAAGCTATTTCCTGGCTAAAAGAAAAATAAAAAATTAACTATCCATAGTTCAAAAAAAGATACAGGAAAGCTCAAGGATTATAACTGGGTGCAGAAAGCTGCTTTTGACCTTTGCACTGGGAGCCGAAGGTGCTGTTTCACTAGCGTCAAAATTTGCAACAACTTTATTTCTCCCTCAGTTACAACACTCTATCCAATACATGCACCAGGGCTCACAGATCTCGAAGCATCTGACAAACAGAAGGTAAAAAGGCACGTAGCCTCCCACATGGAAGCAGGATCTAACACAAAACATAGGTACACAAAAGCCCTGCCCCCAGGAACACCTTTATCCTCTGTCCATTTCAGAATGAAGAGTTCAGGGAAATAAAAGGGTGCAATAAGCACACTCTGGAGTCCATAGTTTAGCTGTGACCAGGACAGGTTAACATTTTGAAGGACACCAAAGAAGAATGTCACAGCCAAAGATGCTAGAGTCAGTTGCAGCCAAAAGATGTATCTTCAGGCTTCACAGCACCCAAAAGCCAACAACTGCAGATCCAAGACAACCATAGCCTAGAGTTTGTACCCCTCCCAGCATGGACAGTGACAAGCATTTCAGGCTTACCTGGCTGTTTCTCACACATTGGTGTAACCCAAAAATGGCTGGGTAATGGGAGAGCTAAAAAACCCTGATTATAACCACGAAGCCACCATCGGTCCAACTGCACGTTTCAAATGGTGTCAGGTTTGTGTTTAGCAACCCCGAGCTGCACTGCAGACTGTACACAATGCCTCTCAGTTTTGTCAGTGGGCAGCTTTTCAAATGAAAAAATCAATAGCAGTACACCTAAATTTCTCAAGCACTCAGGAAACCTCTCCCCAGGGTCCATTACCTGAGTGGTAAAGGCACCCACACCAGAGCAGGACCACGAAAAGGAAAAAGACAGACAGACCGTTTATTTACATAACTGTCTTTGATTTCTGATCCTCCCCGGTCCAGCTTTTTCTATCACTGCAAAGGGTACAGTTACCAAGCGACTGAAGTCAGAGCTGGATTTGGGAACCCAATAGCAACAACTAAATCTGTGTTTACTCACCCAAATCGAGGCAGCTTTGTTTAGATACTGAAAAACCACACTCAACTTGGGACAAGTTTTTGCTGCAATATTACATGAAGATTTTACTGGAAGGCTGCAGTGACTGAACCGTGGGGTCTTTTTAGAGAAAAAAGGCTTTTTTGGGGGGTTGTTTTAAGGTAGAAGCAAATCACGTGGCAGTATCTTTTCTGAATACCTGTTTTCATTTTCCTTATCTCCAACTGGTCACGTGTCTAATGACACTACCACCTAAATTTAGCTCATTCTGCTAGCACTGGCAATCCTAGCGATGCCTGTAGGACTGCAACACACCTTTCCTCCTCTCGGTCTCCCCCTTCTCCTGCAGCACACGGGGCCATTTCTGAACCAGCAAAGCAGACGGTCCTCCAGGAGCCTCCTGCCTGCCTCTGCCACCCCAGAGGAGCAGGGGGACCCTGCAGGGACAGAGCAGACACCCGTTCTGCTCGGTGCAACGCCCATCCCTGGCAGCCCCTTTGTGCTCCATTACAGTGCCCCCCTCGCCCGCTTTTGTCTCCGACCTGTCAGTCAGCCCGTGCTAAAAACCCCACGCCACACCAACTTTGGGAAGTGGGCATATTCCAGCGCAGACCCACACCCTGTGGCTCATCAGACGCAATTACGAGGTCGCAGATTTACATATGCCTCATCGGCAAGGGGCGAGAGGCTCACGTAAACAAGGGCAGATCCGAACCACGGCTGCTTCCTGCTGAAATCCTAATCCAGCGGAGGTTTCCCTGCTCGGCTGCTGACTCCCCTACAACAGGCGATGACGACACTGTGCAGTGAAGGCAGAGACACCCGGCCAACATCCCCTAGTGGGTCAGGCGGCTCTGGAAGCTCGCTCAAATCACCTTCACAGGGGGGTTTCATCGCGAAGCCCCAGCAAAGCCGGCAGCACACACAGCAGGAGGGAGATGAAGGGAATGGGAACACCATTTCACCCTTCGCAGGGATGAAGGGATGGGAACACCATTCCACCCTCCGGAGGGATGAAGGGATGGGAACACCATTCCACCCTCCGGAGGGATGAAGGGAAGGGAACACCATTCCACCCTCCGGAGCGATGAAGGGATGGGAACACCATTCCACCCCCTCGGGGCGGGCAAGGACAGCGGTCTGTGGAGGGGAAAAGGGCAGCAAACAAACCCCTTCTGGCCGGAGCCCCCGGCCCGCCTCGCAGGCCGCGCAGGGCCTGCCCCGGGAGGCCTCCAAGGGGCGCCCCGGCCTTGCGGCCCCCCGGAGGCTCCCCGGGCCTTGGGGCCGCCCTGCGCCCGCCACCCCCCTTACCTTGGTCTCCTTGACGTGCTGCTTGATGCCCTCCGGGTACCACTGCACCCGCACATAGCCCCGCCGCAGCGGGCTGGCGCGGCCCTCCTCGCCGCCCCCGCCGCCCGGGCCGCCCGACTCGGAGCCGCCCGAGCTGGCGGCGCCGCCCGCCGCGGCCCCGCGGCCGCCCTCCTCCGAGTCCTCCTCAGAGTCCTCCCCGTGGATCAGCCGCACCAGGCCGAACCGCACCGAGCCGCGGTACCGGCCCGACACCAGGTCGTGCGAGAAGAGCAGGCGCTGGGAGCCGCCCGGAGCGGCCGAGAGGGGCAGCGCGGCCGGGGGGGCCGGCGGGGCCGGGGGGGGCGGCGGGGCCGCGGCCGGAGGGGCCCCCTCGTCG
>JAWWEW010000042.1:7490288-7540078 GCA_035583185.1 Anabacerthia variegaticeps
GAGAGGGAGGAGAGAGGGGAGGGACTGTGGGGGAGAGGGAGGGGAGAGGGGAGGAGCAAGGAGGGAAGAGGGGAGGGACTGGGACAGGGACGGGAGGGACTGGGAGGGGAGAGGGGAGGGGAGGGGAAGGGGGGGAGAGGGGCAGGGCCTGTGAGGGGAGAGGGGAGGGGCGGGAAGGGAGAGGGGCAGGGCCTGTGTGAGGAGGGACGGGCTCACAGAGGGAGAGGGACAGGCCCAGTGAGGGGAGACGGACACGCCCAGTGAGGGAGAAGGACAAGCCCACTGAAGGGGAGGGACAGGGTCAGGGAGGGGAGAGGGGCAGGACCAGGGAGGGAGGGGGACATGCCCCACCGAGAGGGAGGGTCGGGAGGGGACGCGCCGTGGGGCGGGGATGGAGGGAGGGGACACCGTCCCCGGGGGTAGGTGGGCTCCATCACCAACCCGGGGGATGGAGGGGCTGAGCTGCATCAGCGACCCCAGAGATGGGGGGCTGTGCTAAATCACCGACCCCAGGAACGAGGGGTCTGCACTGTATCATCATCCCTAAGGGTGGGGGGTGCATTGCATCATCTCCAGGGATGGGGGGGCTAAAATGCATAATTCACAGGAGTGGGAGTGTCTGCATCACTGTCCTGTGATCCCCAGAGATGGGGGGCTGCACTGCATCATCACCCCCAGAGATGCTGTGCATCGCTCCAAGGGGCTGGGGTGCTGCAGTGCATCAACCCCTGGCCCCACTGATGGGGGGCTCCCCTGTATCATCTCCCACTCCCCAGTGATGGGCAGCTGCACAGCTTCATCCATCTCCCTGGGCACAGATTGGGGTCCGTCCTGGCGCCGGGCACTGCTTTTAGCTGGGAGCTGCTCTCCACTCAACATCAAAGCCTGGTCTTGCTTTTTACGGCTCCTAGAAGCCCTCATTAGGGTGTGCAAATGAGCAGAATATTTGCTTCACTGAATATTTTCTCCCCTGTCTGCAGAGATTTTGTAAATAAAAATTTTGAGCCAGTCTCACTGCTCTGGCAGGTGAAGAACTAAAGGAATCTGAAATAGACTTCACTGCCTGTCCTTCACCCCAACATATCCTGTCACTTTGCTCTCTAGATCTCCCTGCTGGTGCAGTGCTGGCTGCAGTATTAAGAAAATGCCTGAAATCCTCAGCCTGACTTGTTCTGTTGCAGGAAAGCTCCCAGGAGCAGCAGAGCAGTGATTTCCCTCTTGCCCTCTCCCTCCCAACAATGCCAGACTGCTCTGCCTTGGCTGGACTGACCAGCTGGCTATCAGTTCCCCTCCCAAGGTCTCTCCTTTTAGGAAAAGCAGCCAGAATAAAGGTCTGCCCATCCTCAGCTCTGAAATTCTGGAATCCTCTCCTCAGGCCTGCTGGGGTTTTCCAGCCTTGCAAAGGGCCCTAAACCCCTGGGAAGCAGCTGGGAGGAGGCTGGGGCAGACAGGTGGTGTGTTGGTGTGGGATGCACTGGGAGCTCTGCCCGGCTCCTCGGCTATCCGGAGGTGTGGGTGGCAGGGCAGCAGGATGCGCTAAGTGATGATGAAGTACAAACTATCCCTGTCCTGCCTCCAAGTAAGGGATCTGCAGACAGTGAAGCACTCCAGCACCTGCCTTGCCACAGGCCAGCCACGCCAGCATTTAGTCACTCCTTACAGCATCATTTTAACGAGAAGGGCAGCGTGTTGGTGTGATTCCTTGCTGGGAGCATTTTTTGCCTTCAGCCCCAGGGATGAGTAACAGAATAGAGCTAAAAGGGACATTTGGGTGGGAAAGTAGTGGGATACCCTTGGGAAAAGCAGTTTACATATCCATTCAGTGGTTTTATAGCTGTTTCCAGGGATGTGCTTCTGGGAATACAGACCTGTGTCCACAAGCCCTGACCTCTGTGAAGTGGACAAGGTGTAGGGTTGAAAGGCAGCACTCAGCACTTGCTGAGAACATAAGTGCCTCTGGCACGAGGATTTCACCCTCTTGACGTGCTGGAGAAAGGAGCATGGCACATCTCCCCAGAGCCATGGAGCTGTGGATAAGTTACTGACCCCTTTCTCTCTGTAGCCAGGGAGAATTGTGCCTTTGTGGGAGCAGAATCAGGCCTTTGGAGGGGGAGAAGGTGCCCTTTGGTTCCATTTAAGCTGGCGCCATGTTCTTCTGGAGGTTTCAAAACAGAGCTTTATCCAGCACAGCGATGCTCCTCATCATCTCCCTAATGTACATTGCAACAGCCGCTAATAAAATATAGATATATGTAATGGGCACAATCGTGTGTGGAAATGGAATCTGTCCCTCTTCAGGGCAATTACGTGCTGAAAGAGCAGTGGTGGGGTTTCAGGTAGCCACAAATAGCCAGGCAAACAATCACATTACACAAGTGGCTGGGCTCACGGCAGGGGGATTATAATAGGGACAAGTCAGGGCTCTTTGCTCGTTAGCAGGAGTTGAGCTCGATGTGTTTTTGTGCTGTGATCCCAGCTGGAGCTCTGATGTGCTTCCGTCAGGAAGTGGCACTGAAGGAGGACTTATTGCTTTTCCAGGACACAACAGCCCAGGGCCTGGGCTGCAACAATGGGCTTCGAGTTTTCCAGTGCCTGGATGTCAAAAAGAGCATCTCCCATTCGACATGCCAGGCCCTCCACTGAGGGATGGACCTCTGCAAATCACACCACCCAGCAAAACGCTCAAGATATCTGCGAAGTGACATGTCAAGCAACCCTGCCACCCAGTTTAGGGACAATTATTGCTATTTAGGCCGTCTTGAAAAGTGATAGCCTTCATTCTGGGGGAGAACATGCTCCCTGGAAGCAAAATGCCTGTGTGACCTAACTACTTTACAGCAGGTAGGTTAGACCACCAGTGTCTCCCTGTTGAGATACTGGTGCCCAGAGGGTGTCAGAATGCCCGGAAGGTGCCAAGATGCCCAGCAGGTGCTGGGATGGCCACAGAATGCCGGGATACCCAGGATACCCATTGTCTGCCTGTAGAGATACCGGTAAAAAGCAAGCCTTGTCCCTCCTCCTTGCGACCCAGCTGGCACTGGATGCATCCCTCACAGGGCATCTTTGCACAGGCCTTTCAGGCTTTAAGGGCCAGATGTTGGGATGCCTGCAGGGCACCTGGATGCCCTCAGGGTGCTGGGGTGCCTGCCGGGCACTGCAGATACCCACAGGATAGCAGGATGCCTGGCAGTTGCTGTGGATGCCAGCAGGGTACCAGGATGTCTGCTGGGGTGGTGGGATGCCCACAGGGTACTGGGATGACCACTGGCTGCCCGAAGTGTATCCAGGTACTGGGATGTCCACCGGGGATCCCCGGAGGGTGCCAGGATGCTCTCCCCGTCCCGGTACCGGGCTGCGGCGGGGCTCTGGTGCCACCTCGTGGGCTGTCGCCTCCCGGCGGCTCCGGGGCTGGCGGGGGGACCGGGCGGCACTGCCCCTGTGTCCCCAAGGGCAGCAGCTCCACTCCAAACCCCAGCGCTGCTGCACCCTGGCGCTGTCCTTCGGGATGGGGGCTCCGCTCTCAGGGGCAGGCGAGCCCTCAACCCTCCTCTGCGCTGCTCCACAACCCCTCCTTGGCCAACCCTTCCAATATTTTCGGGTTTTTGCTGCTTCCCGGATGCACAGAGTCCTTATACATTCCCTGCGGGAAGAGCTGGTGGCTTCAGGAAAGGTCCTTCAGCTGCTTGGGTCACAGGGATAGCTGGGAGTTTATCACCATCAGGCAGACAAACAGCTCAGCAGGAATCCCTGAGTCCTGATCACATCAGGGAAAAGAAACACTAACAAGTGATGCAGCATATGGCAATCCTTCATCCTGTCTTTGTGCATCCAGTAAATGTCCAGAGGCTGGGTGGGCAGGGAATGCCACTCCCCTGGGAATGGGGCCCTGTCAGTGCCTAGTACCCTATTTGAGGCCAGGTTGGAGCAACCTTGTCTAGTGGGAGGTGTCCCTGCCCATGGTAATAGGGTTGCAACTAGGTGGTCCTTAAGGTCACTTCAAACTCAAACCATCCAATGATCCTGCATGGGATTACCCAGCCCTCCTTGTGCTGCCCTGACCAAACATCTCTGGCCATCCCCACAGATGGCTCAGAGTGGTGTCACCTTGCACATGTACAACTCAATGTGAGTAGGATACTCCTCTGCACCCTCCTCTCAATCTCTTCCCTGAGATCAAGACCTTACAAATGCTCTGAGTTGGTCCATGCTCAGCCTTGCTCTCCAGAATTTTTCTTCCCCATAGGTGGCATCTGGTCCCCAGCCATCTCCAGGGGTCACCCTGTCTCCCAGCAGCAGTGTACCAGGGCTGGAGCTGGACTGAGGGCAGGAGAGTTCCTGTAAGAAGCAGGAAAAATAACAATTAGCAGATTGCCTCTTCCCAAAGTCTGAACCGGATGTAAACTGCTTGGAGGTCTGGGCTGCCTCTGCCAAGCCCCTTCCCACCTGCCCAGCCCTCTCCTCCCAGAGCAGCTCCTGCAGCCTCTGGTGAACCCCATCCTCCTTCCTCACAGGGACTGTGTCAGGAACGGCCATGACCTAGTTATCAACCCCAGCCCTGCAGAGAGAAGGAGAGAAGGTTAATTACCACCAGTGCTGTGCTCCTGGGAGGGGATAAAAGAGGTTCCAGCCCCCCATCTCCTGCTTTTGGCTGAGGTTGCCATGGCCAAGAAGACATGGGTGAAACTCCTCCAAAGTTGTTTGTTCTCCTTCCTCAAAGGCCCATGGAGAGGAGTAACAAGATACACGAGCCCTGTGAAGGCTGGTGTTTATCTACTGCAGGTCTAAGCCAAATATTTCAGAGCACAGAACAGAGCCAGCCCCTCTAGGGACTATTTAGAGCCTGGGACTGCGGGCTGGCCACCCTACATAGGAGCCCTGTGTTGCTGTTTTAGAAGAGCAGCATCTTGCGTGTTCCTAAGTTACATGGAATGTCCCGCTCCAGCAGAGCGGCTGGAGGCACACTGGCTTCTCAGGACCTGCTGGTGAATTAAACCCACTTTTGACAACATGAGAGGGGACGCTGTGGGATAAAAGCAGCAGGTAGGCAGCCTGGCAAGTGCTGAGAATACTGACTATGTCCAAAGAGTTGCATCCTGCTGGGAAGTTACAGCAACAGTCAGTGAGCACCAGCACAAGTGATGAAAAGGCAGGAGACAAGGGAGAGTGAAATCAGAGCCCACAGCTGACCTTGTAGTGATGCCAAGCTGCAGATCCCTGCTGTCATCCCTGTGAGACCATTGCCAGGAGAAGAGCATCGCCCTCTTGGAAATGTAGGGGAAAAAGGGGAAAGTGTTAAACAGGGGTGTAAACAGTGTCCGGCATAGGAATTATGTAGTGATGTGAGTCTGGGAGAGAGACCTCTCTGATGGCGCCACACAGGGAGGATCCCGATGCCATCTGTACCCCCTGAGAAGGCAGACACTGCCCCTGAAAGCCGGGGCTGCAGCCGCCCAAAGCAGCTTAATCCAGCTGAGCAGCGGGATAATGGGGCACGGACGGGATGGAGGCAGCTGAGGAGCCTCTGAGCTCCCTGTGCTTCATTCCAGCCGCTGCCAGGGGAGGGGGGCGAGTCGTGATTCATCTGCCTCCCACACGTCGCCCCTCGCTGCAAATCCTCCCCGGAGATAATTGCCGTCTTCCTGAGTGGGTTCTCCAACAGAGGGACCAGCCCGGCTGCGGGGCCGCGGTGACAGCTCGGGGCTCTTTGAAGATGCTGAGAGAGCTGCTAAATATGTAAATCTCGGTACGCTGCTGTGGCTCTCATTTAATGGAGTTGTTGACCCTCTGCAGCTGTGTGGGAGCAGGAAGAGACAGACCCAACTAAAACTGTGGAATGCAGCATCCCTGCTTGACTATTCCAGCCACGGACCAGCCTCTGCTCTGCCGGGCTCTTTTAATGGCTGAGAGCTGCTCTGAAATGCCATTTCTGAAGAGCAGAAAGCTGCTGGGTCATATTTCTGTTTTGATTCCACAAATAAAACTTAAAAGAGAGAGATAAGGGCATAGCTCCGGGTCACTTTGCCCATGGCTGGAAACTAAAGCAGGTCCTGAGCTGCCCTGGAAATGTCTCCAGTGGAGCAAAGCCAGCTCTGCCTCCAGCTCCAGGCTTCTTTCAGGGCTGCATCTGGTTCATGATGATAATGATGATTCCAACATTATGCTCACGCCTGGGATAATCCCCCTTTTATTATGTGTGTCCTGATGGGGACAAATATTGCCTGTTCTGCCTGTCCAGATTCTTATGTAACAGCTCCCAGAGACTGAGGGTTGCAGGGGGGAGAGACGCTTGGTTTTTGGAGTAAGCTCCTTGGGGGAAAAACCTTATGTCTGACCCACCCCATCCTCTAAGGAACCAGCCAATTCCCCTGAGAAACTCCCCGCTGCTCAAGCCCAAGCGATGATCACACCTGGCACAACCAGCAGCTTCCCCATCCTTGCCACAAAGAAAGCTCATCCACTCTGGGCAAGGCTGCCTTCAGCTTCCTCCTGGCTCCCTATGCTGTTGGAGAGGTCTGGATCAGGCACAGGACACTGCTCTTCTTTCCTGGCTAAGTCCCCTGCTCTCCCTGCCCAGCCAGCAGAGCAATCAGCTAAATGCTTTATCTGTCTGCAACCAGTCACTCCAGAGAAAAAAAAAAATAGCCTAATGGGATCCTTTGGCTGTCCTGTCACCTTAAAGCCTCTCACCTCTCCCTGTCTTTCATCGGAGTTATAAACTCCTTAGGATGTCATCACGTGCTCCATAAATAACAAATATATAAGCAGGGGCTGCGGAGGATGCGGCAGCCAGAGGAGGGGAGGCAAAACCCCAGATCCTGCTCTCCTGCCAGCAGTGAGGCGGCACCACCGGAGCCAGGCGGGCAGAGGAGCAGCGTGGGGTCCCCGTTCGGTAAGCACCCCCATTTCTGTCGCATCCCTGTGGCACTGACAGCCTTGGGGACAGCTGGTGGTCCCCTGTGACTTGCCCCAGTATCCCAAGAAGTGGGGAATTGCCCCGGAGAAGAGAGAGGTTGCTGCATGGAGCTTAGCTTGCTGAGAATTGATTTCGGTGTAGGGAAGGGCGTGACTCTCATCCCAAGTTCCATCCCTAGGCTTCCAACACGTGCTACCAAAACCCCCCCTCTAGGGACTCTTCTCACTGAAACCCTCTGTGTTCTGGGTGTGGGAAGAACTCAAGCTCTTTTGCACAGAATATTTGACCTCAAAACTGGGTGAATTGCTCCTAATTATCAACTAATTTAAAAAATCCAGCTTCAAACCCAGGCAGACATAACTTAATAAAAGATGCTGTCAGGGGGGCACTGCAGACCTGCCTGTTTATTTACACGTGAGCATCTCTCAGGACCATGCAGATGGTCTGATCTCTGGTGCACAAAAACAAGGGGCGAGGGAGAAATTTACAGAGCAAGCTTTTGGTTTGCTGCTACAACACACAAACGTGGGCTCGTCTCAGACAGCACTGGCGAGAAGTTACAGCACAAAATTCAGCCTGGGGTATGAGTGACTTGAACAAGTACAGGAGGCTGTGTTGGAGCATTGGAAGACAGATGCCTCGAGCCAGGGAGAGAGAATTTTCCTCATCACTCTACTTCTCACTTGCTCTGTGACCTGGGGTGAGTTCTCCTCACCTCTGCAGGTTGGATGCTCCCCAGTGTAACAGCAGTGCTGGTACTCCCATGGCTGTGCAGGGCCTGGGGTTGTCTCTGGGGATGGGGAGCATGGCTGGTTGCTCTGTGCTCTGCAGGTTCTATGTATTCCCCTCTTCCCCAGAAGACCTTTGCATTTGCAGGCAGCTGAGAAGCAGAGCAAGAAATTCATTTCCAAAGCACCAAACACAAATATATCAGCCCTCCAGCTGTATAACCTGGGTTGCCAGGAATAAGGTGTTGGAGAGGAAAAAATACAGGGAAAACAAGCCAAAGAGCAGCCTTTCCCCATCACCAACTAATGCTTCAGGCGGTTGCTAGTTGGGGTCTCAAGAAATTTCTAGAAATAACTCTTGTGAATGTCCCTGTAGAGACTTTCCATGATTCAGTTGCTTCCAGCCTTCATATGCTCTGGGATAAAGTCTTGCTCTTGTACAGTGAGTATTGAATGGTAGCTGTGGGTGAGCAAACATCCCTGAGGAACTGATCTAGTGAAAGTTGTCCCTTCTCATTGCAGGCCTTTAATGGTCCCTTCCAACCCAAAACATTCCATGATTCCAAAATGCAGCTTCATAGTTCCCATGGCAGCTGAAATGCCAGCCCTGCCCAAGGCCATACTTAGCTGCCCTCTCTGCCCTGCCATCCCTGCACAACTATCCCGGGCCCGAGCCAGCAGCATCTCCAGACCTTGCCCCAGGCACTCAGCATCACCCAGGATCAAATCACTGTTGCATTTTCTAGGTCCCCTGAGCCTACCCCTCTTGCCTGCTCTGGGATTTATCCATGTAGATGAGCCCCTAATCCAATTAGCGAGATGAAGAGTTCCAGAAGATTTAATAATAAGCTCTACAAACACTACAACCTGCCCTTCCCAGTTCCCTACTCTCCCTTCCAGCTCACCCCTTTTACTTGTCTCCTGCAGGGACATGAATCACCCATTTCCAGCACCAGTTCAGTCAGTCCTTGGTTACTAAAATGAGCATTGGGAATGCTAAATAATTCCCCTGCCAAGGAAACCCCCTCTCCCTGATGGATCTGATCCCTTAGATAGACATGCACTGCCAAAACAGCAATTCATTGAAAATAAATCCCAACACCATGCTGTCTCCCCTCAGACTGGATAAAGACTGACATTTCAAGCACCCAGCCCTCGGCATTTTAGGATGGAAAATTCCCAGCTTGCGCCAGTTCTGCCCTGCGCAATGTTTGTGCTGGTAATGCTTTTGTTTCCATAAATCCTATTAGCTGGAGGCAAGCCTATAATTAGCAGGGAAAGCCGGCACCTCTGAAACAATAATCAAAAATGACTTGGCTTTGCTCTGGCTTTGCTGCAAATTGCCTGAATATTGGACTGAGCAGGGATGGATGGATGGGCCTGGGAGCTGGTCCCACTATTTCTGCCTGTGGGATGCATGTGCTTAGTAAAGTTATTCACTCAGTTTGTGGTTCTCCCTGGGTTTATTAACTTAGTTCACTCACACGTGAAAGCAGAGGCAGATTGAAGCTACAGGTTCTGATCGAGGTCAAGGGATTTGTCTATGCTCTGCAGGATGGGTGCTGCTGGGCGAGTTCAGGTGCTGGTGACCCTCCTGGGGGAACTGGGGGATCTGGGGCTCTGTGTTGCAGGTGGAGTGTCCTGGCATGGGCTGTGTCTGGTGAGATCATGCTACCCAAAGTTCCTGAGGCAGGGGGTGAAGCCTGGGGGCACATCATCAGGGAGAACACCCAAGGCTTGCAGCCTCAGGCACCCCTGTCCTGTGGACCCTTATCTGTGAGCATGGACATGACCTAAGAGCCCGACAGAGGTTAAGCTGTGTCACTCACCTGGTGAGTGAGCTGGAGAAGGGTGTAGATCCTGCCAGGTCATGCTGCCTCGATGAGGTGGCTCTGGCTGCCTCATGTGTGTCCATGCCAGGGCACCTCGGTGCACCCTCAGTGGCCTGGCCCTGACCTCTCTCAGGCACAGCTGTGCTGCACCACAAACACGAGAGCATCACAGGAAACTTTCACAGAGATGCTCATTCTTGCAACCTCTTGGATTCCTGCAGCCACATCCCACCCTGCCTGAGCCCAGGGCAGCAGCTGGACTTGCCCCATGGCTTTCCTGCTTGATGCTGCCACGGACTGGGAGATGCTGGGCAGGACGCTCAGCCCCAGACCTGCTCCAGCTCTATCGGCCCTGTCCCCTCTCCCTGCTCCACCCCACCACCCGGATCACTGGGTTTTTGTACCTCTGCTCCCTGGTGTTTGTTCAGCCCACAGCTGGTGCCAGCCTCCCATTCCCCAGCTCGCAGCGAGGGCAGACAGGGTCACTGTGGGCGGGTATTTACCGTATACACACACACACACATAGATGTAAAGGAAAAGAGGGACAAGCAGCCTAACCCCGTCTGTGACCAGCAGGTATTTTCGGCAGCTAGAAGTGCTGGAGGAGCTCGCCCGGAGCGCAGCGTGCCTTGCCGTCGGGTGTGGCAGCGGGCAGAGCCTGCCCCGAGCGGAGCAGGGGGAAGCCGGGCAGCAGCGGGAGGAGGATGCCGGCGCTCAGCGCTTTGCCTTTCCTGAAGCCCGTTCAGCTGAGGTCGCCCCGCAGCTCGCCCCGGGGCCAGCGCCGGCACACGCTGCCCGCCAGCGAGTTCCGATGCCTCAGCCCCGAGGATGCCGTGAGCGTGTTCGAGATCGAGCGAGAAGGTAACCGAGGCTGGGCATGACCCATCCCCTCCCTTCACAGGGTCCTTGTGCCCCTTGAGGGCACGCTGTGGAGGTAAACCCTGCTAGGTGTGCCCGTGTGGGAGGGATGCAGCGGCTGCGACTTGTGGCCGCGCCAGCACGGGCTCCCTAATGAGGTGGGGGAGCTGTGGTTAATGAGCTGGAGAACTACAGCCTCAGCTCAGCCGAGGGTGGGGATGGCAGGTGGCGATGCCCCGGGTGAGTGGGGAGCAGCTCTCCCAAAACACTCCCGTGAGAGACAGAGGGCAGGGTAGGAGAGAAGGGAGAGGAAGGACGGTGCTGCCTCCTCCTATTGCACAGGGGCACTTGGAGATGCACTCCCTGAAAATTTCCCTCCATCCCTGTCACCCCAGAGTCCCTCACCCACACTGACCCGGCCCATTTCTCCCTCCTCTCCAAGTGTAAAGGGCAGCTGGGGAGGTGCCAGGAATTCAGCTCAGCACTCACTGCCGTGGCTCTGGAATTAGCAATGAGAGGAGGGAGCTGGTCACTGGCCCATGGGAGACGATCTCTGGAGGAGCAGAACTGCTCCCTAGAATCATCCCTGTCCCTTAGAAGTCCTTTAAGCCTAGCAGGCAGCAGGACACATGCCATCTCTCCCCCTCACACCCTGCCTTCTCTCCTCTACATTGGTGCTGGGAGGTTTTCTGGGTCTGGGTGTCCTTGGTCCCCCTCACTGTGCTCACCATCATCCCCCTCCATCCAGCCTTTATATCAGTCTCCGGGGACTGTCCCCTCCACCTGGACGAGATCCGCCACTTCCTGAACCTGTGCCCAGAGCTCTCCCTTGGCTGGTTTGAGGAAGGGCGGCTCGTGGCATTCATCATTGGCTCCCTCTGGGATCAGGAGAGGCTCAGCCAGGTAAGACCCTGTTCTTCGCCCCTTATACAATGGGAGAGGCACTGCCAGAGCCTGGGGACCAGGAGAAGCTTCCCGGGGCCCCAAGGCTACTCACCAAGTCTTCTCCCAGGACTAACTGCTACAGGGCTGCTCTGGTGGAAACAAACTTCCTCATTAATTAATTTGAACAACACTGTTACAAAAATCTGCCAAGTAATTCCCCTCAACATTCATTTTAAAATTACAAACCCTCCACAGATGACGGGGGGAGGTGAAGTGGAATGGCACCAAGACCCTTCTCCCTTTGAGGAGAGCATGGACAATGGTTTATTGGGGTGGGGAACCAGAAAAAGAGCAGGATGGTCCCGCTAACCCCCGTTTTCCCCCCCGGCAGGCAGCGCTGACCCTGCACAAGCCTCAGGGCACGGCCGTGCACATCCACGTGCTGGCTGTGCACCGCACCTTCCGGCAGCAGGGCAAGGGCTCCATCCTGATGTGGCGGTACCTGCAGTACCTGCGGTGCCTGCCCTTCGCCCGCCGCGCCTTGCTCATGTGCGAGGACTTCCTCGTGCCCTTCTACCAGAAGTGCGGGTTCGAGGCGCTGGGTCCCTGCGAGGTGACCGTGGGGGACCTGGCTTTCGTCGAGATGCAGCACTCGGTGCGGGGACACGCCTTCGTGCGCAGGAACAGCGGCTGCTGAGCCCCCTCCCCTCCGACCCGGCTTTGGGGGGCTGGAGGGAGGCTGGGGTGGGGATGAGAGGCTGCAGCCCCTCTCCATCCCCACCACAACCATTTTCCCCGGCCGGCCCTGCCTATTCCCTCTGCCACTTCTGCCTTCCAGCCACATCAGCCTTGCCCTATCACATCCCTGCAGGGCTGGGCACAGAAATTCCTGCCTGATCCTGCTGGAAGCAACTCTTTGGGCTCCACTTTAGCTGGGACTGTGGTGGCAAGCCTGGGTGAGCCCCCTGGGGTGGAAAGGCTTTGCCCTGGGAGCAGCTGGGGGCTCTGCTGGTTCAAGGGCACTTATGCCCACCACGGTTTGCTGACACAGCCAGCAGAGCCCCTACATACATGTGCCTCCAGCCCTGCAGCCCCTCCCAGCATCACAAGTGGAACACACCATGTCCAAGCTCTTTCTGAGCAGCCTCCAGAGCAGGCAGCTGCCCCCCTGATCACAGACATCTTCCCAGAGCCCTTGGAGCACATCCCCAGCCCATGGCCACTCCTGGCTGCATGTTGAGGAGCCTCCACAGGGACCCAGTCCAAACCATTTAGTCCTCTCTGTCCCAAGCCCCAACTGGCCCAGGACAAGCCTTCTGCAAACACCTCAGGCTGTCGGGAAGCAGCAAATAAAGATGTGGCAATGATTTTCTATACAGCCCATGTGTGTTTCTGCTCTGATCTGACCTGACAATCGCCTGGCCATGAGGCCAGAGGGAAGGCACCAGCTGGCATCAGGGGAGCAATCCAGCATCCTTTGGGGCACTTCAGCCTCAAGGGAGAGACCCTCCAAATCCTGTCCTCTCCCAGGGAGGGGTCTGAGGGGCACTCCAGGGCACCAGCCCCAGGCACTACACACTCATCCTCCCTCTATGCCACACCAACCACCACCAAAACAACCAGAACCCCCCAAAAGTGTCACATCCCCAGGCTCGAGAAGGGAGAAGAGGCCCCGTGTGTCTCATTAAATACAGGTAGAAATTTATTAAGGGGGAAAAAAACCCGCAGCTTTTAAAAAAAGTATCAAAAAGAGACAAATGAGGTGAAGTGTCTGTCTTTGGCTGGAGCAGCAACCTGCAGGGATGGAGCAGGGCTGAAAACTGGCCCAGGGTGGAGGGAGGGATGCAGGTGCCACAGGCTCCTGGGATCACCTGGCAAGTGGTTGTGAAGGGAGAGCCAAGCTCCCAGCCCTTGAATACTCAGGACATCCTAACTGTGGGATTCCCATGTGTCCCCATTAGAAAGCACTGAGGCTTCCAGCACCAAAGCAACATGTAACAGGGGAGAGACATCCTGCCACCAGCCTGGGTCCAAAACAGCCCAGAGGGGTCACCCGGACCCCAGGAAGGACCTGCCTTCGTGCCATGGCTGATGGGAAGGAGGAGGAGATGCTGCGGAGAGCAGTCCAAGGCTGGAGGCAGGTGGGAATGTGCAGCCTCGGGCAGAGGAGGGGGAAGGCAACTGCCCCATCCTGCACTTCTCCATCTGACCAGCACTGTTTCAGGAAGGGAGGGTTACCTGGGTCTCTATGCTTGGAAAGGAAAAGCGTAACAGCAGGGACTCAAGGCAGAAGGTGGAAGCACCAACAGCTTCTTGAGAGGTCTGTGGGCTTCAGGAGCAACCACACAAGCTCCTCAGGGTGTTTTTCTCCATGCCTGCCTATTTCACTATGGCACTACAAACACAGTCTGTGCTGCTTCTCCCCTTCCAAACAGAGAATTTCATTGAAACAAGGGAAAGACTCCCTGGCCTGAGTCCTGACTCTCCATCCAGTGAGGAGTCAAGTGGGGGAGGCACAAGCCTCCTTCAGGGCCTCAGGGGGAATGGGACTGAAAAATACCTTTGAAGCTCAGCTCTGAACATCTCAGAGCAATGACAGACTCCAGGGAGCCCAAAGTGGGGAAACCCTGGGCCTAAAGAGCTGCAGACAAAAAGAAGTGCCCCTGCAAAAAGGGGGTTGCGTTCACAGTATGAGCTGCAGTGCCTGGAAAGAACAAGGTGGGACAGGGCCCCAGGCAGGCAGGGACACAGGCTGGAGACCTCAGCAGCTTCACCCAGGGGTGGGAGTCCAGCCTGGCCGTGGATACACCAAAATCCCGCTTCCTTCAGCCCTTGCCCCATGCAGCCAGCAGTCAGAGTCGGTCCTCAAACTAGTTATGGCTTTTCAGCATCAGGAGGCAGCCCCAAAGGGGTGCAAGGTAGGGCTGGCTCAGGCCCCACAGAATCCCCATCATTGAGCATGACCCCGAGTGTACCATCCCTGAGGATGAAGCTGTGCCCAGGGTCTGCCCCATCCCTGCCATCTCCCACGGGCTGCTGAGGACCCACCCCATGGAAAGCATCACCATCGGCGCCTCTCCCAGCCCTGTCCCCGCGGGCAGGGTCAGTGCAGGACCTGCTCCAGCTCGTACTTCTCGCAGAACTTGCTGGTGAAGGGCAGGCAGGTGAGATACTCCACCCAGCGCCAGTTCACGGGGTAGGCATAGAGCCAGACCACCAGCGAGGCAAAGAGCCCCACGAAGACCAGCAGGGACACGATGATCATGGCACGCTTGCGGTACTTGTCCATCGTGCCGAAGGTGATGTAGGGCAGGAAGGCAAAGGAGAGCAGGAGGCCACTGAGGAAGCCGAAGAGGTGAGCGATGTTGTCAATCCAGGGCAAGAGGCCACAGATGAAGAGGAAGAGCACGATGCCAAAGAGGTTGAGGAAGGCTTTCCAGGGTTTCTCCAGCACCTGCCAGCTCTGGAAGAGCTCCACGAAGAGGCAGGCCAGGAGGCCAAACTGGGACCCGGCAGGGCCCACCTGCACAGATGGGGGAAGTCATGGCCAGACCCTGCACATGTCACCCCAGACACATCCCCATGTCCCCAGGGACCATCTCCTCCCCTTGCAAAATGCATCTGACTGCTGCATCCCTGTGCAGGATCCTGTGTGGGGCTCAGGGGTGGGAGCCCTGGCATGGGAGGGAGAGGAAGGGAGCACACCAGGGCTGTTTTGGCAGAGCTGGTGTTTTCTGTGACTCAGCAGCCAGGAAGCATCACCCTCTCCCAGAGCACAGCCCCGCCCCAGCCCCATCCTGACGCACCCCCGGGGGGATTAGGGTGCTTGTTGTGATCTCATTTAAAGCCTGGCAGGGTTTGGCTGGCAGCAGATTAGCCATCTGCCTGCCCAGGGACCCTGCACACAGGGACACGTGGCGACATATGACACACACACGGCATGTGCGAACACCACACGTGGGGCAGAGACACCCCCTCCTCCTGCCACGGGGATGCCAAGCCTCCCACTCTCCCTGCACCAAAACCTGCCAGGGGATGAGAGCCCTGTGCTCCAGCCTCTTCCCCAAACCTCTGCCAGGATGGGGATGGGGAAGGGTATCCTTTAGTCCCTGGCTGGGTTCAAGGTGATGTGGACAGAGCCCCTCCCAGCCCTCACCTCCGCCCTGTAGGGCAGGAAGATGGCACTGGCCAGATTTCCCGTGATGCCACTGAGGATGAAAATGATGGAGATGCGATGCCAGCCCGCCAGCTTCTCCAGATCCCGCAGCACTGTCATCTGGAAAGTCACTGACACCAGGCAGTGGAGGATGCTGGGGGAGAGACCCTGTGTCAGAGACCCCTGCCCAGCCCTCCCACCCACTGCCCCGGGGCACAAGACATCTTAAAAAACACCCTACACTGATAGCATGTGTCACTGTAGTCTGGGTATGCCCTTCTTTTATCCCACCCCATCAGGAATCCCAGCCCACCCCAGTGGACACTCCCATCCCCATTCCCCCCATCCCTGTGGGTGCAGGGGGCTGCAGCTCACCCGGCATGCAGGAACAGGGACAGCCACAGGCGGTAGAACTGGTCAGGGACCTCCGGGTTGAGGAAGGGCAGGAGCCCACAGACCTCGTCCAGGCAGTGCACCTGTAAAGGCAGGGGGTTGAGGGGGTGGTGAGGGCTCAGCCCTGATCCCAGAGTGACAGGGAGCAAAGGATGGGTCACAGGGATGTGTGGCCAGGGATGCTGTGTGCCAGCTGTGGGGGGACCCTGCATGGTGTGGGGCACCTGCATTGCCCAGGTGCTGGAAAAGGAGCAGCTGAGCATCCCCAGTCCCCCAGGAGATGCTGAAGGGCTGTTTTCCTGCCCAGAATGTGCCTTTCCCAAGGACACTGGTACTGCCCAGGTGAGGCTGGCTCAAGCCCTGTGTTTCCTCCTGCCCCACACCAGCAAGGTGGGCACAGCAGCAGAAGCCCAACCAATAGGTGGGCAAGTGCCTGCAATTTATATCCCTCCTGCTCACACCCATACCAACCACATCCCATTCCTGACAGGATACTTTGGCATCAGCACGGCTGCTGGCATCACATCCCACACCCATGGCCATGCCCCCCTGGCCCTGCTCACCTGTGAGCAGAGTGTTGCCTCTTCATGGAAGTAGCCATGCATGAACTCGCAGTACTCCCGCGTCGTGATCTCACAGCTGGCAGAGGGCAGGCAGGGGGCTTGCTCGGGGCAGGGCACACTCCCCTGCTCCCCTGAACATCCCCCTGTGCTCCTGGCAGCTGGTCCTGCTGCCATCACACTTCCCACCCCACAAGGCTCCGTAATCTCCCTCCCCACCCTGGCACAGCTCCGGACACTGATGAGACAACACGAGGCAGGAAGGCAGAGGAGGGAGCCAAGCCAGGTGCCCCCATTGCTGTGACCCACCTGCCCTTGGTGCCGATGCAGCAGGGCCTGCCCTTGATCTGGCAGTCCAGGTGAGCAAAGCCAGTGTGGTTGGTTTTGGTCTCATATGTGCAGATCTAGAAGGGAGAGGAGCCCTGGTCAGGGTCCAGCCCCAGGCTCTGCCTGCAGCCTCCTGCCCGGCTCATTCCCTGCTGCCACCAGCTCACAGTGGGCTCTTACCGGCCACTTGGTGATGTCATCTGGCCACACGTGGGGTGGGTTGGATGCTGGCTCCTCACACGTCCTGGCAGGAGCAGGTGGGTGAGTCACGTGGGTCCTCCCAACACATCCCTCCCTGCAGACTAGCAACCCCCTCAGGCACACACAGCCCTGGGACCTGCCCCTTTCTCTGCCTTAGGAGGGATCCTCCCCACCAAGGGGTGTCCTACAACACCCCACAGCAGCTCCTTCCACAGGTGAACCCCACAGCACTCACCCCTCTCACACAACCCCACCGCTGCCCCGCTCAGTGTTGCCCATCCTAACAGAACAGGGACCAGCCAACACAACAGCATCACCCACTGCTGCCTGCATTTAGAACAGACCCCACCCCAATTTCCCACTGATTCCCTCTTCCTTATCACTCTCCTACAGTGTGCAAAAGCCCCTTGGACAAGAGGATTCAAGACATCCAAGCTGGACAGGTAGCCCTGGGCAGCCCCTCTGCCATGTCCTGCACACAGCCAGGTGTCTGTGCTGCCTCTGCCCAGCTGTCCCTTCTACCTGGGGTCCTGGTGACACACAGCTCCTGATGTCCGCTTCTCCCCAGAGCCCATGGCTGGTGCGTTGCTACCTGGCCACTTGATGAACGTTGCCAATGTCTCCTGTGGGAAGGATGGGGAGACTGAGGATGCGGCAGGGAACGCACCGCTCTGACCCGACGTGCACCCTGCATGGTGCTGTGCAGGGCAGAGGTGGTTTCCCCCTTTTCCCCAGGGATTCCCAGCACTTCCTGGTGCCTGTGGCAGTGGCACGCACCGAGCAGTCCTGTGGCAGGGTCTGGATGCAGCCCGAGTTGTCGTTCTGGACGCAGCAGCCGGAGCCGCGCTCCCGGTCCCGCTCGCGCTGGATGAGCCGCTCCACCTGCCTATCCTTACGGATGCAGGGGGAGAACTTGGCTCCCAGGTGGATCAGGTCAATCTGGGAGGGAGATGCCACTCTAGGAGATGCTCTGCCTGCACACCTCCCTTCCCTCCAGCTGCCCCTGGGGAGAGCTCAGCAGGCAATAGACACAAATCTTGGTTACCCCAGTGGGGGAAAGGCAGGTGGGAAAGAAACAGGGTCTCTTCTGACCATCACACTGTAATGCTGCAGGTCCCAGAGGGATGGGGGCACTGAGAGTCCAGGGCAGCAGGTGGAATGAGGTGGTCAAGCTCTCGCCCCAGGGATAGAAGAACCTTGGAGAATCCCCTCAGCTCAGGGCAAGGGGAGCAGAGAGCAGAGCCTGGAACTGGGAACCAAGGATCTGGCAGGCTCCTTACCGAGCTGGGCCCAATCCAGAAGTTTTCCTGCTGGATGTACTTGACGCTCTCATAGACACCCTTGTTCCTCAGCACCTGCAAAGAAAGGCCACAATCAGCTCCCAGTGGGGCAGCAGGAGGTATGGGGTGCACCCCCCCCCCCTCCACTCATGAGGGACAGAGCAGCTTCCTTTATCCAAGGGGAAGGGCTGCTCGGTCCCACCAGCAAAGCTGGAGGGAGAACAGCTCTGCTCCCACCACACTGCAACATGCTGCTGCTCATCCTCCTGCCCCAGCTATTTCATGGACCCTCTCAAACAGCAGGAGCCCCCCAAGATACTCCCAGCCCTTGCAGCACACACGACGCCATGGGACACTGGTGGTCACAGTCCCCCCAGGAAGATGGCTCTTAAACTTACTAGGTCTGTCGTCACGTGCTGGGCGAAGCCGATGGGGGCGATGCCGTAGGTGCCAATGACCAGCAAGGTGATGAGGATGTGGACAAAGGTGATCCAGTACGTGAAATACGGCCTGTGGGGCACAGGACCCAAAATTTGCACAGCTCAAGTATTGCTGGACAAAGTGACACTACAGTCCCCCCAAGCTCTGATCCCCAAGCACTGAGGGATGTGAGTTAGAGCTGGGGTGTCCCATGCCCATGCTGCCGGTCCCCCTCACCGGTGGCTGTCAGTGATCTCCAGCTGTGACTGCACCATGCTGCTCAGGCTGCGCCGGTACGTCCTGTTCAGCCACTTCCCCACCACCCCCAGCCCGTAGTAGCGTTTCTTGCGGTCGAAGGCGAAGTGTTTCACCTTGGAAGCGATTCGCCTGCCCCGCCGGGGAGCTGTGCCGGCCCCGCCAGACACCGAGGCCAGCCGGCCACCCTCCCGCCTGTGGAGAGAGGAGAAACCCATCACAGCTGCCAAAAGGCACCAGCTGAGGAACACCCTGTGGACCCAGAGGATGTCCCAGCATAAGGGCTGGGAGCACCTCCTGGCTCCATCCTCTTAGAAGCATGCTGGTGGTGCGCTGGAAGTGCCTGGTCCCCCGTGGCTGGGATGGTTGGGGACATCATCCTGCCTGCAGCAGGGCACCCAGGCAGCCTCAGGGGCAGCACTTGTTGAGAGCTGGTACTCACAGGGTGGGCTGCTCCACCTCAGGGGACACCCTGGCATCCTCCCCCACCTGGTGCATGCGTAAGTACGTGGCTGATAGAGGTGGTGACTCAAAGACATCATCGGGCATGGAATATGTCTCATCGTGCATGTCCATCTGGAAAGAGGAGGGATACGTGTTCCTGGATGTGTGTGACAGGTCAGAAGCCTCCCCCCGACTGAGCAACCCCCAGGTCAGGAGGAGGGGGTATCCCCACTGACATCTCCTTAACTGCACATCGCAGAGCATGAAATGTTCCCATGATGGTGACAGCATTCCCTGCCACCCCCAAGGAGCATCACCAAGACCTGGGCACAGCAGCCACTGATGCCACTGCTCATGGGGCAGGGTGAAGCACTGACACAGAGCTCCTTTTGGGGCCCCTGCTCCACGTCCAGCCCCCCTGCAGGGGCACTGTGACAGCCCCCAGCTCCTGTGGCCAGCATGGAACGTCGCTTGCCTTACTGAAGAAGGATGAGTCCAGGGTATCAGCAGCATCCACCATGTCCTCATCCATGAAGCTGGGGTACACAAAGCTCCTCTTGTTGCTCCTCCGCTTGGGAGCCAGTGGCTCCAGGACAGAGCGTCCCTTGGGCAGGACAAGCAAATGAGGGTGAGCAACCAGAAGCCCCCCAGTTTTTGCAGCACTGAGGGTTTCTTGCAGGTTCCCTCCCCAAAGCCAACAGGCAAGGATTAAATCCCAATCAGCCACCATATTCCCCTGTGCTGGAAGGGCCAACAGCAGGAGCTGGCAGCAGGTGCTGTCTTTAGCTCCTTGGAGCCAGCATTGGATCAGGGCCATGTTAGTCAGCATGACAAGGGACCTCTGAATCTGTCTGGTCTCAGTCCCACAAACCTGCCCCCAAGGCTTGCCCAGGGTTCATCAGGAGCAAGAAAGTTGTTGAAGCTTCCTGGCTCCTCAGCAATTGGAACCCAGAAGCTGCTTTTTGATAAGACTGTCTACTTTTCACCAAAACTCAGTGGAGCTCAGGTTAAAAACCAGCAATCTTGCCTCTCACACCCACCCTGGACAGACAGCGGTCTCCAGGCAAAGCAAAAAGCCAAGAACCAAAGGTGATGGGTGAGGGGTAGAGCTAGATCCTGGCTCAGGAAGATGATCCCTCTCCAGGGTCCCAAAACTCACTCGGAGAAGGGCTGCAGCCGCCTTGAAGCTCATGTGGGCAACAGACTCCCTCTTCCTGCGTGGCAGGCGGCCGTGGCTGGAGCGCAGGCTGTTGAAGGATGCCAAGGAGACAACGCCGGGGGTCAGAGGGGGCAGGACGTGGTGGGGTGTGTGGGGACGGTCAGTCTCGTCAGGATGGCGGAAGGGACGGCCCCTGGCCAGTGGGTCCACGATCTGCAGGATGAAAGGGGTGTCAGTGCTGGGAGACCAAGGCTTGGGAGTGGGATCCCCCCACCCCGAGCTCTACCTTGGGCATCTTGGCAGGCTTGGGCGACTCGGTGCCTTGGAAGGAAGGCACCTCCTGGCTGGGCAGCTCCATGTCACGATAGGCAGGCTTCAGCTTGCCATACCTCATGCTGCAGTGCTGCAGGCTCTTGCGCTGCCACTGCTGGCGCTTCCCCTCCCAGTCGCTGCTGACGCCGAACCATTGCGCTGTGCCCCTGGACACACAGTGGGCACACTTGTCACCCAGCTTATCCCCAACTCCAATACCACCACTCCACCCAGACATCCCCTCTAGCAGGTGGTTTGGGTTGAGGTGTCTCAGCCCAGCCTGCAGCAGGGCAGTTTTGACGTGCCGATGGGAGAAGGGAAGTGGGGGAAAGCCATTCTTGCATTCCCTTCTGAGACAAGACCTCCATCCCCATCCCAAGTGCTCCTCTGGTACCCACAACATGCTGTCAGAGCCCACTCCAAATGACCCAGCCACTGCTGGAGCCCATCCTGCCCTCACTTGCGGATGCTCTGGGACAGGGAGGTCTGCCGCCGGAATCCGTGCCGGCGCTCCAAGCGCGGCTCCTGCAGGCTCTTGCTCTTTTGGTAGATGGGGACCTTGGAGGGCTGGAAGGCAGAGAAGGGCGTTATGGACAGGATGGCAAGGGGGGCTCCCCAGGGGACAGCACCCCCTCTAGCCCAGCATGGGACAGATGCAGCTCCATCACTCACCGTGGGACAGACACAGCTCCATCACTCACCTCCTTGTGGGCACCATCCTCCTCCACCTCCCGGGGTGGGATGACGATGGAGAGGTTGGGGGGCTTCTTGCTCTGCAGGCGGCTGCTGCTGGAGCGGCTGCCCCCGTTCTTGTCGCCGGCGGACATCTCGGGCCGGCGGTGGTCGGCAGGCTGGGAGGGTGCAGGGAGTCAGTGAGAGAGGAAGAAACATCCCCCCAGGAGCTTGCATGTGGGAAAAAGAGGGATCCCAGTAGGAACTGGGATGTCACTAGGCTCAGCACTCTGTGCCACTGGCTGTGCTGGTGAGACCTTGCCACTATCAGTCTGGCTGATGCATCCCCAAAACCCATGTTCTGTCCTTGAATTTGGGTGGACAGGAAGGCTTCCATCGCCCACTCACTCCCAGTTCCCCCAGGGCTACCAGCACTATCCCTTCACCTGCTGGGATGGCAGGAATGACCATGTCAGAGCAACCCCATCATCCTGGCACGTGCCTGCTTGACCAACATGGCACATGTGTGGGAGACATGGGGGACCCCTGCAAGCCCTGGCTAGGCCCATGGCACATGGCTACAGCTCTCAGACATGGGGGCACTGCCTCCCCCTTCTTGGATGGGCACAGTAAGGGAGCTGAGGGGGGATCGCAGACACTCCTGGGGGTTCTGCAAAGAGCTTCCCTTGCCCACACAAAGCCTGAAAACACTCAATCCACATCCTCAGACACACCACAGCTCCCACATGGACCCACCATGTGTTTGGGGGCCTCACTGGAGGGGAGATGCAGAACATTCCCCTCCAGCACGTGCATACACACACCAGGCTGGGAGACTGAATCCTTCCTGGCACCACGTGCAAGGATGGGGAAGCTTAACAGCCATGAGGTGGTTAATTCCTTAAGCAATCCCCTCCCGAGGGTCTCTTCAGCCAGCTCTCCTAGGCAGGACTTCGCAGCGAAAGTAATTCCATCCGAGCATAAGAGAGTGAGTCCTAGATCCTATTAGGGACTACAGGGGCAATCAAAGGGAGGTACAGCCTCCTTTGACCTCTTCCTGTCCCACTTGACCATGTGCCAGTGCTCAGGGGACTCACACAGGTCTCATGAGCATCCCTTCTCTCCATGGCACAGCCATAGCCACGGGGATGGTGTCATCTGCCTTGTTTGTCCACTGTCACTGGCTGCAAAATGCCAGCTCGATCCACAGGCCTGGCTCTTCTTGCTGCCCAGGTTCCCAATAATCAGCCTCCTATGGCTCCACTCTCCTGAACACCACCACCCCCTTAGATCCCACCACAAGCAAAGCCTGGCTTTAGGAGTGTGGGGTGCTTGTGGGATCAGTTCCAGGGGGATGTGGGAATCCAGAACCAGCTCCCTGGGGACAGGGGAGCCTGGAGCCAGTGGCACCAGTGGGAATTGCTGCCCTCCATCAGTTTCTGGGCCAGGTGTTGGCCTGCTGTTCCTGCACTAAAAAGGGTGCTGGGCTCCCTCTCCAGCACCAAAGCTGGGAGCAACCAGATCCCAAATTTCCCCTGGGGGCTCAGCCAGGGCTGGTCCCCACCAGGGTCTCCTTACCTCATAAGAGTGGCAGGGATGCTGTGCAGTGTGTCTTGATGGCAAACACCCAGGGCAGCCTTCCTCTTCCTCTGTCCTTCACGCACAGGAGCCCTGGGACACGGCTGAGTTCCTCCTGCCTTGCCTGTGGGGAGAGAGGCTGCACTGAAAAGCCACGCATGGGAAAGCAGGAGAGGGCTGCAGGAGCACCCCAGGAGAGGGAGAGCTGAGCTCAGTGCTCCCTGGGGAGTTCCCCAGTGCTGGGGACAGGGCTGCAGGTGGCTGGACACCACAGACATGGATCAGCCACTGGCACAGAGTGGCAGGATGAGGAAAAGCCCCCATTTACAGCCATGCAACTCACTCTGTGGCAGGGAACCGCACGGGGCAGGCAGAGAGCTTTCCCCTGCTGCTGCCATGCAAAGCTCTTGGGAAGCAAGACCCTGAGGAAGAGTGGCCATGGAATGTGAGTGCCTCGATGGGTATTTCATAACTGCCAAACTGGGAGAATGCCAGTTCCAGCAAGCAAAACTTTCTGTCCCACTGGTGAGCTGGAGATGCTGTTTGTTTTCCTCCCAGGGCAGCCAGCTGCTCGGGAGAGCTGGGAACGGGAACATGCTGGGATCAGAGCAATCCCTGGGGATGCCTTTATCCTCCTCCAGCTCTGGGGAATGGCTCTCAGTGGTCAGAGCTGGCACAGCCAGAAGCACAAAAATCAGAGCCAAACTCATACACAGCCCCACTCTTACACCCCTACCCAAAAATCCCATCCCCATCACTCCCATCACACCCCGGACAGCCCTTGGCAATCCATGCTTCCCTGCAAAGCAGGTCTGTGGCTCATTTAAACCCCCAGCCTTGCTCCCCACCAGCAGCTCCCCAGGCAGCAGGTGGAGGGACAGTCCTGGCGTGCCCCGAGGTGACACAGCTCCCGGGGGAGCTGGCACAGCCTGGCAGGCACCTGCCACCCGGTCACGCGGCGCGGCCGGAGCGGCTTCCACGGCTCTGCATTAGTGCAATGCTTGGCACTGAGTGAGAAGGGGGGAGGGCAGCAGCCCACGAGGGCTCAAGTCTCCTTTTCCACACAGGCTGGGGGCAGCAGCCACCCGCCACCACAAATACAGACTCTGAGCCACAAGAAGCCTTACCCTGTGCCAGGCAGAGAAATCCCTCGGGGATGGTGGTGGGAAGGTGTTTTTCCAGCTCCCCACGTGGTCGGTGCTGGCACCCAACCCCTCCAGAGCTGGCATGCTCAGCATGAGAACAGACCAGCCGGTGCCTCCATCCACAAGCTTGGCTCTCTGAATTCCCACAGCCCTGGGTCCCTGTCACCCTCCCAGCCCCAGGACGGAGGGCTGTGCCATCAGGAACACAGCTCCCTGCCTGGCAGACCTGGCATCAGCAGCCCCATGGCAGGGCACAGCCCAGCTGTGGGTCCCCAGGGAGCCTCAGCCCAGTCCCTGGGTGTCTGGGGTGGATGTGATGGCTCTGTCCTGGGGACAGAAAAGGGAAGTGAGAGGCGACGTGCTGAGCTGACACAGTGGGGGGATGGCTGAGCAAACACCCTCATGCAGGGACAAGGTGGGTGACAGCAGCGGGGGTGACAGACATGGGACTCTGCACCCTCAAGCGCATCCTGAGCTTGGTAGGAGCTGTGTTTTGGGCTGGAAAAAGGATTCTGGGGCAGCACAGTGTCACCTCAGGCTGGAAAAGATCTCCATGCACTGGGGACGCTGCCATTAAACTACAGGAAGTGAAAAACAGGCAGGGGGTGGAGGGAGGTCACCTGGTCTGGTCAACAAGAAGAAATCCTCCACCAAGACCATCTTCTCTCCCAAAGCTCTTGCCCACTGAAGCTCACCAAAGCCTGACATCCAGCCACAATGGACACAGCCCATGCTCCAGCAGCAGCACGGGGGTGAAGCCCCCTGCCCTCCCACGAGAGCAGGTGTGTTGGGGTCACTGGGGAGCAACTGGGACGAGGTTTTAGTCTTCACCCAGGCAAGGCATGAGGAAGGTGACCAAGGTTGGCTCCCAGCCCCAGGGTGAATCACAGCAAGTGCTGACCCGAGGAAGCACACCCAAGGAGGACAGTGATGGAAAAAGTGATGTGGCTCATACAGGCGGCACCAAAGGACACACCAGGATGGTCCAAGCAACACAGAGGGACCATCAGCAAAGCCAGGTTAGTAGAACTGGGGCAACCAAGCACAACCCTTGTATGAGACACTGGAGACAACCCTGCAGAGCAGCCCTGGTCATAGGGGGATGTATGCACAGGGTTCATAGATGCTTGGAGAAGGATTGGGATCTCTCCCTCTGAGCTTGTTGGCGTGGGAGGAAGTAACATTACCAGTGCTGGAATAATAGTGCATCAGGCTGGTGCAATTAAGCTAGAGGAGAAAGCAGCTCTGAGCCACCCAAGGATGCAGGGCTGGGAGTGGGGCCCCCCACAAGCACCCATCACACCCATCACCCAGAGCATGACAAGCCCCTGCTCTTCCTTCTCCATCTCTGCAGGGGAGTGAGAAAGGGGTCAGCAACACCACAGAGCCCCCAGACATCCCCACAGCCTCCAGTGCTGCTGGCACCCAAGAATCCATCAGGCAGAGCTGCTGCTGCTGCCCATAAATGATTCACAAGTGTGTTAAAGACCTCTCTCAAGGCTGGAGCTGCTTTAAAAGGTGCTCCCAGTTATTAAGGGCTCTGCATAGGAAACTCAATAGGCGCAATTGCTCTGAGCATTGAGCCCCCATGGACTCGCACCCGAGTAGAGGCTGCCCAGCACCTTCCCCCATTCTGCTCCTTTTTGAAAAGCTTTGTACCATTTTGCAGTCTCGAGTTTCAGATACGGAGAGAAGCAGCCTGGCACAAACAGCTCTTGAAGAAATATTGTTGGGGAAAAAAAAGGAAAAATACTCCATCTTTCCCCCATGTGTTCTATCTGTGTTGAAATGGACCCGGCCAGCAAAAGACACAGGGTTTCACTGAGTCTTGAGAGAGGCCCTCTGTGCTTCAGGGGGTATTTTAAGCTGCCTTCTCCCTCACCACTGAGCCACATGGTCAGCACAGACACCCACAGGGGCTTAGATGGCTGGGGTAGGAGGATGGAGCACGGAATGCCCAGTGGGTGCTGGGATCCCGTCCAGTGGCTGAGGTGTGCAGGCAGCCAGCACACACCTCGCCCACGCTGCCATTAGAACATCCTCTCCCAGTTTTCCGCGTCGAGCAGGACATTGGGCAATGGCAGCAGGTTTGCTGAGCCAGGCCGAGCCAGGAGCACGGCACGCCCCGGGAGGAAGGAAAGAAAGTGGCTGGGGAGATAGAGCGTGGAGGCTGGGGGGGCTGTGCTGGACCTGCTGATAAAGGCAGAGCCCTGCCCACGGCGAGGGAAACGGGGGGCAGGGAGGGAGCACAGCTGCTCACACCACTGCACACAGCAGCCATGCACTGGGCTTCCCCGCTGGGAAGTGATCCTGGACTCTGGCAGTGCTGGGTGACACCATTGGTACCAGCATGGAGAGGGAAGGATTGTCCTGCAATGCCTGGGAGCGGGTGGAAAGAGCCATGTGGAGAGTTTCCCACATTCTAGCCACAGCCCATTTTCCACACTCATTAATTTTTACCAGTGCAACAACCCCCACCCACGCCAGCTGAGCTAGTGCTGGCACCCAAAGGCTTCCCAGCCCACAGCCCTGGTGAGCTGGGGTCTCTCTGTGCCACTGGCCACACACCCCACACCTGCCCACTCCCCTTCCCAGGGGTCCACACACCCTCATGGCAGAACAACCAGAACAGGCAGCACTGCACAAACCCACCCTCTGCTTCCCACAGTGGAGACACACCACTGGGGTGGTGGGTGCTGCTGGAGGGGCTGTGCAAGGGGATCCCCAGCCCCCCGGTCCTTTCCTCAGGCAGGAGCCCAAGCCAAGTGAGGAACATGCACATGGAGGCTTTGACCCACCTCAACGGCTTCGGGAAGAGCAAAGGGCAAAAGTCTCCAGCAGCAGCGAGGGAAGTGTGGTGGCTCCACCAGTGAATGTGCAGAGGGGTCAGGTGCTCCACAGCAGCACTGCAGGCAGGGTCACAGCACTCTCCAGACCCAAGGAGACCTTTTCCAGGTCCTGCACAGATATCCCAGCCTACCAGGACTGATTTAACTTGGTTTTATCTAAGAACTGATTAATTACTCAGAACTACTCAGATTCCTCATTAGCTTGGCTTAAACATGGAGAGCACAGGTATGATGGTGCAAGTGCTTGAGCTCCAGCTGTGCCTTCTGGAAGGGGCTGAGGGGTCCCAGGTCAGTATTTACCCAAGGGAAGGGGTGCCTGCAGGCCATCTGCCAGCCACCCCCACACTGCAGGTCACTGCTGAGTTCATTTTCACTTCCCTTCTTAAAGCAAAATATTTGGTGTGAAAGGACAACTGGGATGGGGGGGATATTTCCTACAGTTCTTATGCAAAACACTCATTCCATCAGCAACTCTGTGCTCAGACTTCCCTGGTCCCCCATTCCTGTTTTGGAGCACACTAAGCCACCTGGAATAGCATCAGGCTGGCAAAAATGCCCCTTACTTGCAGAGTGTCACCTCTCTGTGGGCTCTGAGAATCCCCACGCTTTGTGAGGTGCAGCAGTGGGAGGCAATGCTTAGCCCTGCACAGGAATCCGGCTCATCCCAGGGACAAGATGATCCCTGGGCTGGGACAAGCCCCCTTGGCTGCAGCTCCCTATCTGTGGGAACAGACTCCTTATCTCAACGCAGCCATTTCAAGGCTTGGACAATGTGCTGCTCACCCCACCAGCCCCTGCGTAAAAGGGGGAGCCCTGGGTGGACACCAGCAGCCTCCTTCATTCCCCTTCCAGGGCCAGCAGCTCCCTGAGGAGTGGGAGAAAGGACCTTGAGGTGTCCCTTTGTGCTGTGGATGAAGGTGGCATCTCTGCTGGCAGTGGGTTGCCCCCCAGACACCCCATTCAGCCTCCGTGCTCCCCTGGCCCCAGGACAGCCAGAGGAGGCTGCTCCTGCCCATTCCTCCCTCCTCCCAACCACCAGCAGCCGAACCTGGGTGGGTCACTCCTCAGCTTCCTTCCTTTCACTCCTGACAGCCACGAGGCCAGAAGCACGCAGGTCCACACCCTGCAAAGGAAAGCCCAGCTGGGAAGAAGCTCATTCCCATCCGACACAGCCTGGCATGGGGAATCCTATGCTCACCAGTGCCTATGAAATATGATGCTCTCTCCATCACAGCATCACCATGGACCTGTGCCAGCAACACACTTTGCAGCCTCTCAGCTGCCAAGAGCTGTCGATGGGGTCTCCCCCATCATCCTCATCCTCTTTCTGCCTGCCATCCCACCCCACCCCTGGAATGCTACACCCACAGGGAAGCCACACAGCTCCGTGCAGGGGCTGGAGATGCTGATTTTCAAGGAGCCACCTCCACGTGCTCCCCCAGGAGCACTTGGACTGGGTGCGACCATGTGCATAACCCAACTTCCCCCTGCTTATGGCATCACCTGTGGAAAAGCCTTATGGCAGCAGCATGGTGCTGGCCCCAGCAAGACTTCCCTGCTTACACCACAGAGGAGCTGAGCAGCAGGCAGGACACACCAATGCAGAGTGTCAGGGATTCACCCCAGCTGCTGTGAGCACAGTGTGCAGCTTTCGGGCTCACACCTAATGGGAGGTCACTCCCAGCCCTGCCCTGGCATTCCTGTAGGCCAGTAAATAATAGGGATAACTATGTCAAACCCCAGCACAAGCTGCAGCATGACACTTGGGGAGTGAAGCCATCCCCCTGGCATGGGAGGGGGGCACTGGCATACTGGGTATCTCAGGGGGCACCAGCTGCATCTCCTTTACCCCCAGTTGGTCCATCAGACCAGAGGAATACACCAGGAATTATTCTTTTAAAGCAATAAATAAATAAGTAAGTAAATAAATAAAACTCAAATTGACAGGGACTGCTAGAAGGAGGTCCCCATTGCCCTGGAAGCTGCAGCAGGCCAGAAACAAACCTGTGGATGGGAGGGATGGCCCTGTGGGATGGTTGGGCACGTGGCAGTGGAGGGCAGGAGCATCCCAATGAGGAGTGACCAGACACCACCCATCCGAGCAGGTCCCCAGAGGGCTGGACACACAGCACAGAGACTACATGCCCTCCAACACTGGTGGGTTTCTTCCTCCTATCCAACAGCAGCAGCCTGGGAAAAGCCAAGGAGCATCCCTGGGCACTGCCCTGCTCCCTCCCTGCCCCGTGTCCCACTACAGCCTCCAGCACCACAGCATCAAGCGGGTCAGTTTGCACCCTCGCTCCCCACTCTTGGGGTACAGCCACAGCATCAGTCCTGCCCTGGTGGCTGCACAAACTCCCCGACCCGAGGTGACAAGCAGTGGTTTCACAGGACACCTTTCTGCTTTATGACTCATTTGTGGCATTTCAGAAGTGGGGAAACTGAGGCACCACAACACAGCAAGACTCCCTGCCTTCCCACCCCACTGCTGTACCACAGTCCCTTCTCCATCAAAGTCCATACAGTTCCCCCAGATTTAAGTACCTGGAGGACAAGGGTGGAGGGGGAAGCCCTCACATGCAAACCCCATAAATACTCAATTTCCATAAAGGGTGCAGGCTGCTCCCCTGCCCTCCCAGAGCAGTTATTTGGAGGTTGTCCCTGCCCTATGCTCAGCTAACATGACCAGCACCTCACAATGCTGGTCCTCAGGGTGCAGGTCCCTAAGGATGATGGGGACACAGAGATCCTGTGTGGTGGGCAAGCAGAGGGCAGGGTTGGTTTGGAGCCACCCAGCACATGGCCATTCCCAAGGCATCCTCCCTGGGTCCATTCTCCACCCTAAACGCCTTATTAAGAGAGCAACCACCAAACAACTGCTTTTTTGTTGCCTTTTTTTTTTTTTTTTAAGAAACAAGGATTAAGTGAGAAAAAGGGGTACCAGTGCCAAGGGTTTCTTCCATATCCGCCAGCACACACAGAGCTTTCCATGCTCACTTGGAGGCCAGGAAATGACCATAACTCAAAGCACCACATGCTCCCAAATGACCACAACTCCTGGATCACTGTAATTAATAGGGACTGTGCCCATCCCCACTGGGGGCTTGTCACATTACCAGTCACCTCACAGCCAGGCAGAACAGTGGAAACCAGAAGTCATTAGATAAAATGCTCCTCAAGAGGAGCAGAGTTCATGATCCCATCACTTATGGGCTCACAGAAATTTGAGTAATTAATTTTCAGCCTTCAGTAGTTGACTCCTTCAATACCAAGCTCCTGACAGCACCAAGGCTATGTTTGCTCCTCAGGGCTCAAGTCCCTGCAAGGCTCCCAGTGCCCATGGGAAATGTGGAAATGCCTTGGGAACTCCGTGTCAATCTGGGCAGCTCTGCAGCCCTCCCTGCCAGCTGCTTTGCCATCACCTGTTCCCTATTTTCTCTGAAAACAGCAATGTTCTGACTCTTGGCTCATCTCTGGGGCTGTTTTCAGATGGAGAGCAAGCTAAGGGAAGGAATAAGGATGTACTTGGGGGATGCCTCAGCTTCACTGTCACACTTAAACGGGAACAGTACCCAAGAACAAAACACAGACCCAGGGGACAGCCACGTGCTTGTCTTTCAGCCCAGCCCAGCCTAACACGGCCCAGTTTCCCCAGGTCCCACAGCACACCCCAAGGAGTGCAGACCACCAGGGAGGGACAATGCAGCCAGCCCCTTCCCCACTGGATTCACGACCCCATGCTTTGCATCCCCAGCCCCTGAGCTGCTCTCCCAGCACCCAGAGACATCTATTGTTCCTGCTGCCAACATCCCTGCTCCAGCAACACACTCAGAGCACTCACACACACCTCTGAGAGCAACACCAGCCTCGGCCCCGTCTCATACAATTTAAACCAGGGCTCTGTTTTGGTGTCAAACACCACTCTGTGGTTTACCCTTTCTCACTCCAGGGCTTGCAGCACCTCCAGGTGCACCAGTGCAGCTGCAGCAGTGCCACAGAACCCTCCCCACTGGGGGAGCAGTAGCTGGTCACCTGCTTTCCAGTAAACAGGAGCAGGGCAGGCAGAAGCCGCCCTCCAAATGAGCAAGCAGCAAAAGGTGTGTATCACTCCATTAATTGCAAAGGAGCCAGGAGAGGCAGGGCCTGGGCACAGCAGCTGAGGAGCCCAGGGAGCCACGTGTGAAGCCACTGGTGACTGAGGTAGCAAAGGCAGAGGAAGCTTTGGTTTGTCCCAGATTCAGTTGCAGTTGAACCTTCCAATTTGTTTTGGAGGTGGGACAATTCCAAGCTGGTTATTTCCCACCTGGGAAAAAAAACAGGGGCCAAAGGATGCTCCTTCAGAGGGCACAAAGGAATGAGCCAAGAGGGCAGCATTTCCCCGCTCAGGACATCCACAGGACTGTGGTGGGGTGCACTCCCCAGCCCTCCAGCTGTCCAGGACAGTGGCCATATGATGAGTTCACCCTGGAAAACCCCGGGAGTGACCATGGAGGGACTGCGGACACGGAGGCAGGAGAATATCCCGGCTCCCCCCAGCAAGAAGGATGACGCCACGCTGGGGAAGAAGGCGGACACTTCCTCTTGCCACAGGGACCCAGCAGTGGCAGTGCAGCCTCTCAGACCCCCTTCTCCCCGTGGAACACGGGCATGGGGAGCTGGGCGAGAGCTGCAGGGTCTGAGACCACAGCGGGCACCTCAGCCCAGCTGTGGGCAAGCCTGGAAGAGCAGCCTCTGACCCACCCTGCTGGCCCAGCGGGGTGGGATGGGGTAGAGCTCAGCCTCACCCCTCTGCCCCAAACCTGGAGGGCCACCAGCAACAATCCAGCTGGCCAAAACACCCACACACGGCATGTCCCCTGTGCTCCCGGATGGATGGGGGATACCCCGGCTCCTCCTGCTGCTGGAAGAAGGGTTTTGTTCTCCTGCGAGGGGCTGGGTGGCAGCACTCACCACTCCGAGGCAGCACGTGTGAGCGTCCCAGAGCCTTCCAGCAGACCCCAAACCGGCTGCAACAACAAAGCCCCGGCGGCAGGGAAGGATGCTCGGGGTCGGGGGCGCCCTGCCCTGCCCACCTGCCCTCGGGGAAGGCGTCAGGGCTGCTGCGGCTCCGCCTGGCGAGGAGGGAGAGCAGAGAATACAAATAGAAAAGCACGCCCGACTGGGTATCGGGGCGACAGAAAGTAGGTTAGGGCTCCCCTCCCTGCCTGGCCCGCGGGTTTTGGGGCAGGGCTTTCCCTCCCGACGGGACGCGCACCCACTTCCCCCTGTGATGAACGGGAGGAGGAGGAGGAGGAGGAGGAAGGGCTCGGCCCCCCCATCCGTCCGGAGGCGGAGGGCAGGGAGAGGGGCATGGCCACAGCGGGGCAGGGGGCCCACGGTGGGGCAGCACCCACCTACCCACCCACCAGCCCCACGGGGCCGGGGCAGTGCCGGGAGGAGGAGGAGGAGGAGGAAGCTGGCGGGACGCGGCGGGCACAAAGCGGCGACAAACCGGGCGGACACGACACGACACGACACGACACGAGGCACCGAGACCGACCACCCACCCACCCCACCGTGCCCTGCTGCCCTCCCCGACCCCGCTCACCTCGGCCTGGTGCCGGTCCCGACCCCCGTCCCAATCCCAATCCCGGTCCCGGTCCCGGTCCCGTCGCCGCCTCCACCTGGGCCGGGCGGGGCCGGGGGCGTGGCAGGGGGCGGGGCCGGGGACAGGGGGCGTGGCGTTTGGGGGCGTGGGGTGGGAGTGGGCGTGACCGGGCGGGCAGTGGGGCGGGGTCTGTGTCCGGTCCCCACGCGCGGGGGTCCCTCGGTGCAGGTCACTGGGGTGGGGTCTCTGCCCGCCCCCCACGCTTGGGGATCCCGTGGTCCCGATCATTGGGGTGGAGTCTGTGCCCCCAGCCCCACGCGTGGGGGTCCTGTGGTCCCGGGCATTGGGGCGGGGTCTGTGTCCGTCCCCCACGCGTGGGGGTCCGGCAGTCCCAGGCATTGGGGTGAGATCTGTGCCCCCAGCCCCACGCGTGGGGGTCCCACGGTTCAGGTCATTGGGTTGGGGTCTGTGCCCCTAGCCCCACGCTTGGGTGTCCTGTGGTCCTGGGCATTGGGGTGGGATCTGTGTCCGGTCCCCACGCGTGGGCGTCCCGTGGTCCCAGTCGTTGGGGTGAGGTTTGTGTCCCCAGCCCCACGCGTGGGGGTCCCACGGTTCAGGTCATTGGGGTGGGGTGTGTGCCTGCCCCCCTCCTGTGGGGGTCCCACTGTCCTGGGCATTGGGGTGAGGTTTGTGCCCCCAGCCCCACGCGTGGGGGCACCAGGCAGCTGAGTTGCAAACCTGCACCACCGGGACCGCTGCTGTCAGGACCGGCCACTGTTAGGATCAGGCTGTGTTGGGACTGGGCACTGCCGGGACTGGGCACTATCAGGACCAGCCACTATGAGGACTGGTCACCATTAGGACCAGTCACCATTAGGACTGATCAGTGCTAGGACTGGTCAGTATTAGGACTGGTCAGTAGTAGGACTAGATAGTACTAGGGCTGGTCACCATCAGGGCTGGACACCATCAGGACCGGTCACCATTAGGATTTGTCACTATTAAGACTAGGTGCCATTAGGATTGGTCTCTACTAGGACCAGCCACCATCAGGACTGGTCACTATTAGGACCAGCCATCATTAGGACTGGTCACTATTAGGTCTGGTCACTAGTAGGACTGGCCACTCTTAGGACTGGCCACTCTTAGGTTTGGTTACCATCAGGACCCACAGGCACGGCTCCCTGACCCCCCTTCTGAGCACTGGGCACACTGAGGTGCCAGGCAGTGTGGTGGGCACGGTACAGGCTGGCACAGCCCCGGGGGCACCACGGGCTCAGGCACATCCTGCTGGCCGGGGTGGGTGTGGGTGACACACAGCAGGGCCAGGGCAGTGGGCAGCAGCCACAGGGCCAGTCCTGTCAGCTTTTACAGTGACTCATCCAGGGGCTGGTGGAGCTGAGCCCCTCTGGAGCTGCCACTGCTCCCTCGCCATCAGCTTTGGGTTGCTCTTCTTCCACAACAGCCTCATGTCCAGCTTCCTCCCATCCCTGCGGAGGAGATTGGGTGCTGGCAGGATGCACAGGACAGGAGAGACCTTTGCAGATCAGCTGTATTGCTGAGGACTCTATACAGAACTGGATTTTGCACAAAATAAATTCTTGACTTACCACTCACTGCAGGTCTCAGGTGAGCACTGACTGCATTTACAGCTGAGACCAGGCAGGACCAGGAATTTTATGGCTCACCATCCAAAACTGCAAATTTCCTTGATATTTCTCCTACCTGCAAACCTGCTGTGCTAAAGCTGTCCTCAGCTCCAGCCTGAACTCACTGATGCCTAGTAGGGCACTGAGCTTGTGCTCACGGCTCCTGTCCACCTTCCACTTCCATGGCTCAGCAAATCTGCTCCCGGTTCCTGGTGGAAAAATGGGTGGAGAAAGCCTTTGGTCCCTGCCGGCTCCTTTGAAGCTGTGATTTGAAGCGGGTGGAGAAAGGGAGAGCCCAGCAGGTGCTGGGATGGGTGTCTGGGCATGGACACCCCAACACAGGCTGTGCTGTGAGCACTCCCCATCTGTGACTCAGGGGTGAGGGAAGGGTGAGGTGGCAGTGGAAAACCAGGAACCTGTGCCAAGATGCCAGGCATGGACTTCTCCCTGTGTTTGGGAATGGAAAGAAAAACCTTTGGGTGAGAAAAGGACTGACAAAAAACCATCACTGCTCCAAGGCTTGTGTCCTGAGGGATATGCCTTTCCACGGAGGAGCCAGGCAGGCTGGCAAAGCCCACAGAGGGAAAGAGAGGAGGGTGTCTGCCACCTGTGCCAACCCTACCGAGCATTGGGCAATAAGGAAGCAAAAGAAATGGCTGAAAAAACCCCAAGGCAGCAACGACAAGGTGTTGCGTCACCGCTGGGGAGATGCTGTGCAGAACACTTCCGTCTGTGGAGCAAACCACCCACAGCCTGGCCAGGAATGTTCTGGCTGGCCTGTCTCCAAAGGAAAGCAGGGAGGGGACACAGCACTGTGCATGCTGGCACTGGGACACCATCATGTGCAGGATGCTGGGAGCCCCCAGAGCCATGTGCCAGGCGCAGGGCTGGGACATCTCAGCAAGAGATATTCCTCCTTCTTGTGCCATGGAACACCCCAGGGTGGGATCTGTCCCCAGGAGCCTGGGGACAGGCAAGGTCCTGCTGCTCACTGCCCACCTGAGGCTGGCAGGGAGGGGACTTCTGCCAGGGCAGGTCCCATCCTTGGATATGGAGGCACATTGAAGGAGATCTGAGCAGCACCAGGCTTCTCTAGAAACCAGAGCTGAGAGTCGGGATTTTAAGGAGGATTTTCAGGGGTGAGCTCAGCCCTGCTCCCCTTGGCCTTGGTATCCTGTAGCAGCAGATGAGCTTTACAGTTCCTTCCAATCCAGTCCAAGGTTTCTTTGTTTTTCCAACTGCTTTCTAAATTGTCCAGGTTCTCCAGGATTTTCCCCATTGTTGGCTCTTTATGAGCCCTCCAATCTGGGTGTGAAATCCCCCCAGTTGTCTTGAGTTGTTCCTACACACAGGCAGATGGGTTTGGTTTGTGCCCCCACATTCCCTCATCCCCTGATCTCTCAGGACACAACCTGGGGGAAAAGAGGAGGGGACGCACCTTACCTTAGCCCTTGCCACCTGTTTGCCCCATCCCGTGTCCCCCTCTCACGCTGCCTCACCTCCCTCAGGGTTACAAAATGCCTGTCCCTGCTGTCACCATCCCCCTGGCCTGCTGGAAGCCAGCAGAGCCCCTGGCAGGCTGTGCTGCAGCTGGATCCTGCTGTGCTGCCATTCTCGGTGTGAACGGCAGAGGCCACACCGTGGCCACGCTCTGAGTGGGATGGAAGCTGTTCCAGCAGCAGCAGAGTGTGCTCAGCCCCTGTCATTGCTCAACACTCCCTTCCCTTTCACCTCCATCCCACCAGCCTCTGCTGCCCCATCCCTGCTGGTGCCACACCGGGTGTCACAGCTGTCACCCCTGACCAGCCCCTGGGGGACACGGGACATTCTGGGACCACCCAGTTCTTGGTGCTTCACACAAAGACACGAGAAGTTTTTGCTGTCAAGCAAACTGGGTTCTGTGAGGGCAGAGCACATGGAAAAGCCCCTCCAAGCCTTTCCCACTGTCATCACAGTGTCATCCTCACCTGCCTGTCCCTCCTGCTCCTCTGCCCCAGCCATCGAGGGGCTGGGAGGTGGGCACCAGCACCCATTACCCACCACTTCCCTGCTCTGCAGCTGCCCTGAGCTTGGTCACCTTTGCAGACATGGGGATGCTCCTGCTCACCCCTAACACATGGGGAGCTGGGGGACCCCAACACCTGTTCTCAAAGGCACTGTCACCCTCAGAGCCCTGCAAAGCACACCGGCCGCCCCCCCCCGACACAGATATTAATGTGAAAAAAAAATAATTTTACCCCTTTCAAGCAGTTTCCTCCTGCCCTCCCTCCCGGCCTCCCTCCCTCCTCGGCCAGCCTGTGGTGGGAAAGCATTAAGAAATAAAACAACATCAAATGTAATCAAAGACAGGCTGGTGGGAGTTTGTCTTCTGGGGTTTCCTCCTCTTTTATTGCTTTCTCCAAGAATAAACATTCGGGAGGACTCTGGAGTGATTTAGTGGAGCGGGAAAGGGCAGGAAGCTGGGAGCTGCCCCCTCCCTTTGATGGTCCAGCCTTGGCGATCTTCCTTCCAGTGACTGCCCAGTCAGATGATAAGACTGGGAAGAGCTTGACTTGATGGGGAGCTGCTTCACCCCCCAGCACTGGGGCTGGGTCAGCAGGAGCTGCTGGGACAGGGGCTGGGGCAGAGGATGCTGCTTTGGAGGGGAGGATGGATCGAAGAGGGCGAATCCACAGCAGTGCAGAGGAAACAGTGACCTTTGAGAAGCAATGTTCCTTGCCCACTGCTATTTATCCAGCATTCCCAGTGGCTCCTTCTGCTGAGTCTGACCCTGTGTGGATCCACGCCTGGCTGAGCAGAGGCTGCAGTGTGGTTTTTACCTGCATTCACCTTCAGAGAGGTTCCCTGCCTGCTGCTGGTGCCAAGCCAAACTGTACCAGCAGCTGGTCTGGTGTGGGAAACAGAACTCCATCAGCCCTGGCCTCTCTTGCCTAGGGAAGGGCTGGGGCCAAGGATGCTGCAGCATCCCTTGATGCAGCCTCTGGTCCCAAAGTGAACCACTGGTTTTCACAGGGGAGGGGAAAACCACTGTCTCACTGACCCCCTACCCAGCCTTCATCACTAGGATTATTTTTAAATTAGGTTCCCAAAGCTGACAGTACCATTTCCAGGACCTACTTCCTGCATCTTGCACTCTCTCATCATCTCCAGAGCCAGTGCACATAGTGCCTAGTGCCCTAGCAGGCACAGGACAGGGACTGTGCTATATATAGGTAGATATAAAATATCTAATTAAATTCTGAGTATAACCATAAGTTGCTGTTAACAGAGCCTCAAGTGATGCACAGCTCTTGGCAGAGAAATGGGCTTTCCTAAGTTTGAAATAAACCCATGTACCTGCCCATGCACTGCAGGGCTTTTTGTCCAGCCAATCCTCTACCAAGAAATCAATAAAAATAAGTGGAAGTATTTGTGATTATTTACTGAAATACCTAAAGAAAATAAATGGAAACCACACTATTGCTTAGAAAAGTATCCTCAAACCAAATCCCTCTGCTATATAAATATAAACCAAAACAATGTGGCAGAGCTCGATGATTAGTTTATTTTAGGAGCTGTTTGAAACATCAGCCTCGAAACAGCAGCGTCTGCGGGGCAGTTTCCTAAAGCTTTCTCTTAAAGCAAATATACTTGTCAATTAACGAAAAGGGCTTGTAATAAACAGCAGTAGATGTCCCACCTGTTTGGGGCTGGGAGTCCTCCCAGCAGCCAAGTCCTTGGGTGATCTCATGGTGTGAAGGTGGGAATATTCATTGGGAAATGTGCTTTTTGGTGGTTTGCTCCCCGAGGAGAGGGCAGTGAGGGGATGGGAGTGTCCCCCCAGGGCAGTGCAAGCGGAGGGCAGAGGGGGCTCCTCTCCCCGCGCAGTGCCGGCTGTCGGGGCTCAGCTGTCCGGGAGCACCGCGGTGCCTTCGGCGCTGCTTCCTCCACCAGCACCCGAGGGATCCTGCAAAACCAGAGGGTCATTGGGCTGGGCTGGGGGCTGCAGCCCATGGGCCCCACCACCCACCGTGTCCCTGTCACCGTGGGACACATAGGGCAAGTGTGCTTTGCCCTTTCCTTGGATGCCAGCCTTCCGCTCCAGGAATCCTCTTCTTGCTCCTCTCCCCCATCCTCCCCCTGCCCCCGGCTTTGCTCTTTCCCTCAAGAGCGCCTGCGAGAAGAGAAACCTGGCTGTAAATTAAGCGGGAGGATTTTTTTTCAGTCTGAGATGTGCACTTCCCCCAGCTCCCCCCACACCCCCCCGCTGCACTGTTATTTCATCTCCCGGCTGCCAAACTCCCGGGAATTAATCCCGGCCGGCGCTGACAGCGTTTACATTCAGTGCTGCTCAGATAAACCATATCAGCCGGCGCAGCTGAAGAGGAGCCGGGCACGGAAGGAAGGGCTGGCTCCTGCTCAGTGTCAGCCCCACCGGGCTGGGAGAAGATTTGCCTGCTTTTCTTCTTTTGCTTTCTCCCTGGGCGCTTTGCTCTCAGCAAGGAGCCACCAAAACCACCACACTGGTGAGGGTGGCCCTGGTGGAAGGGGGTTCATACAGCGAAGCCTGGAGCTCCTGGCTCTTATCCTGGTGCAGATAATAGAGAGGAAGAAAGGACGTGTCCTTCAAGGTGGTGGGATCCTGCAAGCTCTGTCTCCTGGGGCTTCTCACCCTGTGCCACCCAGCACACACGGGAGCACTTTGCACCACCAGCTCCCGTGGGATGGAGTTTAATAGGTTCCCTAATAAATATATTAATATCTGCAGTGCAGTTATTGTATATGCTCTTTTCTTATCTTCCCCTTGCAGTTGTATCTCTGCCTGTCCCTCACAGCAAGCTCCTGGCTCTCTGCTTGGCTGTCACCGGGGCCCACCACGATATGGACAAAGATGTGCCACCTCTGATCCCACACCAGCACCAGGCTGGCAGAGCCATTGTTCCTTCAGCTTGTGGTAGGCACTGGGCAGGGAGCCCTGGACCCTGTGGCCAGTGGTGTGGGGTGGAGGGTTTATCTTGGGGCTGGAACATGGGAGACAGGCTGCAAGCACACCCTTTGCTATGCCTTCACGATCAAATTCCTCTTTCCCTCCATCTCACAGCCCATAAAACATCCCTGGGGCCACCAAGGTTGTTTCTCAGAGCTGGACTTCCACCAGCTCCCTTGGGTAAGGGGTGCCTCCTGGAGAGCATCATCCCCAGGCTGGGGCACTGGGAAACAAGGTTATTTTGGCACCCCATGAGCACAGGGCAGCCAGAGGGTGTGAGCCCATCACCCTGGCGCCTGGGCCAATTTTCCAGTGGGCTGTGAGCCTCAGCCTGCCACGCTGTCTCCTTTTCCACCAGCACTTGCAGAGCACTGGCGTGGCCACGGGGTCCAGGTCACGGCGTGATCGTCACAGCCACCCTGACGTGACTGGATCTGGGGGTAAATATTAGTACGAAGTGAAGGGCTGTATACATATTTTTTCCCTGCAAGGTAATGCTGAAATTCCCGGCTCCTTTTCAACAAGCTGTTGGAAAAACCAGCCCCGTGTCAGCGTCCTCTGGCCACTGCTGGCCCTGGCTAGTCTCAGCTCAGCATGCAAAGGTCTAAGAGCTTCGGGTCCCCACTGCAGCCTCCCCACTCTGGAGCCAGCCAGTCCTTTAGCTCGTGGTTTTGAAGCCGATGTTTCCCATCTGGAGCATAGCAGTGGGTAGGCTTTGCTGACTGTTTGCTTCTGCCTGGAAGTGTATACAGGATGTGGCAGAGACTCCAAGGATGGCTTATTAATCACATTTACACCACCAAGCGGTTTTTCCCTCCCACAAAAAAAGACACAGTGGGAGAAGACAGATTGAACCAGAGGTTATTTCTCTGCCCATGTGGGTTGGCCTCTGGTTCCCTTCTCCACGGCCACTGTTGTGAAGTTGTAGGGAAAGAAATAGGTTCCCCTTGCATGGCCACCCCAGTTGCTGTAGCTTTCAGACTCCAGATCAAGTGCCTGCCCATGCAAAAGCTACTCCACCATGTGCAGGGCTGCAGAGCATCATCACTGCCCCTCTGCCCAACAGAAGACAAGTCACCATCACGCTCACCCAAGACCTTGGGCAGCCTCCAAGGCACTGATCTCTGCCTTCCTCCCTCTCAGAACCCACCGAGTCCCCCCCAGCCTCAGTCCTAAACTGGGATTGCTCTCCTTAGAATTGCTTGTGGCCAGGTGCTGGTGGTTTCTATCACCCTGGTGAGGTGGGTTTTCCCTTCCCTGAAAACCTGTTTTGTTCTTGGAGTAAAGAGGAGCACAATAAACAGGATTTCTTGAATTTCTTTTCCAAGCCTTGTGCCCCAGGGATATCAGGCTTATGGGACCACAGCACGTGTTTGTCTGTCTGTCTGTACAACTTTGGAAAGGTTGGCCAGTGTCAACTGACTTTGACAGAGGTCTCCAATATGTCCTGAGTCTGTTTTGCAAAGGAGGGAACTGCAAAGACCCATGGGGGGAAACCATGATGTGACCTGACCATGCTGGGACCCATCCCACTGCAACTGATCCAGCTGCAGGGAGAGGCACAGGAGGAGCCACAAGGGAGAGAGACAGGGAAAACTGGGCTTCTGCTGCTCAGGGAGCTGTTTGTTATTTTTGCAAGCTGGGAACTGTCTCACAGTCCTCAGTGGTTGTGGTCATTGCATCTTGTTGCCATCAAGCATGCATTTTGGCCTGGCTGGGCTGGCAAAGGCACAGGACCAGCACCTGATCCAAGAAGAGACCCCGGAGGTTTGCACAATGTACCTGGAAGCCAAAGGAAGAGCCCGGAGGAGGAGCAGACCTTCCCCTTCTCACCTGAGTGCACTGGGAAGACGCCTCCAGCCACCTCTACCACCCTTGGTGCAGAGGACAAGGAAAGGCACATCCCCTCCCTTTGCTGCTGCTTTCCAGCCACAAAGATCCTTCACCATTCCCTCAGAGTGATCAGGAACGCCCAGACCCATCTGGCCAAGGGGCAGCCCCCTGATACCCCCTCACCTTGCAGCCACCCCACCAGAAAGAAACCAAGCAGAGCTGGTGGGGTTTGATTGATTTATCCACTGAAGATACAAGTTTCAGTTTAATAACACCATTTTGTCCGGTTACAAACATACTAAAAACCTACAAAAAGAAAAACAAGTTACACCCATCGTACACGGAACGGCAAGTATAAAACCAGCACGGAAGCGCCGAGAAACACGAACATGAACAGTATCTGCAGCAGGAACAGGAAAGACACGGAGTTACATCAGACCACGCCAGCTCATGTCGGTGGGTCACAGTGGGACTGGTTAGGACATACTAACAATTAGAGACAACTCCAGCTATGGAAAATAATTAGTGTCACAGCCTGTCGAAGAGGTCAGACCCAGGCGGGTAGTTTTATCCCTCCCTTTCCCTAAGTTGGTCCAAGGTCAGCACATGGGTTTCCCTTCCTTCCATCTGTCTGCCATCAGTGGTGCTGGCCCCAAGCAGCCAACATCTGGCATCCCTGCACCAGGGCAGCTCCCCTACTGCAAGGGGCAGGGAAGGCTGAGCTCCAGCACCAGAGTCCAGCCAGACAAAATGTGGTCCCCACAGAAGTTGCTGGACACCCCCCCCCAGAGAGTGGGGAAACACTGGGACCCCTTTACTGGGACAAAGTGGAGCAAAGTGGCAGAGATGCAAGAGGACTTTCCTGGGAGAGCCTGCAGCTCGGCTACCTTGGAGATTTGTCTCACCACAGAGGAGATGAGGGTGGTGGCACAAGGTCCCTAACGGTTCTGGTGGTGCTGGGATGTCTCTCCAGATGGCCAGGGGACTGTGGAGCTAAACCTGCCATGAGTGTTGGACATAGGAAGGGGGAGAGAGGGTGGACAGGATCTGTGCCCCACCCCAGTGTTTCCCATTCCCTCAAGTGCTCGGTTCCCTCTGGCCAAATGTTGAACTTGGGGTAGGGGGATGAAAGGTGGTTGATATGAGTGGGTGTCCCCAGACAGAGCCAGGACAAGGTGCCTGGATGGGGACGCTGCCCCAGGGACACCAAATCCCCCCCTTACTCAGCGTTCATCTGCCTCTGGCAAGGGGCACAAAGGGTTTCCCACCCAAATCACAGGTCCAAGCCCAGCCCTGATAATAATGGCAAGTCCCTGGCTGAGCCAGGGGCTGGATGGGGCTGGGGGTCACAGGAATCCTCCCCAGGACAGGAGAGAGACCAGCATGTGCTGGCATCATGCCCTGAGCCCCAGCTTCTTGCCTGTGAATTTTGGGGAAAGGACTTTGCAAGTAGGTCCCTACCTGCCACCACCAAGGAGAGCAAAGCTCAGCCCAAAGTGCCCTTAGCTCAGCCTAACTGTGCCAGGAGATGAAACATTGAGCTCCAGAGAGTGAGACCTGAAGGAAAGGGGGAATAAAGGGGTCCCCAGTCAGCTGTGGAGGGTTTGGGGACGGGGGGTGAACGGGGCTGGCAGTAACAGGGAATGACTGTGCGTGTGTGTGTGCTGGAGAGCCATGCACAGAGGCAGGACCCGGCCTCCCTTTCTGTTCTTCCACACGGCATTTATCAGCCCTGTCACTCTGGAATGGTATTTTTTTCCTTTTTCTGTTCATTTTCATCTCTCCCCAGATGAGAATTTTCTCCGGTTTAAGCAATACCTCCTCTGCTGCGGGCGGCAAAGAGGGGGCGTTCGCTTTATCTCCATCTCCTCCCCCCCTGAGCTTCGCCCTGGCTGCCCTCCTGCTTCATGTTACTTCCTACAAAGCTGGTAAAAATAAACATGTTTTTGTTTGCATCTATTGGACTGGCTTGCAATTTGGCTGATGGGGGGGGGGTGCTCCTCGAGGGACAGCAGCTGCACACATCTGGATTTGCTTTAGGAAAATGTTCCTTGAAAAAACCCCAAGCCCAGCACACACATGTGTGGGCGACGAGGGCATGGGTCAGTTTTTTTTCTAGGGATTTAAAAAGAGAAAGGAGAAACCAAGCGCCCTTCAAAGGTGAGGTGGGGTGACCTCACTGCTGCTCCCCAAAAACCAAGGCACTCGGGTAGGTTGGGAACGAACATGGGGACTTTGCAGCCACCCCAAAGTGGCTTCCCTGTGGACTGGGAGCCCGGTTTTGGCTGTGGGAAGGGAGGGGAAGGGTATGGACTGCAAAAATAAAATTCCCACCTGGACAATATTAACCTCAAAGGTTAATGTGCAAATTTTGACTAAAGATGAAACATCCCTGTACAGAAACACCCTGGCCCAGCATCCGCAGAGCACAGGGAGTGCACGAACTCATCAAAAATATGTGCTGCTGGCCTCAAGGTTTTGGCAGGAATCAGGGAAGCTGTGCTCGTGAGAGTCCCATGATGTGCACACACAAAAATATAGTCTAACAGTCTTGGTCCAAGTGATCTCTCTCCAGTCCTGCACTGGAGCAAATTCAATGGCTGAACAGGATTTTCCCACCCATCCCTGACCTGGGCAGCAGCAGCTCCTTGAAGGATGTCTCCACTGACGTGTGAGGGATGAGAAGCTGCTTTGACATTCCAACTTGAGCTGGAGGCAGCAGCTGCTGGCACCTTCACCACTGCAGGCTGGTGGGCTGAATTTTGGGGGTGCTGGCTCTGAATGACAGCCCACCCCGTGAGCAAAAGCAGCATCACTTCTCACCCTGTGCCTGTTCCTTCCTTTTACAACCCCCTTGACCTCACACCCTGCCGTGCCAAGGACAGCCGTGCCCTGAGCCATTATTTCCACACAACCCTCTGTGGACACCCAGGACATGCCATAACTCCAGGTGCCATTGCTCCATCAGATTTACTGTGGGACATAGACAGAAAAGAACTGCAAGGCCAGAGTGGCTGTAATGACATTAGTGGAGCCCTGGGGCTATTTTAGGACTAACTCTGGTCCTGTGGCTCTGCAGGAAGGCAAGGGAGCACTGGGAAATGCAGCCAAGAGGTTTAGAGCCCTCTCCAAATCCCCCTTTGCCTGGAGACAGGGCACTGCATGATGGCACAAACTCCTGGCTCCATCCAGCAGAGCACTCCAAGGGCACTTTCACCCAGACACACCTGCCCTGCTGCTTTGAGCAGCTGTCCTGGGGTTGCTCCCCATCCTGTGCCAACATCTTGGTGTGATGGAAGGGGCAGGGCTGGGGCCCTTGGGATTGTCCCTCTGTATAGGTTCTCAAAGATTCTGAGCAGAAACCTGCTGTTACAAAGGGAAAGGGAAAAACCTTCTGGGAGTTCTTCTGGAAGCAGGCACGTGGTGCTGGCCACCACCACCTCCTCAGAAGTGCCAGGGCTTTGGGTCAAAAGGAGCCCCTTGGCATGGAAGCAAAACACCAGAAGGATTAAACCCTATTCCTGGGGATGATTAAAAGCACAGGTAAACTGGCTGCAGGTGAGCAAAGCACAAGTTTCTGTCTGTCTGCTCTGGAGGAGGGAGCTCAGCCCCAGGGGAGGGACTGCTGCCCCCTCCAGCAGTGTCCCCACGCCAGGGGGATGTCCCCAAGGTGGCCCAGGGGGTCCCAGTAGGAGCCACGGGCCTGCTGCCTATCCAGCTGGCATGCAGGAGAGGAGCTGGTCTCTCTCAGCAAGCTGCCAGCTCTCCAGGACAAGTAGTGGAGTGAGGCCAGAGGAAATCTTGGAAGGGAACCCCCTTCCACTTCAACAGATAACATTGCCTTTAGTGCTAGAGCTCTAAAAATAAGAGACCTTTAGGGAAATACTGGATGACAAGGATTCCAAAGCTTCCCAGCACATCTGACACATCCCCAACCCTTTGCCAATCAGTTCCCAGAAATCCTATAAATCCAACCACACGTGGGCAGGAGGCAAGGGGGCTGCTCCTCCTCTCTTTCTTTGTAACTGCAGGGGAAACTGAGGCACAAACCGAGCAGACTCACCCAGAGGTTCAGCAGGAGATGGTGTTGCAGGTGGGATGAGTGCTGCAAGACCTGCAGCCACATTTTGAGGGCAAGGGAGAAGCCTTTGTCAGGCACAGACAGGAGCACTGCTGTCCCTGGGGGGGACACAGCTCCCGCATGGGCTGATTTCTACCAGGCACTTTATTTGAAGGAACCCAGTTTCACCAAGAGGGCAGGAATATGTAAATGTACAACAAGTCATTTATTAATTTTAACAGAGAAGGGACCTTTCTTCACACCCAGAAATCCCTCCTGCTGTGTCCATGCCATCTTTCCCTCTACTGATCACAGCCTGAACCCCTGTTCTCACCCTGTGGGCCAGAGCTGGACAGACAGACCTACACTCAGCAGCTCCCAAGGCAATGGCACAACATGTGCCATCCAAGCCCATCCTCAGGGAGCTGAAGGGCAGTGGGTGGACTCACCAGCTCCCTATATATGACACAGGGATCTCACCTACACACCATGCTCCAAGCAATGAGGGGAGGCAGCCCAAAGGCATCCCACTCCTTCCCCACTCTCTCACGCTGCAGGAGCACATCTCTCCCATCCCCTCACTCCCTCCAGCCCCAGAGGGGTTTGCAGCAGCCAGCCAGGGAGAGGGACTATGGATGCCAGCCCAGAGTGCAGGGTGACGGGCACAGAGAGCAGTGTGGCCACAGCTGTCAGCTCTGCCACCCTGCCAGGTGATACACAAAGTGCAAAGCGAAGCGTTTTCGGTGCCAGCCGGGCGGCCGGAGGTCTCCATAAGCATTGTGCCCCCAAAAGCCAGGTCTACCCAGGGGCTTCGCATGGAAAATGAGGGTTGTGTTGTTCATCATCGAACGGGGTGGCAGCGCTTGTGCAAGGGACCTTGAGATGGTGCAAGTGAGGCGCAGGGTTTGGGAGGTGGTGATGGACAGGCCAGGACAGTAAGATGGAGCCAACAACCAAGCGCTCTCCCCTCACTCTCTGCATCCCCTTCCAGCGTCCCCTGCAACTTCACCCCGACCCACCCACACCCTTCGTGATTCTATAGGTTTTTTTGGCTTATTTAGTTTGTTTTTAAACCCCATGGAGATCAAATTGTGACTTGGCAGCTGACAGAGCTGGCCCTACCGGGCTCCCCAGACTGAGCAAAGATCTTGAGAAGAGACCAGAGTGAAGTCCTGGGGTGAGTGAAGCCCTCCCTGCCCCTCGCCTGGCCCCGCTGGCCGCTCACAGGGTGGCAGTGGGGTACTGAGCCCAGCCCACCTCCTTGTACGCTGCTGTCACGTGGGTGTAGATGAGGGTCTTCATCTTGGTCCAGGCACCGTGAGCCTCTGGGGTGAAGTCATTGGGGTATTCCTCAGCAATGACCTCCAGCATGACACCAGTGAGTTTCTGGAAGGAGGTGGACAGCAAGGGGTTAATAACTCTCCAGGGAGAGGCTAACAGCAAATTTAGGTTTTCCCCTACAAAAACAATGGAGTCCTGTTGCTGATTTCTGGGAATGAGACCTTCTGCAGGACAGACAGATGTCTTGAAGGTCTATTGACACTCTTGGGAATAGACAGAGCAGGCAACCAGCCTGCCTGGGCAGGAGAGTAGAGATCCAGGCAAGATGGAGTGCCTCAGTTTGGGCATTATAGCCCCTACTATAATGCTTAATTTCTAAAAGAAGGAATATATGGACACAAACATGCTGGTGAGGCTGAAAGAGGGACACAGGCAGGCAGATTCCCCTGGGCAGGGAAATGTACTGGATGCTCCAGTGACTGTGTGTGGGAATGGTGATCTGTGTGGGACAGTGTCACAGTGGGACACTCCAGCTACATGGGGAGCACCCCCCACATCCAGCCAAACCCCTCTGGACAAGGACAGGCAGCCCCAGCTCACCACAGCTCCCTCTCTCCTGCCCCCCTCCTAATTTCAAAACATCCCATGGATTATTTTGGTCCAATCCTTTACCTTAAAGTAGATGGGCTCCACTTTGTGCTTGAGGGCATGGGCCTTGCCCACGAGGGCCAGAACGGAGGAGACCTTTTCGGAGTCATTGAGGTTCTCCACCACAGTGTTGATGGCACCCATGACCCGCCGGGCGTGTTTACGCAGCTGCAAGCTCCTCTCCATCTCCAGAGGGTCCTCCATGTGCTTGAACTGGCTGAAGTACTGCTTGGCAGAGGGGAAGTTCACAAAAAACCTTCAGGAAAGAATTGACACGAAATACCATCAGAGGGTGAGAGCAGGCTGAGGGGTTAAAGCAAAGCACAGCACGGAGTGGTGGACCCACCCCCTGTATCTAACACAGCCAGGGCTGGTTCTCCTATTGAATTCCCCAGGAACTGCAGCTTTCAGCTGCCTAAAAACCAGCAGGTCGATGCCTTTCTCCCAAACCTTCCCCATCTGCTTCAAGGGCATCACAGCTGGATATTCATCTGCAAAGCAGAGGCGAGACTGAGTTCTTGATGCCCAGAGATTCCACCCTGGTGCCAGATGCTTTATACAAGTTCCCATATATCATGTCCTGCCTCACAGAGCTGGAGATGTGCATGAAAACCTTTCTTTATCTCAGCCAACCTCTCGCTGCTTCCTCAGTCCCACAGCAGCTTCCTAGCCCCATGGGTTTTATTCCTGCACTGCCACCCAAAACAGTCTCCCCCTGCCCAGTTTACCACCAGCTTTCACAGATCAGTCTCCACAAGGATCTCAGCCCTGAGCTCACGTCACTGCTCATCTCTGCCAAGAGACATTCTCCCCAGCACAAGGAGACCCCAAACCAGCCCCTCTGAGGGGGACTGGGGACCCTCCTTTCTGCATGATCAAATCAAAATGCAGCTGGAAGAAATTAAGCTGTTGTTGCAGCTGATGTGCTGAGCTCCCCAGGGAGGTGGAGGGCTGGAGGTTGAAGGACAGAGGGTGCAGGGCTGGAGCCATCGGTGCCAGAATTGCAGCTGGTCACTCTCAGCAGCTGGGGCTGGCACTTGAGTCACATTAACCACCCTCTTCCACCCAATTTATGCAAAAGAAAACCACATCAGTGTTTGCTCCTTCCTTTCACCCAGCTCCCTCCAACCTATAGGGCTCTCCCTGCCTCCTGGACAAGTAGAGGATTCTCAGGAGGTGTCAAAGGGCTCCCAGGCTGTCCCACATCATCCCCAGCTCCAGACAAGCTCCCTCTCCAACCCCTTTCCCCAGCACCATCCCATGCGAACCTGAACCCATCCCACCTCTTTTTCCAACCATCACAACCTCCCTCCAGAACCAGGTGGGATCCTCTTCCCCGCTCACCACTCCATGAATAATCGCAATATTGAGTACCAGGCTCCTTCACCACTTTGCTATCCTCCTTTCCCCCCCCCCCTCTGTTCCTTCCCCCGCTCCCTTGGCTTGTGAAAGCTTGGGGGCATTGCCAAGGAAGCAGAGTGAAGCAGTGCCTGGAGTGCACCACCACTTCTGTTGCTTCCCAAGGCATCTGGGATTCATCAGATGGCCCAAAATAGGTTTTGGAGGTGTGAAGAGTGTGTGGCGGAAAGGGTGGGGGAGGACGGAAGGTGGAAGGGGGAGACAAGGTGTTGCTTTTAAAACCCAGAGGGGACTCATAACAAAACTCCTCTTGTTATTGTGCAGCCTCCTCCCCCCAGCAAAGCTCCTCCTGACACATCTGGTCCCTGTCGGGAGAAATCATTCCCAGCCTGGCTGTCTCCCGCTCCTGTCACCAGAGAGATGCTCCGTCCATACCCTTCAGCTCGGAGCTGTCAGAGAGGTGGCTGGGGGATGGAGCTGGCCAGGACCACATGGATAAATCCTGGGAATCATGTTAAGGCTTCTGCCCTGAGCATTCACCCACAGATAGATGAATGTTGCACTCTGGTTTAATGGAACCATTTGTCCTAGCTGGATTCAGCATTCTTTTCCCTGCATCCCACCCTTTCCCACCTCTATTCAAGCTGTTGTAGCTCCAGCCAGCCCCTGAGATCAAAGCTCTCCGACTGTCAACAATGATGATCCTGCTGAGGTCAGAGCTAAGGGCTTTACCATCCCTGCTAGTGGATCTTTCCACCCAGCAGGTATCCAGCCCCCGGGACACTGGGATCAGGGGATGTCACTGGAAGTGGGACCTACTGCCCCAGCACAGGGGATGGAGGCTGCCAGCTAATTCCTGCATGTCCAAACCTCTGAACCCCAAACCACAGAAGTTCCCTGAAAAGGGATCTCATCTGAAGGGTGTGATGATGTAAAGATGCAGGGAATAAATTGCTCAGACCAGGATTTTTTCTCAAAGCTTTTTCAGCAGAAAGGGAACAGCAGGAGCCACTGGGACAATCACCTCCATGTTTCATTTTCAGACAGATATGCCAGGAACAAAGGTTGATTAAACCCCCAAAGTCCCCAACTTGTGTGAGACCAGACCAGTGAAGGATCCAAATACTTGGTTTCCAACCTTTCCCCACTTCACACACCCACAAGGTGATGCTCCCATGGGAACTGAGTCCAGCAGCTTTCCCAAGGGACCTGGCATGAGGACAGCGCTGGTGCTGGAGGATGTAAAACCAGCAAACCCTCAGCTCATGTGCTCAATCCTGTGTCTGTTGGCTTTCTTTGATGGAGAACTGAAACAGAGGAGCCCAAATCATCCTTCCTTCAAGTAGAAAAGCAAATCCAGGGCTGGCCAGAGACCTGCAGACACCTCTCCTTGGAGAGCAGCAGGCGCCTGAGGCAAGAACCTCTGGCCTCAAGCAATGT
>JAWWEW010000042.1:7540178-7559926 GCA_035583185.1 Anabacerthia variegaticeps
CTCTGGCCTCAAGCAATGTTTGAGCTGTTGAAGCACAAAGAAGAGGGAAGGAGGCTCACTCAGTGGTAGTTGTTAATAAACAGAGAAGATTAATTTAACACAAAGGTTAAATATAACCAGAGGAAAGGAGAAAAAAAAAAGAAGAAATAAAATAACTCAAACAATAGTGAGTTAGAAGAGGTGTCAGTTGGGGTTTTTCCATCTACAGAACATTCTGAGAGTTCAGACATCTCAGGCTCTGGGAGTTTGTTGGATCATTATGCATGTGTGTGTGGTTTGGGCTCTTTTTCTTCATTGGAGTCATTAAAAAGATTATATTTACCATTGCATATCACACAAAATGATGATTGATGGAAACCAGATGCCTGCATACTGATCTCATTAAATTTCTTTTTAAGCGATTCTATTCTGCACCCACTAATTTGTTCTCTGTGAGCTACATCTGGACCCAATGGACAGGATGTCAGGATTGCTTTTCCTCTCTCTTTTGCCCTTTTAACAACTTTAAGGACACAACCATTCCCAGTAGCAGAGCCAAAGGAAATAATTAAGGTGCAAACCCAGTGCAGTTACTGGAAACCTGTTTTCTGTTAAGAAGGAGATGCCACTTCTCTTCCCATGTCCCTCATCTTCCTCCCTCTCCCCAGAATATGCAGAGCAAACCCTGCATGGAGGAAATCTCAAAGCCCACCCACCTCTTTCCTTCTGCAGCTGGAAAGGGGACACCTGGGTGCTGCTTGTTCAGTCCCCTTGAGCACCATTTAAATCCTTAATGCTCCACTTACCCTGTGTGTAAACTGAGGGGGGAAACGCTACTGAGCCCTCAGAGCTGCTGGGAGGCTTCAGCTGAACCCCCAGCCAGGACTTGGACACTGATTTTTAATAGATTTTCATAGAATCATTTAGGTTAGAGGAGGCCTTTATGATCACCAAGTCCAACTCCTAACCCAGTACTGCCAAGCCCACCACTAAAACACGTGTCCCCAAGTGCCACAACTACACATCTTCTAAATCCCTCCAGGGTTGGTGACTCAACCTACCGATGCTTTCATGTTTTCTCTCGCCTCGTCCCTCTACGTGGGAGAAACTCTAAGGCAGCCTGGAGCCTCTCCCTGTCCCTTTTCAAACCTCTCCCTCTGCTCGGGTGCCTACAAAGCAGCTGATAATGGGTAGGCAGGTGGTGTGTGATGCTGCTATTTATTATGCGGAGAGCTGCCTCACCGCCTGCACGTTCCCCCTGCTCTTCCCAGCCACCTGTAGTCTATCATCCATTTTCAGGCTGGGGCAAGGTTGCTGCCTGTGTTTACAGCTCCCAGCCCGAGGTGAGAAAGGTCTCAGCCATGTCAGTGATATCTGCCCAGCAAGACAGAAAAAGGGAAAGCTAAAAGAAGTAAGAAGAGGGTGGTGCCTGTTTGCTCCTGTGTCCTCCCTCTGAAAGCTCATGGACAGGTGGGAAACATCTCCAGTTCTGGCACAGGAGGGCTGGAGGGAAAAGGGCCAAGTCCCCCCATCCACACACTGATGCTGAAATCAACTTCTGCAGCTGAGGAGAAGAGGTGTAGCTGGCCTTCCTCCAGGTGAAGCCCACATCCCGATGCAAAGCCTTGGGAGCAGAATCAAGCACAACAATGAGCCATGCTCAGAGGCTGTGATGTCCCCCTGCCCAAGGGCAGAGGGACCAGGACACTTCAGTGAGGCTGGGAGTGGACCCAGCGGCAAAGATGCCACCAAATACATTTGGACATGAGCTATTAACCCGCAGGGAGATGTGGGCACAGCTCACACCTCCAAGTCCTCCTTGCTGTTGTCTTCCCCTACCACATATGTGGATTCATCCCAAAGCCTCTTGGCTGAGTGGATGAACCTCTAGGGCAGGGATAAGGACAGCTTTTATCAGGTAAGTGAATTAACAGCGCCAAAGTGGCTTTCCCACACACCTCTGGCTTTCTACCTCCCTTGCAATCCCTATTGCTCAGTGCCTTCATCCACAGCATCCTCCTCAGCCCTTCCACGTTTGTGTCCCTGTCCCTCTCCACTGCTAAACCACTGTTTAAACCACTGTTAAACCACCGTTCCTGCCCACTGGATGCAAAAAACACGCAGGGATGGAACACATCGGACTCCTCCACCACCAGCATCTCCCCCCACACCCAACACCCTTCCTACAGCTCTGCCAAGAGGGCTCTGCGTGGCCCAGCAGGGTCCATGGGTGTCAGGAAACAACGTGAAGACACGACTCTTGCCTCCAATCAGAGTCACAGTGAGGATGGAGATTTCTGGAGCCCGGCTGCACATCCCTGATCCCCAGGGGCAGCAGAGGGACTTAGAGGTGGAAACAACCCCCTGGTTGGTAGAGAGGGGAGTGACCCAAGCTCAAAAGGACGTGATTTGTGTCCTGCCACCTGCCCAGCAAAACCGGGCAGCCCGTGTTGTGCTGGTGTCCAACACCGCATCTCCCATCCAATTCTTCCACGGGGATTTCCAGCATCTCCTGCTCAGCGCTCTGCTCCTCCAGGACCACCAGCCAGCCGGCACCCTGCGCTCCCCCAGCCTGCCGAGGGCTGTCCTGACATTTCCCTGCCTTTAATGAGCCCTGAAACTCCGCAGGCGGGCGCTCGCCGAGCCGCGTCCGGGCGCAGCCCCGCTCCGCCGCTGCTGCAGCATCATTAGCCGAGCCGGCTAATGAGCGGAGACTTAGCCCTCGCCGCCTGCTCTGGAGGAGGGATTGTCAGGGCTGGTACCAACACATCCAGCATGTCCCCAGCCGCTGACAAGGAAACCGTCCGGGAAAGCCTTTGCTTCCCTTAGCCAGGGATGTCCTTGCAGTTCTCGGGGGTCATGTGGGATCTTTATACCTCTGCCTGGCTCATAAGGGCAGCCCTGGGACAGGGGACGTGGGAAAGGCTCTTCTTGGGTCACCCTGATTGCTGCTGAGAGCCTTGAAGCTGTGAGAGGTGTGGGATGTGCCACGGGATCCCCACACAGCCACCCTGGCCATGGAGCAGGTGAAAGGGCTGGCCCCGGGTGCTGCGATCAGAGAGACAACACAGTCATAGGGAAAGGGGCTGTTTCGAGACTGAGCTTATTAAACCAACACTCGGCCCTTCACCACTCATGGAAAGGCTCTTGGGTTGAGAAATGTTCCTCGTGCGTGTCCTCATCAGCAGAGCAGAGTCCTGCTGCTCTCTGGCTCTCCTTGTCCCTGGTAAAACATCTCCCCAGCTTGATGGCAATGATTTGTGAGCGTAGGACAAGCCATGGGACAGGGACATTGCTGCTGATCTTTTCACTGGGCCCTTTTTAAAGCGAGATATTGCATCTCTCTGAGCTGCTCTGCTCTGAAATGTGCCCTTCAGCAGCCAGGAATGGAGCCCTATAGACGCCTCCACAAAACACATGTTGGCTTCGGGGGTAGCTGAAAAATCATTTCTTTAAATGCCACTTTTGTGTGGATTCAACCCATATTTTTTAGATTCGGCTCCAAAAAAAAAAAAAAAGTTTTCTGCATTGCCAGACTCATTACTCAGACTTTTTGCTATTTTAACCTAAAACTTCCAATAATGTCTGGCATCCAAGGAGTGCTTTCATATTTCAAAGCTCTTTGCAAACTGTCTGAATCCAGGTGTGTTTGCTCAGACTAAGGAGCTGTCGAAATCCAGGGGCCTGATCCTGCATTAAAAAACCATTTGCTTTCCCTCCTACACCTCCTGAGGGGGAAAGAGCACATCAGGAGTGATGGAGAAAGTAACAGTGTTGGAAATTTGGAAAGCTGAGGGTCTGGAGTGGAAATGGAGGGAGGGGAGATGGAGAATCCCTGTGGAGGTGGCACAGCCTGCGGTGGCCGTGGCAGGTTGTGCCTCCTGCTCTTGGCACAGCCTTAACATTTGGTAGAGATTTCCTTGGGATCTCATAGAAAATATTTCTGAATTTTATCCCCCGATGGGATCCATGAAGTTTTGTGGTCCCACATCTGTGACCATGGGACGTGGGTGTGGGTGTGGGAGCGAATGCATGTGCTGGTTGGGACAGGCTGTAGTTTTAGCCGTGGAGTCCTGGGCTTAGTCGAGGTCTGCAAAGGGCAAAGGGTCCTGAGCCCCCACTGATGCTCACCCATGGGTGCTCTCAGCCCCTGTGTGCCAGAGAGGGCTGAGTCACCTGGGTGTTTGTATCCCCCACCCCATCTTGGAGTGTGGGGTACTGGCAACAAACCACTGGGAGCGAAAAAGGGCGACTTCGGGGAGTGATGCCACATGCTCGAGGGGCTCCTGCACTGCACAGCTGAGGGCTAATGCAGGTGCCCGAGGGCCTCAGGGCTGCCCTGCTTCCCCTGGCACACCTGAGGGGAGCTCTGCAGCGAGGGGAGTTCAAAAAGGGCTGATTCCTAAACTACAGATGGGGAAACTGAGGCACAGCAACGAGCCTGGGGGCACGGGTGAGCTGCAGCCAGGGGCCCCCATCTGTGCCAGCCAGCATGCCCACTTGGGAGTTTCCCAGCCAGTACCCACAGCCCCAGATGAGCAACTCCAGGCTCAAGCTCGGGCTCCAGAGCCAGCTCCAGCTCCAGCAAGGGTTAAGGCAGCTGTGAGAATGAGCTGCAGAGGCCCCCGAGCTCCCAAGGAGGAAGATGAGCGTGGCAAGGAGACTGTGCTTCCTCCGGCTCCAGGCTCCCCACCGAGGAAATTGTCAATTAGCGGCATAGTTTTAACCACAAAGCACAGATTCCCATGATCCGGTGGCTGCTCAGCCGTAGCCCCCATTATTCGTGTTTCTGTCCCCCAGGATCCCAGAGCCCTGTGAGATCAGGGACCCACCGTGCTGGGGGCAGGACCCCAGAGGTCTGCTGTGGCTTCAAGCACTAACAGCAGCCTCAGGGAATGGGAACACGATGCCCAGCTCTGTGCCTCAGTTCCCCCATTGGCAAAGCATGGAAGGGCTGGGGGTGGAGGGGTGGGATGCTGGTCAGGGGCAGAGGGAGCTGGACTGGGTTTCTGCAGGATGTCAGCACTGCAGCCATGCCTTTGTGGGGGCTGCCTCCACCCTTGGGGCACAGGATCAGGCCCCAGATTAATTTTAAGTCTTTATGTCCAGAAGTGCTGCCAACCCCCAGCCCTTCACACATGGGGAAAAGTAATTCCCTGCCCTCAGCATCTCTGAAGGGATGGAGAGGGGACAGAACAGGAAAGTATGGAGAGGCCGTTTGCCACCAGATACAGCCAATTCCCTGGTCATAACACCAACAACAGGAGAGCTGATAGATTTACCTGTTTTCACGACTCTGCACGTGGGGGTTGCACCAAAAGGGAGACCACAGCTATGCATCCCCCTTCCCTTTCCCATGCCACACCTGAGCACATCCCCTTCTGCCTCAGTTTCTCCAGCAAGGTGAGGAGGAGCTCCAGCCCAGCACTGGTGAAGCAGGGATGCTGACTGGGGCAGCTCTCAGTCCCCAGCACGTCATGTGGGTGCCCACCCAAAGTGTGCTGGACACATCACCTCTCACCAACCCCACCGTGGCTGCCCATTGTCCCCTCGCCAGCCCCAACCTCTGGAGCTGCTGAATCATGTCTTGGGAAGTGGGTCCCGGCGGCCTCCACGCATGACCCACTTCTCCTGCTGGCTGATGCCAGCTGGGAATCGCAGCCAGGAGAGCAGCAGCCTGGCCAGGGCTGCCCTGCTTTTGCCCAGCACGTGCTTCCCCAGGGAGCTCAGGTTGAGCTTGTTGGAGCTCACGGATGGAGGAGAATGGGGCTCAGGGCAGCAGCGTGAAGCCCGCTGTGGGGACAGGGTTTGTGACCAGAGGGACAGCTCAGCCACTGTGGCCATGGTACAGGGATGCAGGCAGGTGTGCTGCTCCAAGCGGAGGGGATGGTACCTCTCCCAAATTGCATCACTAGCCCTGGGGCCATGCACTGAAAGTCCAGACCTCAATTACAGCGTCCAAGGGAAGCTCTGGCTGAGGGAGCAGGTGGCAGGTTTAGCTGGGATGTGCCAGGGCACGTGTCATGACTCAGGATGTAAAGGCTCACAAGGAACTGGGGTTCACCCTAGGAAGCAATTCTGCCCCACCCTGTTGTCACAGCAGGGGCAAACCTTCACCTCAGTGCCACAACTCTGCCTGGAATAAAAAAAAACAAACCCAGAAAACCAGCTGGACCAAAAACTTCTACTGGGAAAGTTTGAGTCAGGAACAGAGCTCGGCCACATGGTCCCCGCTGCCACATCTCCATGCCCCTCATGCCCAGCCCTGCTCTGAGCCCCATGGCTGCACACAGGGACGCCAAAAGCAATGAGCTGCCCTGGGTGTATTCCCCTGGCATTGCCACGAGTCCCTCAGTTGGAGCCACAGGCACCTCCCTGTGCTGTTGGGCAGGGGGCACCCGGTGGTTGTGGCATGACCCGGGTGCTGGGCATGGGGCTGGCCATGCACAGCTCTTGGCCAAGCCCCAAGCTGAACCTCCTGGGATCGGGATAAGGGGAATTTTGCACCCCGCAGATGGTTTGCACCCATGTGTGGGTTTCAAACCCAGCCCAGGAGGGTTTGGTGTCCCCAGTCATGGGACTGTCACATCTCCTGACTGCCCTGGATGACCACACAGAGTGGGGGGCCGTGGGAGAGTGGGCTCAGCCATCAGCTGGCTCTGTGGGAAGGGAATGTTTGAGAAGTAGGTGGAGAGGGGAATCAAATGTCATTTTGGAATCTACAAAGGGGTCTTGGTAGGAAAATCCCATTGCAGTGCTGGCAGCAAGCCTGGAGGGGAACCGACTCTGCTCACCAGCATGACTGGGGAGGCTCCACTCCTTGCAGACCCCATGGCCTTGGGGCATCAGCTCACAGAATATTGGAAAACTTTTGGATGATTATGAGAAAACAGCACATCCATCCACGGAGTTTTCCAAGCACCCAGAGTCCCCTTCTGCAGGAGCAAAATGGAAAGGACATAACCCAGTCTCCCATTTCCAACCTGGGGTGCCTGGCATTGGGTCCAGGTGGGAGCCTGACCAGAGACATCCCAGCATTACTAATCCCTGGGATGAGTGGTGGGAGCTTTGGCTCCCTGGACAGCATCTTTGCTGTTTAACAAGAGGTCAAGTGTGGGCATCTTGTCTGCCCCTCTCCTCACCCTGCCCGTCCTCTTCTCCCCTCTTAAAGAAGGGAAACAGACTGCTGGTGCTGCACCCCACTGATACCCCAAAGTCCCAGCATCCATATGACCCCGTGGGATTCCCACTTGATGCTTTCCTGGACATGACTGCACCCCTAGACGACACACGAACCCTCCCCTACCTCTGCTCCCCACCTCAAGAACATCTCCCCTCTTCTGGTTTCAGGCACAGACCTGGGACTTTGAGGTGCCCGTCTATGCTGCACAGCCCCATGCCATCAGATGCATCCCAATCCCGGGACTGCTGGATAACTGTGCCCCCACTGCCCTCCTCTCCTGCCTGTGCCCCCCATGCCCCCCTTCCACCGCCAACTTCAGTGCTCTCCTTCCTGCCGACGCTGCCGCCGGAGGGACAGATGGTGCCCTCGGAGACACACCTGCTTGGGTTTTATCTTGGCTCCTAACTTGCATTATTTCACCCGCCAGCCTGCTACGTACCGATGCCATCCGCACGCAGCTCACTGGGGGGGTGAGCAAGCCCAGACCCCCAACCCACCCAGACCCAGCACTGAGCTCCCCCTGCCTCTGCCTCCCCCCAGCTCCGTCCGCAGGGTAAGGTGACCTTTGCATGGAAGCAGCTTCCCCCAAAGTCCCCGGCAAGGCTCCCCCCACTCCCCCCGGCGCCGCCACCCAGCTCAAAGGTGTGGGAATCCGAAGAGTGCTGTGAAACCCTCCCTGCTCCCAGGCACTGAATACACCCAGCCAGCTCCCCACTCGCTGTCATTCATCTCTGCTCAGTTCTATATATTGTTCTGCCTCTTTCTCAGCTATAAAGAGATTTAGTTGGATTTGCTGCTTCCTTTTTTTTGGTTTGTTTTTTAAATACCTGATGAGTATGGAGACCCCAACGTCCTCGCAGTTTGCATATACTCTGCTCCATATCTCTTGAATAACCTTTTTCTCTGCGTCTGAGATCTCTTCACTTCTTTCCCATCTCTCAATCTCCATTTCTCCCTGGACTTTCTCCATGAAAAACAGCCGGCAGGATCCTCCGGGAAGCCAGGAGGAGATAAAGAGAGATGTGTGTGAGCGGGTATATCCTGCGAGAGGAGACAAGGTGTTTGCTCGGCGGCCGTGCGGGTGCTGGCAGCTCTGCGACGTGTGGATGTATACGTGTGTGTGTGTGTGTGTGTGTGTGTGTGTGCGAGCTCGGCTGCCTGTCGGCGTGCTTATATATGTAATTTAAAAAATATCCCGGAGGTATGATGCATGCGATTAGATCTCAGATCTCCTAGTGCTGTCCATGGCTGTAGTTAGCTTCAGCTCGCCTCAGTTGTGTGTGGCTGACTGATGAGGAACTGCCTAAAAGTAAAATATTCAAAGGCATTGCAAGACCAGCCTCTTCACCAATGTGTGAACGTGAGCTCACTTTCTCCCTCTCTCCTCCTCTCTCCCACTCCTCCCTCCTTCTCTTTTTTTTTATCTCCACGAAAGGGAGGGATGAGAGAGATGTTCTGGGCAACATCAGGACGGTGCTGGCGGGGGGGAGGTAGGGCTGGAAGTTTTTTTCCAGCCCTTTGTAAACAGCTCAGAGGAAATTCAGAATCCAAAGTGCTGAGTTAAAGTTAGCCCAGCCGCTGGCTGCCCCGAGTTCTGCCTTGGCTCTCCTCTTTGCCCTCCCTGATTTTGCAGGAGGTGATGTTTGGAAGGACAGACCCACACTCACCTCCCATTCTTGGGGCGAGAGGGGAACAAGAGGTACCCCCACTGTGAGCATCCCTCTGCCCCCCAGAACAGACCACAGTCTGTCCCATGGGGACTTTTTTAATGCCAAGAATTTGCTCTCCCTTCTCGTGGCAGGACCCAGTTGAAAGGGCTCCAGAGTTAAGACACTCGTGAAATGAAGGTATTATTGTCATTCTGCGATTGCATCGCTCCTGGCAGTGCCTTGGCAGGGAACACCTCCACTCCAGGCTTCCCGCCGCCTTCGTGGGTGTGCTTTTGGGTTGGTTTTCACCCAAATGCCATTTGCAGCTCCCTGACAATCCGGCATATTAAACCCGCAGCACAGTCCATTTGCACGGAGAGCAGGAAAATCCTACCGAGACTTGTAATAACCGGCATTCCCCCAGAGGGGGATCAGAGACAAGGGAAGCAGCGGGTGTGCACAGCCGCCTCCCGCACCCGCTGCGCACCCTCGCAGGGCACACACACGGACAGACGGACAGACGGGCTGCGGGTGCCGCTCCGACACCCCTCGGCTGGGGGGTGGCCGAGCCCCTCGAGGGTCTGGAGCTTTGTTATTGCAGAGCTGTCGAGGCTTTTTGCTGTGTTTCTCCTCCAAACCATCCTTGGCCACCTCCCCGTTAGCAGCCGCCAGACTGGCGGTGTCAGCAGATTTGCTCTTGCAGAGCTGAGGGCGGGTGGAGAGCATGCCGCCCACAGATCCCCCACTGTGGGACCCCCAGTGAATATGTGCTGGGACAGACCCGGAGCCCCAGGCACCCCTGAGTCCCTCGGCTCAGGTACAAAGGTGAGCTGGGAGCTGCCGGAACCTCCAGTGTGAAAACAGAGCAGCCAATCTCCCCCGGCCAGAGGTCGGGAATCATTCGATAACACCGTCACCAGGTGCTGAATCGTCAGATTTTCACCAGATTTGGATTTGCCTTCTGGCCATTGGCCACTGGGGTTAGTGGCCACGAGCCCCAGCTCAAACATTAACTACGATGTCCCCAGGTGGTCACCACGCAGCAGAGAAACCCCTCTGGCCCAAGGATGGCATGGCCAAGGTTATTGCCCTTCCTTAAAGTAGAGGGACAAAGGTGCTTTAGACTTAGATTAAACCCAGAGAGACCCAGCTTAAAACCAGAAACTGCAAAGCAGGGCAAGTGCTTTGAAAAACAGGGAAAAAATCCAATTCTGACCAAAATGAACACCAGGGCAATAATCTAAGTGGAGCACTGGCTATTGCTTGCTGTGTGTTTAAACAAAGGGCTCTTTGAAGCTTATGTACCCGATGTCCTAGTCCACACCTGGCACCTGGTTCCATGGTGAGCCTGGGTGCACTGGGTGTGTTTCCTCGCTCCCTGGCACCAGGAGTCGAAAGGCCTTGGCTCAAGAGTCTCCATTTAGAAATATTAAAATATTAGAAAAATTAGAAAAGCAAATGAGAAATCCCCCAGCTTTTTCCATGTTTCTGCCTCCCTCTCTGGGATCTTCTCATCTGACCCTGACAGGAGCCCAGCCCTGTTCCCATGTGCCATCCTGCTCTGCAAACAGGAGAGGGAGAGTAAAACAGTGGTGATGCTCCGCTGCCTCAAAATCCCAAATGATCCCAACAGCCCTTCACTTCTGTGTCCCAGACAGGGGACATAAATCAGGGGCAGGAGTGCTGGCACACTCTGTCATGTGCCTGCCGCCCGTTTCCATGGTTTCCTGTGACTGTTGCTCTCAAGGGCTTGGGGTTAGGAGGTGACTGTTCCAGAAGGAGAAAGATGCTGCCTTGACACCATTGCAGCCTGCTGTCCCAGGAGGGATCTCAGCACAGTGCCTGCTGCCAAGGCAGAGTAGTCCAAGGACATGGGGCTCAGGGAGGGGGACAGAGAACTTGGACCCCACAGCCAGTGGGGTGGCTGGGTCAGCCTGGGTAATCCATATTGAAGAAATCACTCCATCTCTCTCAGATCCCAGTTCATTTCAACACACTGATCCCTCTCCCCTCACCAGTTGAGCATCGCAGTCCTTCTGCTTTCCACCTCCTTCCCATATGGACCTGTCCCCACGATGAGGTGACACTGTGGTGCCCTGTCTCTGCTGAGCCCGAGCCTGCTTCTCCCAGAGCTTCTGCACTACAAGGAGAGATCAAGTGCTTGTTCAAGCTATCCTCCACGCTGGCTGCAGAGGATGAGGATGGGTTTCCAGGCCCTCCAAGCCTCTGCTTGTGGTGTATCATGTTCCTGCGGGGTCTGTACCCGCCTGCCGACGGCTTCTCCCACTCCCCCTGTGCCCTCCCACGTTCCTCTCCTCCTCCCGTGCGCTGGGTGCAATAAGAAATGTACTTGGCTCCCGATCCTCGAGTGGGAGGTGAAGGCAAAAAAACCCAAGACTTCAGCTCCACAGTGTGTGGGATGTGGATGATGGCAGATCCCCACCCTTGACTCCTCCACCGCCTCTGGGGTGAAGGTAGACACCCCAAATCCAGACCCTCGGAGCTAAGCCCACCTTCTCTCATGCCTGGATTCAGCCTCATGATTTGGTTCCCGGAGAAAAGTGGGTGACTTCTTGTGTCCCTGCAATGTCAGCTCCCTGGGACATTTGGACAGACACCACTAGTTGGGGTGGCCCCAGGAAGACACCCCCTGTACTCCCTCAGGGAGTGTTTTGGGAAGCAGCTGCAGGAGCTGCCCCAAGCCCTTGTTGCTGGCGGCATGTCAGGGGTGCAGTGAGGATCCCTTCTCCAGGCCAGAACAGGAGCAGCCCTGGGATTTAAAGTGAAATAAGGCTGAAGGCACGAGTGTGGTGCATGCCATGTTAGGTGTTTCTCCTTCATCCTCCTCCTGGAGCCACTCTGGGCTGCTTTGATATCTGATCCAGAGACACTGGACTTGTCACTCTGAACTTTGCTCAAGCAAAGCCCCTGGTTGCCAGCCCAGCTCACCCAGCAATGCCCTCAGTGTGCCGTGCCTTTCTCTCCCCCTTCCTAATCCAGCCCTGCTGCCAACTGCAAAGTCCTGGCCTGAAAAGGAATAACAAGACTTTAGGAAACGGCTTTGCAAGGGCTGCTACCCAGGGAGGGAAGGATTTAGCCTAAAGCCTGTATAAATGCTCTGCGCTTATTGCAGGTTTCCTTCCCCCAGCTTCTCTGATCCCAGGAGACCTGTGTGCAATCCTAATGCTCCAGCTCTGTGCCGGCAGTGCCTGTGGTCTGTGAGCCATCACTGCAGGATCAGGCTGGAGGACAACATGCCAGGGGGCTAAAAGGGGCTACAGCCAGCAGAACCCCCCCAGATCCAGCTGGGGTCGCAGTGCCTGAATCTCCATCCCATGGTGAGCCCACATGGGATCCCAGTTGAATCACACAGTCATTGTCCACGTTGCTGGAACACTTGATCACTAGTTTACTCATCAAGACCAGTAGTATCAAGAAACTGGGATTCTCCCAGTTTTATGTCCCCAACTCAGCTGGGAAGAGCTGGGCCAGGGAAGTGGCAGTGTGGGCAGGTGCTGTCCCCTCCTAGCCCCGGGCAGCACTGGGAAGTGATACCCAGGCTGCTGGTGCAAAGCAAAGCCGGGAGCAGACATTCCTCGGCTGATGGAATCCAGACCGCAGGCGGTGCTGCCAGAGCTGTGGGGAATGTGCTTAAACCAAACCAGCCCAGGCTCTCCTTCTCACGTGGAAACAGGGTTAGTCTGCTCTGGGGTCCAAGTCCAACAATGCAGCTTGTGCAGAGACTAAGGAAATCTCCTCCAGTGTGACCCTGCCTTGAGTTCCCAGCTCCCAGAGGGGTCCTCAGCCCCTGCAGCCACTCTGACCTCCAGCTCATGATGGAGCAGGATGGTGTGGGATGCTGGGGATGCTGGCTTGGGGACCAGGACAGCAGCAGCACTGGGCTGATACCTGAGAAGGGAATGTGGGATGAAGACCCTTGGCAGCAGCAGGCAGAGGGGAGTCAGTGGTCATTCCACCTCCCTCCCCCAAAAATCCCTACCAACCCACAGAATCTAAAAACCCCCAAGGATTAGGAAATCCAGGGGAATAGGAAGCAGAGGAGCCTTGGGAGTGGGGCTGGGCGCTGTCCAGTGCTTGCAGGCAGGGCAGGGCAGGGCATGGCATGGCAAGAAGCTGCCAAGGCAGTCCTGGAGAATTCCAACCCAGACCAACCTGTTCCTGGCTTGGGAATGTTGCAAAAACCCCCAGTCCCACACTGGGATTTGAGGAAACTGAAACCTTGTAATGTAACTGGGAGAGATGAAGCAAGAGACACTCAGGAAGTAGATGACAGATCCAGCACCACAGGGCTTCGTGGACAAGGCATTAGCCAGCTGCTAAACTTCCCCAGACCCTGAACAGCCTCCAGTGCCACCTTCCCCTTCACCCCCCATGCCCAGCTCTCCCCCCAGGATTGTGGCCCCTGTCACAGCCAGACCCTTCAGTGGTAAGTGAGGATGACAGGGTTATTGAGAAACAAGTTGACACTTCCAAACAGATTCTTTTTGCTGCTCTTTTCCTTCCTGGAGCTGGTCTGAGCATGGCAGGGGTTGCTCAGGAAAGCCAGTAAGCTAATATATTCATGTCATCTCACATTTGGTGCCAGGACATGAAGTAAACACCGTCAGGGACCTCGCTCTGGTTCAAAGACAAGCCCTGATTCTTATTCTGATCACATTATCCATGGTCCTTGTACAGCTTCATTGATTCATATCTTAAAAAGAAAAGCCTTCAAAACCCATTAAGTCTGCCCTGCCATTCCAGCCCTGCTCTCAAGGGCCAGGGCAAGAAGCATTAACTAATCTGCTCACATTACCTTGCCTTTGAACCCAGCACCTCTTGGCGTCAATCAGGGGTGTTTGGAAGTGCCATGTGGGCAGCATACGCTGCCATGTGGGGCGGGTTTTGGCTGCCAAGGTCACCAATGACCTCAGTGCCAAAGTCACTCCATTCCAGAAGACGTGTTTTGCATTGCAGAGGTCACTCAAATGAGTGGAGGGACAAGCACTTAGGCATTGCCCCTTGCACTGGGGTCCCTTTCACACCCAGGGTTCACCCAGGGCTCATTCCCACAGAGGGAGGGTGGAGCAGCCCAGGTTATGGTGCCCTGTTTGGTTATGGAGGGCTGTACAGATGTAAACAAGCCCCCAAAAGACCAAGATCAGGGCCTCAGGCAGCATATGGGATGCAAGAGTGGGGACTTTGCTGGTGTCAGCCTGGCTGGGTGTCGGCAAGGGAAGAAGGGTTTACAAGCAGGATGTCATCCCAGGGATTACGAAAGCCATGCTGCCTATTGCCAGGGAAAAGAAGGTCCTTCCAGCCTCTTGGGCTTCAGGTCAGCCAGAAGCTGCTGTTTATTTGGCTTCAACAACTTCACAGCATACCGAAACATGCTCCTGGGGGCCCAGCGTGCTCCAGAGAGGCTGGACAGGACATGGGGCTTGGCCACCCCAGGCGCTCCCCGGTGCCTTGCGTAAGGCACCTCCACACCCTCTGTCCGGCCCCACTTACACTCAGGAAGAAATTATTCACTCTTGTCTCCATCTGGCTGCAGGACACGCTTGGGGATGTTTCTTCCACCACTCTCACAAAGGCTTCCCATCCTGCTGGTGCCAGTAATGAGGCCAGATCTGTCCCCTTTACTCCCGGCCGACCCCCAGGTTCAGGAACAGGGACTGTTTACTCAATGGCCTTAGAGGAATTTGGTTTTACTGACATTTCAAGTGCTGCTTCAGACTGTTGTTTTCAGGTTTTGGAGTACTTTGGGAGGACATGTCCACTAGGAGGGGATTAACCACAGCTGTCCCAGGCCTCTGTCATGGCTGGACTTGGGGGGTGAATCTTTGGCCCAAGATGGATGGGGATGGAAAGCCAGTCTTCCTGGAAAGCTCTGTCTTGCTTTCTTTCAGACCCAACCACTCATTGAACCTGGACCCATCTAGGTTGCTTGGATTCGGTTCTGGTTTCAAAACCCCTTTACAGGGGGAAGTTGTTTTCCATGTGAGTTGTGGGAATGCCCAGTTTGGAGCTTTCCTCAGCCGTCCTGCATCCAATGTCCAACCTAAGGCAAAGCCCTGGGGCCAAAACAGAGCGGGGACTTGGGGAGAAGCCACAGGATTGTGTGCACAGCCCCAAAGGGAGACACATCCCAACTTCAGTGAGCACCAGAGATAGACTCCCAAGTGTCTCCATGGCTCAGAGCCCACTGCTACAGTGTCCATGTGTAAAAGCAGTAAAGTTTGAGGTTCCTCCAATAAAGCATTTACTGGAGTAACCTCATAGAAACCCCCCCACAAAAAAAAAAAAAACAACAAAAAACCAAGGAACCTCATAGAAACCCTCCTAAAAAAAAAACCCCAAACCCCTACATCTGCCCAGGAAGCCACTGCCTGCAGTCCCCTGCTTGCTCCAGGGCTCTTCTCCAGGTCAGCACCATGATTACCATTAAACCTGATGTGTGTGTGGGTGGGTGTGTCCACAGGTGTGCACGTGCACACACGGCTGTGCTCATCCTCTCTCTTCCAGAGGTGCTTTCCCAGTTGTTCTCTCTAACCTAAACCCACAAAGTCACTCCAGAAGACGTGTTCTGCATTGCAAATGGCTGTGTGAAGGCATTTCACTGCCCGTGGAAGTTACAGGGGAGGGAAAGGCTTCCCTAGCAAGACAATGGAATGGGCACGGGGATCTGGGGGAGACTGTAGGGCCAGAGCTGTTCTGCAGAGAAAGGCATGTGTGCTGCTGAGTGATGGGAGAGCAGGGAGAGCAGGGAGGAGGAGGAGGAGGAGGCAAACCCAGCCCGGGTGAGGGAAGGATGCAGACAAGGTCTTGGGATCAGCTGGCTGAGACCTGTCCACGGGGAATTACAGGCAGGTCTGAGCCTGTCAGATTACTGGAGCCAGGAAGGGGGGAGTGGGTTGAGGCAGGTCTGGCAGGCGGAGGGATGGAGGAGCTGGAGGGAAACAGAGGAGCAGGGCAAAGAGGGGAGAGAGGCACGTTGGAAAGGGGGGAGCAGAGGGGAGCACCCAGCCCTGGTGCTGTGGGGCTGGTGGGGGCAAGAGGACAGACTGGGGGTGCCATGGGGTGGGTGGAGTGGGAACGGGCTTGGTCCATGACATGTCAACCCCAGCACCCACCTGGCCAATATGTGGGGTTGGGACCAGCCAGGGCAGGAGCATCACATGCCAAAACCAATTAAGTGCTCAATGGGTCACAGACCAGCTGCTGCGCTCTCTCTTGTCTGAGGTCAGAGGAGAGCGTCCTCATTTGTTGCCTCTTAATTACATCTGATCCTGCCTTAATTCCTCCTAAAACCTTCCCTGAGAGCTTTCAGGTGGCTGCTGGGGAGAGGTTCCCACAAGCCGGGGTGCCGGGCCATCCAGGCAGAGGTGGCAGCCCTGGGCTGAGCGGTGGCTCCGTGAGGGATGTGAGGGGCTGCTGGCACTGCGTGGTGATGGAGGAAGCACCATGTGCACCACCATCCTGCTCCTCGGTCCGCTGGTCCTGTTGCTGCGGCGCCGCTTCTGCAACAAAGTCGAACCGTATGTCCTCTCCCGTCCCCTTCTGTCCCCTCGGGGCCCCGGGCGTGGGGATGGGAGGGTGAGGGGTGGTTTTGGGGGGGAGGATCTCGCTACTCAGCCTAAGACCTATTCTTGGAGATATTTGGGTTCCTTTTGGTTTCACTTCTCTGTGTGACGCCAGGAGACATTCCCTTGAGCGGGGCAGAGGGAAGCCCTCTGTGATGTGCTCTCACCTCTTCTCCAATGCACCAGCAAGGAGGAAATGCAATATTGGTCCTCCTGCCTTTCTGGTGCAAAAGGGCAGGGCTGAACTCCTGGGATGCTTTTACATGCACTAATTGAGGTGTTTCCCAAATGGAGCAGTCCAGCACCTGCCACCCATCCAGGCAAGCAGCCTGGCTGCCTCTCTGTCTTCGTGCCTCAGCCTGGGAGGAGGTTGAGCTGTGGGGACATCGCCAGGGAGGTCCTGCTCCATCCTTGGGGTGTCAGGAGGTTAAAAGAGTGTCTGTGTAGGTAGAATGCTCGGGAGCATCAGCTAAATGTTGGCTCTCAGAAGAGTCAGCAGCCACCACCCTGCAGCCGTGGCCCTGTTACCCTGTGCTCTGTGTTCACACACACGCTCACACTCATCCTGGCTCCGAGGCAATGGCAGGGAGCAGATGGGAAGGGACTTGCTGCAGTCCCACACCGAGGCAGTGACAAAGCTGCGACAGGAGGGCAGGGTCACCTCCTGCTCGGTGCGTCCCCGCTGCGCCACGGGCACGGTGCCGGCGGCTGCGGCTTCCACTACCTGCAGCTCCCCGTGTCTTTTGGGAGGGAGTTTTGTCCCCATTCAGCACTCGCTTGGCTTCAGCTCACGGCGAGGCTGAGCATCGCCCTCGCGTGCTGTGCAGCCTCCTGCTCCAGCACCAGGCTCGGCCCGAGGAGGTTCCCGCTGGAGAAGCACAAATCTATTTACCGCTGGAAACTGGAGGCATCTGAAAGTGTGGAGGTCAAATTGGCACTTAATGGACCAATTAAGTCAGGGGAGGGAGAAACAAGACTCAAAGCGGGGAAGGCATCTCCTGGCCTGTGTGCCCCCAGCCCTCCCTGTGTTACCTGCAGCACAGCACCGGCTGAATTCAACACTCATTAAGTGCCTGAGCAAACGTGCTGCAGAGATGGGGGCTGTCTCTGGGCAGGGGGCACGGGGGTGGCTGGTGAGGCTGGCAGACTGCAGATCCATCCCTTGGGAAGCTGCAGGATGAATGGGCAGTGCTGCCCACACACAGGGCAGGTGTGTGGCTGGGGGACAGGTGACCTGGGGCAATGGCACTGGTGGCACAGTGTGCAGACAGGGCAGTGCCCCGGTCCGGGGAAGGCAGATGCAGCTGCAGCACAAGCCCTGCCCATGGGAGCAGTGTGTGGGATCAGCTTGGAAGGAGCAAGCAGTGGAAAAGCACAAATCCATGCAGGAGGAGATAGGAAGGAGTCTGCAGCTGAAAAAGCTGGGGTTGGGAGGGACACTAGCACTGCCCTTGCTGCCTCCACTCATGGCAGGACCAGCACTCCTTCCACCGTGTCTAAACTGGGGCCCTGCAGCCTGGTCAGTCCTTGCACCAGACTGGTTTCATCACCACCACCATCATCATCATCAATGTGTGGCCAGTGAGACAGCAACACAGCTGGGGAGGGGACGAGCCTGGCGCTGGCACGAGCAGCTCAGAGCTGGAATCAGCATGAGAGCTCCCCAGAATGGCATGAGGCCCCAGGGAACATGAGGGAGACTCTCAGCTTGCTGGCCAGGAGAAGCTTCCTCTAAGCCCCACTGCAGCTTCAGACATCACCTGGTCTGGATGCAGACACGAGCCCACAGAGAAGCCACATGTCTCTGGATTAGTTCTTTTGGTGATTAATTGCTCTCACCATTAAAGAGCAGTGCCTATTAAGAGATTTTCTACTTGGTCTATTTTGGACATTCATCAGCTTGCCTTGCTCTGTGCTGGCATAAATCAGAGCCGTTCCACTGACAGCTTTGTACCAGGAGAGATTCTGTCTCCAGCCTTTCGTATCCTGGAAAAGAGAAGTAGCAGAACCAAGAGAAAAAAAGTGCTGCTGGCCAGGCACTGGGGAGAAGTGGTATAGGAGACCAAGGCAGAGTGGACCGAGGCTTCAGATGGGTCTGCTGGAGGGCAGGCAGCATCCTCAAGACCAGGAACAGACCTGAGGCACCTGAGAGCCCCAATACAGTTTTGATCCAACTGGATTTTGGTGAGTTAAAGGACCGGGCTCGGTCTGGTCAGACACCGGGACCCCATACAGTAACAAAGACCAGGATTTTCCACGTGTTCACTGCTACAGATGACCACTGGATTAAAGACATCCCTGAAAAACAGCGCACATGAAAAAGTCACGAGCCCACATGTCCCACTGGATAAACCTGGCTCGGTGCAGGATCAACCCTCTGGCTCTGACGTCCCCGTGTGCGAGGCAGGGCGTGCATCCTGGGCAAAGGACACAAATGAACAACACAGGCAAGATCAGATTATGTGAAATCCTCTGCTCACTTGACCTCCTTCACGTCTCTGTCTTCTATTTATATACCTTGAGGCTTCCAGGGATGGCTCAGGTTGTCCTTGGCCCATACTCACAGGGCTGGGGGGCTCAGCCGGGGGTCTGAGGGGTTAAGGTTGGCCCCTGGAGCTGGCTGCCATCATCTGGAATGGAGAGGTTTGGAGGGTTTCCTCCTGACATCCCGACTGTGGGGTCTGGTGTCCCCCCCTTGCTGGAGTTAAAAAGCAAACTGGAACACTCCCCTGGACTAACCTCCCATCAAGGGACAGGAAGGTCAAGAGGGACTCCTTGGGCTTTGGTGCTTGGGTTTCCTCAACAAGCAGTGAATCATTCTCTGTTTTATGTGCTATTTAACGAGGAGGTCCTGGCTGGGGGCCAGGGCTGGTTATGGATGTCTGTTCTGTTTGCCTTTCTCATGTTCTTCCCCTCCCGTCCCTTCCTGGCTGGAGCCGCTCATCGCCTGCTTCTGGTTTTGGGGAGGTGGAGATGCTGCTGGCATTGACCCAGGGTTTGGTCTTGGTGCCAATCCAGTGCTGGGGGATGCAGGGCACTGAGCACCCAAGGGAGCACAGAAGCACTCAGAGGAGCCTCTTGGGAAGAGTCACATCTGTGAGGGGAGATGTGCTCCATGGAAAGCTCTTGGAGACGGATCAGGCTTGGTGGGGCTGTGCTGGATTATGGCAAAGCAAAGGAGCAGCTTTGGGGAAGTGAAACCTGTAATTGCCTTACTGCTGTTTTCTCAGCCCCCTCACAACAGGTTGGACATGAATCCCCCAGGCCCCAGAGGGGTTATTTTCCTAGGAGTGGGAGCCAGAGCTGTGGAGAGTTTAGTGCCTGTGGAGATCTCTGCCCCCCCAAGAACACCTT
>JAWWEW010000042.1:7559936-7595400 GCA_035583185.1 Anabacerthia variegaticeps
TTTGTCACCCCCCACACTTGGTGCCGCAAGGCAAGAACAGATGCTCTGCACCTCAGGCTGGAGAAAACAGAGCTGGCAGTTTGGCATCATTTAGATTAACCTTCCAGCTTATTTCCCTCTGGGAAGCAGGACGTGACCTCCTCGTTTCCACTGCCCAGGCATGGCTGGCAGCTGGCAGCGGTGGCACAGGGCTCTGCATCTCCAGGCTGGAGCAATCAGCGCCCAGCAGGCGTGCACAGACAAGTGTCAGCTGAATTTCTGCACGACTTTAAATACATTAGCAAGGCCACAAATACAGCTCCAAAGTGCTGCAGGCATAGCCGAGCCGATAAATAACCCCCAAACCCACCAGCAAGAAAACACCCCTCCTCTTTCCATGGGAGATGGGGCTCAGCATCACTTTCCCCCTCATATCTGCACAGCAGTGGAGCAGATCCGCTCTCCCTCTTGCTCTGTTCAATCCAGTACCAGAAGGGTCAATTCTGTGCCACTTCTGCGGAGTCATTTTCCTGTCGGTTATATAAATGTCTGGGCATGCACAAAAGGCAGTGCTGATACAGTGGCTCCGACACCAACTCTCTCCCAACACCTGCTTTTCAGCTGGAGAGAGAGCTGAGCACAAGAACATCTCGAGAGCTGTCACACAGAAGGCTGCTGTCTTTCAAGCTGAATGGAGGTCTAAATAGCTCTCACTTCTCCTTTAGAATCTCATTTCTAAATGCAATTAATACTGGCACATGCATAATGAGAGACTGACGAGTGAATACAGACTCCAGCAATAAAGCAGCCAGCCCCAAGTGCTATGTAAATATTACAAATCCTCACTAGGAGCTGACCCGGGGAAGACAGCTTTCTGATGATTAAACCCAAGTGACAATATGACTGGATTCCTACATCTGTCACAATACTACCTGCTGATACATAATGAGCTACGCTAAAAGAACTCGGTTTTGCTGCTTTTCAGTGCGGATAAAATGTCTATTTGTAGAATGTAATTAATCTCTTCTTCAAAATCAGGAACCTTAGTGTCCCTGGTAACAACATGCCAGTGACTCAGAGAGCATCTCTGGCTTTTTCCTCTGATTTTGGAGCGAGTTATTGAAAGTGACCCCAAATTCTAGCACCGCAAAGGAGCTGTGCTTCACTAGTGGAAAAGCCAGATGGGTATCTGGAGGTGGGGATGGGTTTTACCCACCCCTCTGGTCTCTGCAGCACTCTTTTAGCAGCTTAAGGAGGTCCCTGGGCTTGTTTCAGCCACATTCCCTACAATGAGATGAACCCTGTCCCAAAACCTGGTCCCCAGCCCATAGAGCACAAATTCCCTTTACCATGGGGTGCAACCAGGCAGAACAAGGGCAAAATCACAGCATGAAGCCTGTCCCCTTTTGCCTGGTACCCCCAGCAGTAAGTGCAGTGTGATCCCTCTGTGTGTGTGCCCATGCACACGTGTGTCTGCTCCCCCAGATGACTTTCAAGCCTGCTGGCTTATTTCAGCCAAGTTTGGCAGGGAACGGAGGTTCAAAGACATCCAGTCCCTACCAGGTAGCAAAGATGCAAAGCCATGAGCACCACCGTGCCAGAGGGATGCAGGGAAGTGCTGCTGGCAGAGCCCCTGCCCCCTCTGAGGGTTGTGCTTGGGCATGCTCTGCTCTTCCAGCCACCCCACTCCAGGCTGGCTGAGATTCGTGCTGAAAAGGCAAAGTCACTCCAAAGCACCCAGGGGCCATATCTGCTTTCTATGAATTTCAGTGGGAAGCAGCCACTGCTGGATGTTGCTCACTGACCCAGTTCCAAAGCCCAGAGGAAGGATGGGCCGTGATACAGGGACAGCTGCTTGGAGACAGTGATGGAGAACTTTCATGATTTATTTATTTCCTGGTAAAAAAAAAAAAGAAAAAGAGTTGTTAAATGAAATCAGCATGTTCCAGGTTGAACTGTGCTGCACAAATTCCTTGTGGGACTTGAGCTGAGGTGTTTGGTCCCCCTACAAGTGACATTCAGCCCTGCTTTGCAGAGCTGGAGAGGGGGGTCATGGGGAAAAGGAGGGTTTGCTGCTACCGAGTTATCCCTTTCCTTTTGAAAGAGGCTGCAATCAGCACCACTGCCCACAGCTCATCCCATCTCCTCTGTCCCCAGGCACTCCGAGGGAGAGGAAGAGACCAGGAGAGAGGCTGGCTCTGACCCAAGCGCCACGTGACACCGCTTTGGAGTAAAAGCCAGGTGGGATGTAGCAGCTATCTGGGATGATGCAGATTTGGGGAAACTGTGGAAAGAAGGTGCTAGCTCGGGGCCTTCACCTTCAAGCATTTTAAAGGTAGTTTTTTCTGGTCTCACCTAGGATTTCTAGGTCTTCCTCCCTACAGGTGAGGCTGGGAAGTCTCAAGAGAAGTGTCTCACTCTAGGGAAAGGAAATTAGAGCCTGGAATGGCCAGATTGGGAGGGAAAACCCCATTTTTCTATTACTTTCAATAGCAGCTTAGTTTCCAGGTGAGGGCACATCCAGTTCTTTCTCTGTGGCTTCCCACCCACTGTGGATGGATGCCAGGAGCATTTTGTAGGGACAGAAAAGGCAGCAGACCTAGTGGTAATCCAGCTGGGACAGGGTGTGGGTTGCCCTGGAAGTGTTCAAGGCCAGCTTGGATGGGTCTTTGAGCAACCTGGGCCAGTGGAAGGTGTCCCTGCCCCTGGCATGGTGTGGAATGAGATGATCTTTAAGGTCCCTTCCAAACTATCTGTGTCCATCTGTAGCTCCCAGAAAAGGCAGGGCAACTCACACACCACTTCCTTTGCCCTGGGAGGGAATCTTTGGTGTTGAGAGAACACTGGACTGGGCTGGGGCACATGTGTGGGGTTCTGGGGGAAAATTGAGGCCAGGGCTCATTCCGAATCCCCCCGCCAGGGATGCTGAATGCCCAGGGAACCCACTTTGCCCTGCTTTCCATTTGGCAGATCACCCCAGACTTCCAGCCTCATCTGTCCCAGCTCTGAGCATGCAACTGATGGTGATTCCTTCTCCTCCTGCAGCTCCCCTGCTCCCTGCAGCCAGCACCGGGCACATTCCACTCTGGAACCCTCCATGCCAACCTGAACACTGATGAACCCACATCACTGGGCTGCCCTCCCACAGCTCAGGGAGGGCTTAAACACTGGTGCAGAAAGGAAATTTGCCTGGGTTGTGTCCAGCAGCCCCAACCCCGGCATAGCCTGCAAGCACGGGGCGATCGGGGGCCGTGCTCCGCATCTTCCCCATTGCTATAAATACATTAATAAAAGATCAGTTTGCAGCCACAGCTTGCTGTAGATGACAGCATTAGAGGCACATCTGTTTCTCCTAAGCACCAGTTTCGTGCTGGGTTTATTTGGTCCATTTGTGGCAGGGAAAAGTTGCTTTCGGCATTCAGAGATGTCTCGTGTCTGGGAGAAGTGGGGGGCGGGGGGGTGAGATATATTTTTGGCTCTATTTAGCCACAAAAATTTGGTATTAGAATAAAGAAAAATATTCCTGTTTTCTGTTTGCTGCCAAACTGAGGCAGAAGATTTCTTGTGCAAGCCTTCATTTGTTTGAGGACTCAGTGTTCTCTTGGAAAAATAAATGCTCTGATGGGAAAACTCTATCAGGGTGTATTGACCAGTCATTGGGAATGGTGGACTCACAAACATCAGCTTCAACTAAAGGAAAAAGCAGTTCCCAAAGCTTTTGCCAATAGATACTGGGTTTTTTTGATGTGTGAAGTAGTCACAAGCTGAATCCTTTCTGTGGTCACAGTTGTGATGGCCTCACCATGGCTGGCATGAATTTTCCCTGGGAAATACACCCTGTTTGCACCCAAACCAGGCTGTTTGCTCCTTCTGAGAGCCAGCCACTGCTGACAGCCACAGCAGGATGCAGAAATGGGGGGAAGGAGAGTGGCTGAACAGCTGTGGTGGGGAAGAAGCCTGGGATGTGGCTCCTAGCCAGGATGCTCTGGGCTGATGGCAGTGCCCTCTCCCCATCCTGGGGCTGTAGGGTCACCTCCCTGCCACGGAGGTAAGGCCAGAGATAAAGGACAAGAGCTCCCAGCAGCTTGGTTCTCCATAGAGAGAATCTCACAAAAGTCTATGGAGTTTTCCCCACAGATTTTTTTCCCTGTGAGTTTTTTAATGAAGCCTTTTCAACTTCAACTCATGTTAAACAGTTGTTTTAATTTCATTTTAGTAAAAGAAGTATTATGATCAGGAAGAATAAAACCAGTTTTACCTTGAGCTGCCTTCAGATTAAAACCAATAATGCCAGGAGAGGAGGTTGGGGGATGGATGCAATACTGTGCTGAAGGCAGCACAGAAGAGATTGGAAGCTGGAAAGACAAAAGCTTACCAGGATTGAGCCTCAAAAGCAGAATCAGCTCCTCAGATGATATAAATCACCTGGATTCCCCTGACATGCTGATATTGCTGTAGCATGGCTTTTAGGTATTGATTTAAGGGAAAATAAAGGTCAAGGGCTTAGCTGCAGAGGAGGCATCAGGGCTGCTCAGCTCTGGGTGGGCAGAGATGAACAATGAGGAGGATCTGCAAGGTCAGGAATAGGATGGAGAGGAGCCACAAGGAAAATGGGTGTGTGCTGGAGCTGTGAGTGCCCCAAAGACAAGGAGCAGAGCCTCGCTGAGGGTAGCCCACTGGAGCCCTGAGCTGCAGAGTTAGCCCAGGCACAGTCATCCTGGATTCAGGGAAATCAAGATTTCAGTCTGGACCTTCTGTCAATAACTCCGACCTTTCTCCCCATCTGGACTAGCACACAAAAAAACTCCCAGAAAGGACAACATGGGGCCAGATGGAAACGGCGCCTGCAAATGTCACGGCGCTGCCAGGAACGGGGTCACTGCCCTGCAAACCTGGGTGTGCAAACACCACTCGCTAAATCCACTGCAGCACAGGGGTGTTGTAGATTTGGGGGATAAAGGTTTCCTGAGCCCTCAAAAGGCCAGCTCTCCGCCTGGGGACCTCCAAGAGGGTGGATTTCGTGAGAAATGTTCTTTATTTCTGAGCTCAGAGCGGGCGAGCCTGCCTGTTGCCAGTGACTGCGCAAGGGTTGCTGGCCACAGCGAGGTGTTTGCTGTCTGCGTGGAGATTTGGGGTGGTCCCGGAAGGCCCTGGGTGGGTGGGAGTGGGAATTCGCTCAAACCTCATTCAGTGTGTCCTCTCTGCCGGCCAAAACCACCCTCCATTTTACAAGAAGCACAAAGGGGGTGGTGGCAGCCCTTGTGTCATCAGCAGTTCTCTGAAGGATGCTGAGGGTCCCCTCAGGGTCAGGAAGCTGATGGACATGGTCACACCATCGTGGTCACCCTGTCGTTATCCCACTGAGGAGGTGCCGTGTGTTTGAGGGGGAAGGAAGGATTGTGACATCTCTGCTCTTCTTCTTTCCATCTCTGTCCTCACTAAAGAACAGTGTGGGAAAAACCAAAAGGGAAACGAAAGGCGAGTGGGCTACCCCAGCTGTGGGACCCGCAGTCCCACGCAGCCTGGAGGAGGGGGCGAAGCTGGGGGGCCTTCTGGGCTCAGCTCCCCGGGGTTTATCTGACTGTCTGTTTTCATCATTTCTCTGTGAGAAGGGAAATGGACCACACAGCAGCAGAAAGCCCTGGAAATCTGCAAGGGAGAGCGTTCCCAGCACCCTTCTCTCTGCCTCACCCCTGTGTACAGTTGGCTATGGAGGATGTGTGGCTCTGTATTGCTCCAACTCAGTGAGATAATGCCTCGGGATTCAATTCCTTCACAATTAAATTGCTAATCACAGCCAGCCAGTGCACTTTCCCAGCTCTGTCCCTCCTGTCTCAGTTGCACACGTGGTCTCTCAGATGGACCAAGTGGACCAGGGCTGGGGTCACCTCATCTTAACCAGCCTAGCTGCTCCATCCCCTTCACATCAGACCTTGCTGTCCCTCCTCTGCTCCTGCTTCTGAGGCATCCTAAAGGCTGTATGTGGCCTATAACTTTTCCTTTCCTCAAAAGAAAAAGAAAAAAATAATCCACAAAAAAATAGAGTAGAAACAAGGAGAGGAAATTACTTCAAGTTTCTTAACTATCTCATGGAACAAAAATGCTTCATAAGGCCGTTCAGGGAAAGAGAGGGTCAAATGTCCCTCATTAGCACTGATTTACTGAGAAGGCTGGGAAGTGGAAGAGGGAGACAGTCCAGCTGCCTGTCTCAGTGAACAAGGAGTCTGGTCTGGAATCCAGGCTGGGAGGTGAGGGCTGGACCCCCCAATAATAGATTGGGGTGATGGGTTTGCCAGCAGAAGGGACAGAGGGGTACAGGTTGCTGTGCACCCATGCTGAGCTGCCAGCACCCCAGAGCAGACCTGATGCTGACCCTCACTAGCACAGCACAGAGACAGGGCAGAGCTGTCTCAGCTCTCGTAGCAGCTTGGAAATTCGGTGTCTTTCTGAAGAAAAGAACAGAATTCGAGTCCATTCAACCCAATTAAAACTCCAGAGGAAGTGCAGAGAGGCAGGATGTAATTACCCGTGCTGGAATCCCAGTTCGGAACAGGAGGCAGAGCTCTCCGGGTCAAATTAATCCCTGGTGTAACTCTGCCGAAGTTACACCGGGGCTATAATTGGGCTGAAACATTTTAACTATCTCATTTAATGTTATTCATGCTCTGCTGGAGATGAGAATGTTTATCCTAAATGAGAGACTCTAATGCTCTGTAGCAATAATAGAGTGTGAGGCTTATGCGGTTTCTCATTTACAAGGATGCTGGGGAGGCCAGATTGTCACAGAAGATGCAGCAGATCTGGACTCCCCAAATCTTTAACCATTTCCATGGCTCCTGTGGTGGCTGGTTGTCCTGTTGTCCTTCCTCCAGTGCGCTCACCTTCCCCGTGCCCACGCTACTTTTCCATCTCTTGGAGGCATTTGGGGCTTTTACTCCAGACCCAACTAGAGGCAGGAGTAGAGGGAGGTGTAAAGTGGTACAAGAGGGAATGGGAAGCACTGAGGGAGGCCTTCCAAGATTAAAGCTTCTACAAATCAGCATAAGTGAGATTTCCCAGCAACAGACTTGCCTCCCGTGATGCTAAAGGAGGAGATTTCCATCAGTGCAGGCTGGCTCCCTGAGTCGTTCCAGGGAAACTGCCCCCAGGTTCCTGAGGAAGGAGCAGGGGCAGTGCTGCAGGTAGCTCAGCAAGCACAGGGAGCACCACAGTCCCTGCTCCCAGCTGGACACCCCACGGACAGTGTTTCCAGCTGCCAGCCCTGGGTTATCCACCAGGCTCAGAGCATGATCCCAGGATCATTTGAGCTCCCATGCCTGAGGGGATCTGAGACACTTCCCTGCAGTGAGAGGCACTGTCACCCTCCAGGAGGAACAACCCCTGGGAATCCTGACCAGTCCTGTTCCCCTTCCCATGGCAATGCCATCAGCCAGCCCAAGCACACATCCTGGCTCTTGGAAAGCAGAGCCTGCAGGTTACATTCCTCCCTGTCCTGGCTGTGCTCTGGCTGGTGACACCCTGACAGAGATGCCATTGATCCCCAAACCTCCACTGCATGATGCTCTGTGCCCCCCTGAGCCAGCCCTGGCAGGTACCCCTCGCTGTGGGCTCTGCATCCCCAGTACCAGGCATTTGGAGGATTGTGGTTATCTGCCTCTAAATCACACTTTCAATCCCCAGGCTGCTTTTGAGCCAGACCCCTGGTCTTTTCCTCTGCTCTCCTGCCAGTAGAAACCGCACGGATGGCAGATTTGTTTGTTCCAAAGCAATTTTTAATGCCCTGCAGCTTAGTAGAGGCTCAAGCATTACAATTCATTCCGGCTCCTCTCTGCTCCTCAGAGGATATTAGATCCTTCTCTAGATACTTCCTCACTCTTTGTAGATGTTACCCTAGTTTTAATTTTCAGGGCTTCCAGACTGTTTTTAACAATGCTGAGCTTTCAAGTTGCTTCCTTCAAACTTTCTCCATCCATGCTTTCCCAGAGCATAAATAGCTTTGATTATTCCCAGATGTTTTTTGGTTTGTTAACCCCAGAACAGTGTTGTGTAATGGCTTGGAAAGAAGACTGGCAGCAGGCATCCTGGGTTCTCTTTCCTGGTTCACCAAACCACTTCCCAACCAGAACATCCACGGGATTTAGCTTACAAAAGGAGTGCCACTAGCAGCAGGTTATCTTGCTGGAGAGAACAGGACTGGAGGTGAGTGAAATTCTCTTGCTGATAAAGATGACCTTCTGAAGACATGGCTCATTTTCTTCACTCAGTTCCTCCCGATCCTCTGAGCTGAGATTTCCAAGCAGGATGACACTTTGAGCAGACACCCCTGAGGCTGCCAGGCTGCACTTGATGGAAAAGACCTTGTTCACCACCAGGCCAGGCTGGGCTCAAGCTGTGGCCATCCCTACCCACCAGCCACCCTGCCAACAGCAGCCCTACAGGGGCCAAACTTTCCTTGGCCTGGGAGGGTGTGTGCATTTATCCTGACAGGCCAAAGTGTGGGGAGTGAGGAGTCTTACACAACTGCCTGACCTCCTAACAAACCTCTGCAGCCTTCCTGACCCCAGCAACCCTGCCACTCCCATGTTTCAGCCATAGCATTGCTAAATACTCATAAAAAACATCCCCATTCCCACTAGAAGAGAGCCAGGGCGTATTCGATCTGGCAAGAGATGCTATTCTTTTCAACCATCCATAAATCTTCCCAGGATCACCCCAAATTTCCCATATTTCTTGGTGCGTCCACCCACCCTGCTGGATCCTTCCACTTCCCTTTCTCAGCCCAGTGCTCAGGTCCACAAAGCCCAAGGTTACAGGGATGGATGTGAATACATCCCATATCATCTGCCTCCTGTATGTGGAGGACCACACCTAGGCAGGGCAAGGGACAACAGATAAGGTGGAAAACAAGATAGGAAAAGCAATAAAAGCATAAAGAAATAACATTTGTTTTATCAGAGGGAAAAGCTAAGGGACAAATCAACCTGGCCTGTCCTCATGACAGTGATGTGGCACTCAGCTTTGCCAGTTTGTACCAGCTGCAGCTGGGAAAGCAGGTGAGATAATCCACCACCATCAACCCTTGTACAGCCAAACTGACCTGCTGTAGGAAGATCCTGTCCCAAGGAAAACATCGATGCCTCTGCCTGGGACACAGAGGACACAGTGTGTCTCAAACCCCCAGCCCCAGCACAGCTGGGCACAGTGTGGTGCTGAGCAGATGTGCCTCAGGCCAGCTCTGTGTGAGCTGGTCTTTCCAGGACTGCACCCAGAGGTGCTCAGGAGAGCAGGGAGGAGGCAGAGGGAGGAGAATCAGCAAGACAAGCTGTGAGTGAAGAGTGTCAGTGCTTGGAAAGCGCAACCAATTTGCTTTTAGTACAGTTCATGCCTCTCCAACAGTGCCTAGAATAACAAATTCCTTCCACCCTCCAAGGCTGAATGCTGGAGGAAGCTGCTGAGAAACTTAATTGATTAGCTGGATGCGTGCACAGAAAAAAATTGCTCAGCATCAAGGAAATCACTGTCTTGACAGTTAATGCAGACACTGGTGGGAGATTAGAAAGACCAGCTGCAGCTTTTTATCACACAATCCTTTCTTTTAGTGTGGGAACAAGGCACGGTCTGTTTTGATGGGGCGACCCATTTTGCAGCAGCTTTGAGGGGCTGGAGCATTAGGGCTGTGCCCACAGTGTTCACCACCCACCCAGGGCTCACTGGGCAGGGATGGATCCTCAGTCCTAGCACTTTGAGCCAGTGGAGGGCAAGGAGACAAGTTTTGGGTTCCTGCACCTCTGACCCCCCCTCTCCGGCCCCAGAGGTTCCTATCAGCCCCTGTAATCCCTGAGCAGCAAGAAGAGATGCCCTGAGAGCAACTTCAGCATCCAGGGTGCAGTGGGCAGAGCTGAGCTTCCAGATGCTTCACAGCATCCTCCCAAGAAAAGATGTGCCCAGCTCTCCTAGTCCCTGCAGACCATCTCTCCCACTCCCAGCCCTGCCTAGGCTTTCTCCTTTGCTCTCAGCATCTCCAGCTCTGCACTGCCTGCCACAAGGTCACCACCTGCAACTCTGTCACCACACAGGATTGTTTTCCCCGTGTGGCAAAGGAAAACAGGAAGCCAAGGGCCTGCAGGGGCTGTGAACTTGCCTGTCATGTTCTCTGACAGCATCAAAACCTTTTGCTGCTTGTGTTTTTCCCAAACTGTCACTGCTCGTCACACCCCTTGTTTAAACCTCTGATCCCGAAAGCTTCCCTGAGCCCTCTGCAAAACACGTGGAAAGAGAGTGGTGTGTTCTGCACCGGGATCAGACACCACCTCAAAAGCAGAGAGGCTGACAGTGTCAGAGCTCCCCAGAGCAGGCAGAGGCAGAGCCAAGCGTGCCTGTCTGCGCTCCGTGCCTGCCAGAGGTGGGAGGCAGCAGCTTCTGCCTCTCCCTCAAATACTCACCTCCTGCTTCTGGCTCAGGGAAGGATGAAAGGGAAATAAAAGGGCTCAGCCCTTCTCTTTGCTCTCTGCAGGTCAGAACTGCTCTCCTGCCCCCCATTTCCCCTGTTGCTGCAATTTGCTATTTGACCTGAGCAGCCCAGAGGAATTTGTGTCACGGTGCATTCCTAGCACAGCATCGGTTTTCCAGAGCAAAATGGAAACAGCTGCCAAGAAGCAAATCTTCCCCTGATGCCTGGCACTTCTCAGGGGTGGAACAAAACTTCTTGAAAGCCCAGGGGGAAAACCACCCGAGCTCAGCTGCAGCAAACCCCATCCCACTCCAGCCCCATCCCTCCAGGGATTTTGCAGCATAAGGGGGGCTCAGACAGAGACTAATGAACAACATGATTGCATCCATACGGCACCACTTTGGGAGACTGGAGTGAGAGAGGAGGTAAAGAGAGATCTGATCTGTGGCTGAAGGCAATGCTGTGGGGAAGAGTGGACTCTGGCTGAACTTCCCAGCATCCAAGTCCAACTCTGCCCATTGTCCTCCTACCTGTCCAGGCCTGTTGTGCCTATTGTGACCGGGCAGGGCAGAGGCACGCAGATGGTGCTGACATGGAACACGTGAAGTTCACACATGGCTTGCTGTGAAAGAGCTTTTGAGGCTTGTCAGGGCTAAGTGAGGCTTGTTTCCAAGTGCTGTGAAAGCCTGGTGCAGAGTGGTGAGGAGGGATGTACACAGGGCTGAGCTGGCTCTCAGATTTCAGGTGGTGTCTGTGTCCATGGGATTGCTGACAGATGTAACCCCCTTCCTCGTGAAGGTTAATACCTCCCAAAGGTATTAACCAACGTGGGACAGAGCCTACAATAGTCTCCCTGCCACACTCATCAGTTTCTTCACAGATTGCTGTGGTTTGGTAGGGTTTACAGTGCAGGCTGCTTGGGAACAGGGAGAGGGTCAGAGAGCCAAAAGGAAATTGGCAAAAGAGTTTCTGAGATCTGGGACCGGCTGAGACACGAAAACAGCATCAGAGTACATGGCTCTTGGCCTTTCCTGCTGAAGGAACAACACTTGCTCTGTGTTTGCTCACATCTTGAATGTGATAGATAGAATAAGGTCAGAAATATTGGTAACCCAGTTCCTTGGAGGGCTTATGCCAGCTGACACATGGTTCTTGCTGATAACCAGGCTCCAGCCTCAGTCGTGGTGCAGAAGGCAGCCTTCAGACACTCTCAAGGCAATATGCTTGTTCTTGTTCACCCTGATTGAGACTGAGTTTTATCTTGAAAGCATCCGCTGCAGTTCACGCTCAGCAGTCTCAGTCTGACAGCAATGGGCCTAATGGGGGTTCAGCTTCACCTTCCCAGTGATCATTTTAGCAGGATGTGCAGGAACAGGCTCAGTGAGCAGCAGTACCAGCCATAACTCACACCATCTCCACTCAAATCAGGGCACTGTTCCTCCAGCCGTGAGGATGCTCAGGCATGAAGCATGCAGGGTTCACAGCTAGGACAGATGCAGCACCGATCTGCTAAAGCCTAAGGCAGCAACACCAGGTTAACCCCAGTTGGGATGCATTTAGGTTTGCTGTGAAGGTAACCTGAAGTTCACATTGCAACACACATCACCTCCTCGCTCACCACAAGTCCCAGGAGACTGCCGGGAATGCTGCAGAGTGGCTGGAGCTTCTGACTGCAGGCAAGTCATGGCAGCACTTTAGCTTGTAAGCTGGAGATGGCAGAAAAGCCTGATCCTTGAAAAATCAAGAGTTCCTTTGCCATCCAGCCTTTTAGGCCAGGTTTACACAGCAAACCAGTCCCAGCAAACCCAGACTGCAGCTTCTCTTTCTGTTCCTTGGCTAGCCCAGGCTAGCTATAACCACACAAGCAAAGTCCATTGTCACAAACACCATCTGCTGAAGAGGAGGAAGGTTTCACACTGTGTCAGTCTCTTTTATCTCAGTGTAGGTTCTGCACAGGAGCTGGCTGAAGTTAGAAAAGCAAAGGAGACCCCAGCAACAGCTTTTCCTGGTGCTGTCTGTGGGCAGTTATTGATTTGAGTAGAACAGGACTCCAGAGAGGCAGGACAGCACACAAGCAGCTGGTCTTTCATCTCACTCTTCAGGCTGTGGTTGAAAATAGCATCAGAGTTTCCCCCCACCACCACCAACTACATGAAGCCCCAGGCAACCAGAGCATCCCTGCTCCAGAGCTAAGCCAGCCCAGCTGAGCTCAGTCTTTGTGCTTTGGATCAGAAACAGAAGCAGCAAGAGCCAAGCTGGATCTGGCTGTATGAGGAACCACCATATACATTTCACCCCCATATGTGCACAGAGGAACAGCCACACACACCTCAGCAGCAGCAAGGTCAGCTTTGTAAGCAACCCAACAGGTATTTGAGCTTCTCTGGAAACAGCATTCTCTGTTCACAGCTTAGCACCATTGTCAGACTGAACAGCTGAGGCAGGAGCGTAATTCTGGAGAGTGTAGAGCAAATACAGCGGTTCAGAGCACATTTCCAAAGCCATACAGGTTGCACAGACTGGCCAAAGCAACTCAGAACACAGAGCAGTCACCCAGCTCTGGGTGCTGAGGGGATATAATACCCCACAGCTCGGCATGGGGCTGAGCAGGATTGGGCCAGAAGGAGACTGGGGCAGGAGCACAAGCCCCTTCTGGCTGGGCAGGAGCAGAGCAGGTGGGACAGGGCAGAAAGTAGCACTGACTGGAAACTGGGGACCAGCTGAGACCTGTGGCAGGTTGGTGGGGAGTACAATGCTCTGTCTCTCATGTTTTCCTTGTGGATGAGCCCTCATTTTCCCAGCCCAAAGCCTCCCTCACACTGAGCAGGATGCCTCCCTTCCCCTGAGAGCCCACACAGATGCTGGTCCTGTTCCAGGACTGATGCTATAGGATTTGGGATCTGGGACCCAGAGCATCAGGTCTGGATGGAGACTGGAGAGCAGCCACTGATCTCCAGCAGCCTGCAATGCCCAGGGTTGCAGATCAATTCCCTCCCAGTCCGAAGCCAAACCAGGATACAGCTCCAGCTCTTCAACAGCAAAAAGCTGAATTAGTTAAGTCATGCTGCCAGCTGTGTATTTAAACAGGAATTACATAGGGTTTCTGCTGTGGTAATGCAGCAGGTGCTGGCAGTGCTACTGAGACAGATGAGGAAGGAAGGGCAGTGGGCTGGGAACTGGGAGATGTGCTCAGGGAAGAGAGGAGCTCCTGATTCCTGCCCTGCTCACATGCAGGAAAGGTACCCCAGCAGGCAGCCAGCCTGCAGCATCTTGCTCCTTTGAGCTCCCTGGCTCCTGCAAAGCTCTGACCATCAGGAGACTTAGGTCTGGGGAAAAAAACAAACATCATTGGGGGCAGACACACACAGCCACTGACTCCTGGCACAGGTGCCCTGGCCATGAACTGGGATCCTACAGCATGAGGCACTGGCCAAACACAGGCACCAAAGGTGGTGCCTATGCCAAACTGCATCCTCTTGGGAGAAGATGTTTGGGAAGTAATTGTGAATCTGGAGCCTCCCAAAGCATTCTAGCAGCTAGATCCTCTGGATTCATAAAGCCCTGCCAAAAAAATAAGATCTGTTTCTGCAAAGCTGAAACAGCAAACTTGTTTGTCTTTCCTCCTTCCCCTCCCAACCACGTTGTTTTAAACATTTACAGAGACCTTTATACTGTTTAAATAATGATTGGGGATGGGGGGGGGGGGTTGTTTCCAGTTTTTTTGCCAGCTGCTCCAAGTCAGCAGCACTTCACATGCAACTTGTGGTGAACCAGGTGCTGTGGTTTGTGATGGCAGTGCCACCCGGGCTGTCCTGGTTCCCCTTGCCTCACCTCTTCTGCCCCAGCAGGGTAATAGCCATTTGGGCTATTACCCAATAGAGATAATACCTAATATAGATAGGGGACCCCCATATCTCCCCCTAAGCCTTTGCCAAGCCCCCTCCAGCTGCTGGGGAAGGTTACCCCGAGACCTGCTGTCTCAGGGAGCAGTTCTCTCCCCTCTGCAGCGTGGGGGCAAGTGCAGCCCCTGGTTTGCCACGTAAAGGGGTGCATGTCCAGCTCCCACCACACAGCCCCAAAGCCCCCAGCAGCACTGCCCAAGTCACAGAGCTCACACAGTGATGCACACCCATGCCAGGCAGCCACGGTGGGGTTTTCTCCCCACTGGTGACATTGGGAGGATGAGTGGAGGAGGATGCCAGAGCAGCAGAGCTCTCCCATCCCTGAGCACAAGTGCTACAGAGGATTAGCCATCTCCCGCCCACCTCCCTGAGCAGCAAGGAGATGACAGCTGAGGCAAGAAAGGAGAGCACTGGAGATGAGCAGGGGGGAGATGGCTGGAGACAGACCGACCTTTCTGCACCAGCAGCGCAGCAGGACGTGTGTTGGGAGTCCGATCAGAGGGAAAGGCACATGGGTCTCTCCCTTGCAGGCAGGGAATCTGGGGGTTGTGTTGGGCTCGATTGAGTTTTATTTGCAACCTGTGGGGAAAGGGAGTGAGGAAGGCTGTCAAGGGAAGCTGGAGGCTTTCTGCAGGATGTTTGGACTGAGTGAAAAGACAGAGGAGGGAATACGAGCCATGCTGTGGAAGCAGGATGTGGGATAGAGAAAATGTTTATACAGTCAGATGCAGGCTAATCCATGGGAGGCTTTAGAGACCATAAAAGCCATCTGTAATGTGGATAGATCATATTCTGGAGGCAAACAGTGGTTTAAAACAACACTACCCTCGCTCTTTGATCTGTTCTGAAGGCATCACACCTGTGAGCCTGGAGAGAAGGGGAAGATAAGTAGAACCATAAGTTCTGCTTGCACAGTGAGGGTGGGGAGGAATTCTCCATTTATGGTCTCTTTGTGTACAAGAATTTGGGGCCACCGAACAAAACAAGCAGGAGCCAGACACAGAACAAATGAAAGAAAGGAATCTGGTCCCTCTCCTCCCCACAGGAGGGAATGGCTATTACAGATTCAAAAGGGGACTGGGCAAGGGCATGGAGGAGAAAGTTACTGAAATCTCCATTCCAGAGAAAACCCATTAGCAGGGGCAGTGAAATGACCTCTGGCTCTCCTAATTCACACCCCTTAAAAGGCTGCTAGCTGGGAGAGTGCTGGGAGATGTACCATATGTAATCACGCTGTTCCTTCATTCCCTAGGCATTCATTTAGGACATCTCTTGGAAAAATTACATTAGTCTCGGTGGCCCTTGGTCTGATGCCCTTGCAGCAGGGCTCCTTCAAGCAGATGTCACTGGGGCACTGTCCTCAACAAACCTTTTCAGAGACAGCACAAGGAATAACCAGTGGCCTTTGACCAGCTGCCCTCTGTTGTTTTGTGAGGCCTCAGTTTACCTCCTCAGATTTGGCCAAATGAGGCACTTGGCCTGCTTTCCCTTCACAAGGATGAGAAAAATGACCTCAAAGGTCCTGAAATAACGTAACCTTCCATCATTTAAACATGTTCCTTCCCATTAAGCAATGAAAGCACCAGAGGTGCTACCCTCAGAAGTACCTCGAAACAATTATCTCCTTCCTCTGGAATAAACGATGGGAAGCAAGAGGTGAGTGGAGATATGGCATTTGCAATTCCCCATTTTCCATCTGCAGGAGGAGGAAATGTTGATTTGCATTGTGCTTGACCTCAGTGCAGCTTATGCTAATTACTTGCAAGAATATGCTTGTTTGCTCCATGCGTGCCCAGCATATTTCTTGTATCTGAGCCTGATAGATGAAATATTGCTTATAGGACAGCACAGACTGGCTTGGCTGAACCAACAGCTGAGTGGCCGAGTAAGCCAAGCAAACAGAAACACCGTGATAAAAGAGGACCTGAGAAGTTTCTCATTAATATTGCCTAGATATTTTTATACCAACTCACTCCCTTTCTGCTTACCACGCTGTAATCTCTCAAGCTGACACAGAAAATAGAGAGGATCCATCTCTTTGCCCAAAGCAAGGACAACTCTCCTTTCCTTGCTCATCTACTTGGCCTCGAAGGAAATTTTTCTCCCGATTTCACTGGCTTTACAGTGTCAAGGTTCTCCCACCACCTCTGAGTGCATTTGTGTAGCTGTACACATCTACCTCCAGGTATGCTCTGAGGATATATATTTTAATTAAACATCCTTGCCCATGAAGAAGCTGGGCTCCTGCTGCTTCTATTCCACAGGATTTATCTGTGCACACCCTGCCTTTGGAGCATTTTTTGGTGTGCTCTCTGTTCCAATCAGCTCCTTCAAGGAATGGAGCTGGGAGTGCAACCTGGCTTGCTCTGACAAGGTGGGTCACTTTGCCCAGCTGGGACACAGAGCTGAAGAGGTCAAGTCATTGATCAGCTTGGCTGCATTCCTAACATGATCTCAACATCCATTCATTGTTGCAGGTCAAAACAGTACACCTTGAGACTGGTTTTATTGCACTGTGCCCAAAACTCAGTTGAGGAAAGGGGAAAGAAGTGGGAGCAGCAGCTGAGTGGCTGAAGCTGCCATTTCTTTTGCACTGATGGGAGAAAAGGGAACCTTTTCTGTTCTCTGACTGCAGAATCCATCTCTTAGCCCTGCCTGCAGATCCCACCATTCTCCCAGAAAAGCCATCCCTTCATTGCACAGATATTCTGTAAGGATAAAGCTCTTGTTATTCAGTGCACAGACCTTCAGATAGGCCCCAGTTACAGCAGAGCATTCCTGAGCCTGCTAAATTTCTACATAAGCATGCAAGACATGCTGAGGAGGAATGGGTTTAGGTTTAAACGTGTATTTAACATTAAATGAAGGCTTAAGAGCTTTGCTGCTGGGAGCAGGGAAGGATGTTTTGTTTGCAGCCTGCCTTGTCCTGTGTGGGAAGATGTTCCTTGTCTGCTGCTGAGCCCCATAGAGCCTTTTTGCCATTTCTTGGGACTGGCTTGAAGCAGCAGACACCAGGACCTGGGACCTCGTGGCAGGCTTTTTTTAACAGCATAGATATTTTCTCTCAGAAGTCTGTAACCTGAAATACCAGCAGGAAATCTCCAGCCTTACCCCAAGGGACTGTTCTTTGCTGTGCATCCAGCATTTCTAAGAGACAACCAGCAATCCAGCTGCCCCCTGCCCCAGCCTTGCAGATGCACTGAGTAATGGGGGAACTGGCTTTTTAAATGTCTGCTTCTCTCAGTCATGTGTCAAAGATAACCACAGCAAAGCATCCCTGGAAGCACAGATGGGTGGGACCGGCACAGGCAGAGGGGAAGATCAGGAGGAAATCAAATTCGTGTTAGTAAGCATAAGAGTTCCTCCCTTTGGGGATTTAAGGCAACTAAGAAGGGAAATGGGTGGAAAACTGGAAGAAGGTCTTGTCCTTCAATTCGAGCACAGGATCAAAGCCCAGGTGAAGTTGGAGCAGTTCTGTCATCGATTTCCATTTGTCTTTCCATCCTTCCCTCCTCTGTCACGTATTCTGCCTGTTCCCCTGTTATCTGCTCTAGGGATAACCAAACACCTCAGAGCAAAGCCCAGACTTCTCTGGAGAGGGTAATGCTGTAGCTTTGAAGGACAGATACTGAAGTGCCTTGAGAAATCAGAAAGATGGGGCTTAATGTCTCATTTGTTATGCTGGAGGAAGCAATCCCCTCCTAATCCTCTTCGGGGAAGTTGAGAGCACCCCCCTGAAGCTCACGTGTAGACGATCTCCATGTCTTTTCACAGCTTTCCTTAATTCCTCAACCTTTCAAAGACTGGAACAAGAAAATACCATAACCGACGGAGATTTGCCACAAGAAATCTATCCAAATCATGTCCAAATTGCCCTTGGGAGCAGCATTGCAGCCACCTGGGGAAGCAGAATATGCTCAGACAGAACTAACACACCAGAATAACTTCCTTCACGTCTCTAGGAAGGCACGGAGACCCTCAGAAGAACCACCATGGCCCGCTGACCTCAGGGAGGCTCTGCCTTGTCCTGCAGACCTTGGTGGTGAAGGTTCCATGCTGGAGATCTGTGGGACATGGTCGCCCTCTAAAGGGAAAAGCTGAGAAAATGTGATTCATCCCCACGCAGGCGAAGCTGCAGAGAATTAGAAGAGCCCCTGGCATGGCCAAGGCAGTGAGTGTCTCTCTTCATCCAGAGTCTTTGCTCTGAGTCCAGCACATCCTTGGAAACATCATCCATGCACTACAACCATGAATAATTACAGCCAATCCACTGCAATTTTAGGTCATGCCCTTCTCCCAGGCTTTTAATTGTCGAGTCCATTCCTTACTTGGCACCTGGCAGAGCTTATCCATTTATAGGCACACACAGGGGCTGAGCAGCTTTCACCCAAAAATCAGGGCGGTGCCAAATCCCTCAGCACATCCAAGTCTACCTCTTCTCTCCCAGCATCTGAACTCTGCACAAGGGGGGATTTTATTCGTTTTGCTTTTTAAAACTTATGTCCCTTGGGGACTTAAAGAGCTAGTTCTAGCTGTGATGGGCTCTATTTGCCTATTTGGGAAGCTGAAAGCATCCAGGCAGATTTCCAGCCACATCTTCGCAGAGCAAAGGCCACTGCAACAAGGGCTACATTAATTACTTCTGTTCTGTGTCATGATCTCCCTTCCTACCAGGCCAAACACTCGTGCCACAGGCTCCTGTGGGGCAGGAAGGCACAGAATCTATGGTGTCCTCAAACCAGAGCATGGGATTCACCCAAGGCTGCTTCCCTCAGGTGCTGCCCATCCTGCCAGGGCAGCCTGTGAGGCTTTTTGCAGCTCTCAGAGGGCACAGAGGGCTGGGGAACACCTCTCAGCCAGCTGCTTATGTTGGAAGCAGCTTATTTTCAACAGCACCTTGGGATCTATTTACAGCCTTCTTGCACCACTTAAAAAAAACCCCAACCCTGACCTCTGCAGCCTGTTGGATTTTTAGGAGGGGCTTTAAGAAAAGACATTCTGGAGAGTAAAGGACTTGTGAGTTGGGTTAAATCTGTGCTCTGGAATTAAAAAAAAAAAAAAGAAAGGAAAAAAAACCAACAACTAAAAAAACCCCAGGTTCTAAAATAGGAACAAGGCCAGGAAGATCCAGGCACTAAAAATAAACATGAAGTCATGCTGTCTTTCCTGGGAACTCGACTGCCTTGCAGAGAAGGGCTGTCCAGAGGGGGCACAGCCTGGAACCATCTGTGTGTGTGGGGTGGGATCCTGGCACAGGATGCCCAGAGAAGCTGTGGCTGCCCCTGAGTCCCTGGAAGTGTCCAAGGCCAGGTTGGACAGGGCTTGGAGCAACCTGGGCTAGTGGATGGTGTCCCTGCCCAGGGCAGGGGTGATGGGTCTTTGTGGTCCCTTCCAACCCAAACCACTCTGATTCTGTGACCTCCTTGCTGTGAGAGGGGACCCAAGAGGAGAAACAATCCCCCAGCTCTTGGACATTTCAGGGGTGACAATGAGTTTGTCACCTATACTCAAACTTTGCTGCTTCCAGACTCCAGTGTGAATGCTTTGCATTCCTTTTCTCTGCAAGGGTGGAGAAACCAAGAAAGTGGATATTAGCAGTTCTTATTTCCCTTCCCCTTGGTTCTGCTCACACTGTGTTATTGTTCCCACTGTGTTATTGTTCACACTATGCTATTGTTCCCACTGTGTTATTGTTCCCACTGTTATTGTTCATCCAGGCTTCATATATAAGGTAAGTAGGACCTGTAAGTTGTAATTTCATTTATGGTTTCATATATAAGCTAAACGTGATCCTGTGGGTTTCTTGCCATGTTTTAACAGGTAAGGACAATCACAGCACATCCCGGAATGGAAACATCGCTTATTCAAGGCACGGCACACACATTCCCTAACTAATCTCTGGCTAATCCCCCTCTCCACCTAATTACCCCCTTCCTCCACGAGCCTGTTCAGCCCTTTGCGGTGCTCAGCGGCGCTAAGCACAGCCACGCACACCTCCTTAGCGAGCGGGGGACGCGGAGAAGTAATAAGTAATTAATAAATGCCATTAATGAGCGAGATGACCGGACTACATTTCCCATGATGCCCCGCGGGACGCGCCTACACCTCCCGTGAGCCCCCGCGGCGCGCCCGCCGTGCGTGGGGACAGCATGGCGGCCGGGCGGCGTGCGGTGAGCGGGTCCCGCCGCCATCCGCGGCCATCCGCGGACACGGCGGTGCCGAGGGGCGCGGGGGCGGCGGGAGGGTGTGCGGGGGACTCCGGTGCGCGTCTCGGGCCGCTCGCAGGGCTGCGGCGAGGCCTCGATGGGTGCGTGGGGGGCGCGTAATGGTGACACCCCCCCGCCCCCCCGCCGCCGGCATGGTGGGTGGAGGGAGCGAGGCCGGGTCGCTGCGGGATGCGCAGCTCGGGTTTGACTCCGCTTGTGGGGGTGTTTCGGGGACAGCCGGTGTGGTTCGGCCTCAGCGCTGCCGTGGGGGTGTCTCCAGCCCCCCCGAGCCGGGGGTGCAGCGGGCCCGGGCCAGGGGTGCCCGCAGGTGTCGGGCCGGCCCCGCGGGGCCCGGGGCTTGGCGGCTCGGGGAGCTGAGCTGGTGATGATAAAGGTTATCCCTGTCTGAGTCGGGTGTTCCCGCTGTGGAAGTGTCGCTCTGAGGCTCAGCCTTAAAGACGCAAAGGTAAGGGAAGGGTTTGCTGCATGGACTAACTCTGTCCCGTTCCTCGCTTTCAGAGCATGGCCCGGCGTCAAGAGAGGGTGGAAACCCTCAGGTGGCTGGGGAGGTGATTTATCGACTGGATATGTGCTGACAGCACTCCTGCACCGCCTGCACAGTGGTGAGAAACATCAGCATCTCTCTTTTTGCTGGACTGTGGAAGTAAGGCTCATTTTGTGCGTCAGGCGATACCATTCTTCTGTCTCTGGGGCTCCTGGCAGATGATATAAAAGCCCAAGGCTTGATTAATATAATTAAGCCAATCAAGGCCATAGCTTTGTTGCAGCTGCCACCCGAGTGTGCTGCCCTTTGCTGCCACAGAGCAGAAACTGAAAGGCAGCACGGAATGAATGGGAGTTTCACTGGTGTTGGTGGCCAGCAGAGCAGCTGCTTGTCACCGTGGTCAAAGATGAGCCAGAGTAGAAGGGATTAGAGGTAGGAGGGATTGGGTGACAGCCCATTATGGAGACACTTGACACAGCTCATCTCATAACTTTGTCTGTCACAGGAATAGACGTAGTGAAAGAATAATTGCTCTGTTTGCCTACCTGGAGGTGCTCTGGGACAGCTTCAGACTTGCATCAGGTTGCTGGGGGTGGGGAGGTGCAGTTCACATGCCCCAGAGGTTCATCCTAGAAAGGACACAACCTGAAGAATGCTCTTCCTGAGGGGATGTGTCTGTCTTAGGTCTGATGACTGCATTTCTCAAGATAAACCCATAGACAAATTACATCCTGGATGGATGGGTGGATTATTCTTGTGTGCAAGGAGGGAGTTGGATTAAGATGTTTCTGGAGGAGGAGGAGGATGGCAGCTTGAAACAGCTTAAAAGAGTCCAAACTACCCATGTCTGAGAGCTGGTGGGTTTTTTCCCTAAGCAAGGATTTAAATAGCATCCACCTCCCAAAGTTTCTTGTCTGTGAGTGAGACAGCCCACTGGCAAACATGCTGCTCTGTGTCTGAGGGACAGGTTTTTGCTGTGCTAAGTTTGTGAGACAAAAATTGCCTGTCTCTGGAGAATTTCCGCCTCCAATTCTTGCTCTGTGACCCAGGACTGATTTTTTTTTTGAAGGGGTGGGGACGAAATGAGCGGAGGACAAACTATTTAAAGAACTTCTGTTGACAGTTTTCATTGTAATTTGTATTTAGGAGGAAATGGTCCTGCAGAGTCCTAGAGCTGCTGATGCCCAAACACAGCTTTGGCAAGAGGGCAGCTGCTAAGCTGGGCCTAAGCTGGTAAGAGAATGCTTGAATTCTTCAGTGTTGTATGTTGCTTGTTTAAAATTCATTAATTATGTGCCAGATCTGTAGGCAGCATGAGTCATGTGCTAATCAGAATACATAATCTTTGAAGGCTCTGCCAGGGAAAATATTGGCCATCAGCAGGGCAGCAGCTGGGGGTCTGTGCTGTGTGTGGTTCTGTGAACTTGAGGGGTTTGTCTAGACAAGGGCTGAGAGAAACTGAGCCTGTGATGTGATGTTATCCCTGTCTGACACAGCTGTGAGGAAAAAATTCCACTGAGGCTCTTGCACTTCCCTTAATGGGGTCTCTTGCCCCTTGCGGAGACTCCACGGACACGAGTGGCACCGGTGGGGCAAACACAGCATGTGTCCCCTGTCTTCCTGCCCTGTGACACAAGTGCTGTCCCAGACCCAGCTCCCTGCAGCCCAGGCATGAGCTGCCGTTGTCATAGCACAGTTTAGAGCTGCAAAGAGCTTTTAAGTTCCTTAAGCAAACAGTGACAGGTTGAAGGGCAGATAAGAAATGCATTTTTTATCTTTGCTTGATGTACAGTCATTGAATACACAGGCTGTAACAGCACTTTGTCTCTAGGCAGCTGACAGCTGCATTCTGCTAATGATTTTACGCTTTATTTAACAGAATTTCTTTGTTTGCAGGTGGTCAGTAACAATTTCTGACGGGCTGAGCCGGCAAAGCTGATGACAGGAAACGTCTTAAGAAATCAAGGTTGGTACGTGAAAGGGGAGGGAATGGTACCACAAAGCAGCAGTCACATCGGGTGCTCTGGCAATACAGCTGTGTTCCAAGCAGGATCAGTCAGTGGGAAAAGCACAGGGGGCTTTTGGCTTCCAGGGAATAAGGGGGGAAAAGGTGAAAAGGCAGCCTGATGATAAATGGGAAAAGTAAAAGCTACTCTGTGCTTTGAGATTAGAGGGGCAGGAATTGTTTCAGAACAGACTTCTTTAGGAAAACAGTTACAGCCTTGCTTTGTGATGTCTTCCAGCTCTAGGATCAACAGAAGGAAGATTGTTCTCGACTGATTGTCAGAGATGGCCACTGACAAGTCTTTGGAAACTGTGAAATGGCCACCTTGCATAACCACAGGCTCCTCCTCACTGCTCAGGGGTTGCTGCAACCACACCACGGGTAAATTACCACTAAACCCAAAGAGGATTTGGGTACTAATGCTAGTGGCTTGGGTGGGAGCAAGTTTTTTCTCCCCTGAGATGTGTAGTCAAGATTAAATAGTGCAAATCAGGAACTTCACAGCTGACAGTTGCTTTGCTGTGACAGTCTTTTTTTTTTCCCCACTAGGACCTGGCTGGAACAAAAAGTGGTTCCCGAGTTTCTTCTGTTCCAGAATAAAACAAATTGTGGAAAATCCTGTGAGTTCAAGTTGTTTTTTGTTTGGTGACAAAACAACTTGTGGCTAAGCCAGGTCTGGTGACAGAAATGATTCTTGTGGTCCGCTTGGGAGTTCAGAGCTAAGGCTGTACAGCCATCAAGTTTATTGCCTGGCAGGTCCTTAAAATGGAGTTAATTCCAGCACCAGGCTCCACCTTTGGCTGGGAACACCTCCCTGAGAGGGGAGAGGAAGATGCACAGTGTTGTCCTGATGTGCACAAACACCTCGGCCCATCAGCTGGATGACTGTGGGCAGGATGCTGCCCTGTGACCCTGCTTTTCCTGCCCCGTGTCTCAAGGTGCTGCTGATGTCACCTGAGGCTTGGCCAGAGCTGGTTTGAGGAGGTTTTGGAGCGTCTTGGCCGGGTAAGGTGAGGATCAGGCTCATTCTTGTCATGAAAGAGGTTCTGCTGAGTGCTTGCAAATACAAAACAGGCCTAACAGGCTGCTGGGGTACCAGTGTGAGGTGGCTCTGATGGGAACAAAGGTTAATTTGAGACGTGGGAACACAGGATGGGCCCCAAGCTAGAGATTACATCTGAAGCGGGCTTGGAGCCTAATGTGGAGGTGAACTGGCTGGAAGCAGCCTGCTGGGAGCTTGAGGGGGTTTAGATGTTCTCTGGCTCATGGCCAGGGTATCTTTTGCCATCTCTGTACAGCAACCTCATACTGCAAATAGCATTCCAAATGGAAAAGGGCTGTGCTCAGAGCTACCAGACCTCCCTGCCAGGCCAGGTCTCTGTGATGTAACACCACTCCCATCCCTTCATCTGGGGCTGTTCCCCAATTGAAGGTTCACTCTGCTACTGCTCCTCTGCTGCAGGATATAGGAAGAGGGGGGTCTCACCCCCACCCACTTCAGCAAAGCAACAGAAACAGGCATTGAATAAAACAATCATTCAACATTTATGTAATTACACAAAGTGGGGAAGTGTCTTGGATTACACTGCTCTGTATCCACTCTCCAGCCCCCTCGAGCTGGAGGGGCCTCCCCAGTGGGTCTCCCTGAGCAGAGCTGGTGTACACGGGGTAACTGAAGGGTTCAGGACCTTTACCTCCCTGGGGGTTTTGGGGAGGACAGTAGAAGAGTGATGATCACTTATGACCCACCTGGCACGGGGCTGCCTCTCAAAGCACTCAGAGGGTCCCTATGCAAGGAAAGCCCAACAAACCCAGTGCCACATGTGTGGCTTCAGTCCAGCAGCATCTCCAGGCTGCTCTGGGGCTGGACACGTTTCTGGTGTCGTGGCTGAGCTGCCACAACCCTATTAGCTGATGGCTTTTAAAACCCTTCCTTGTCTGAGAACACCAGACCTAGAGAAGGGGACAGTGACACTGTGTGACTGTCACAGGAGAGCAGCCGCACCACTGTCTGTGCTGCCGATCACAGAGACAAACAGATCCTTCTGGAACACGGCACACACAGCTGGCTGGAGCTGGGGCTTTCTGCAGTCTGGGAGAGGTATTCTCCAAGCACACCACCTTTCCCTCAGTTGGATGATTTGGTCTCCAGTCCAAGGATTCATCCTGCCCGTTGTCCCACCACAGTGACAAGCATTTGAGCCAGAGCATGATGGCAAGGTGAAGGGTGTTTTCCAGCATCCTCTTCCAGCATCACCATGCCCCTCCTGTGCCCCACAGGGGCCACTGCTGCCCCATAGCCATGTTCATGGGGCTGGCAGGTCACAGTGACATGCTGTGGTGCTTCTTGGTGCTCCAAAGGCCACATTCAATCACACTGAGCCTTCAAACATTTCAGGAGATCCCTGGGGAAATGCAACATTTCTCTACCAGCTTCAGCTTCCCCCTTACCCTCACACCACCTCCAGCTGCGGGGTCAGGTCTGCTCTGTGGGCTGGCTGGCCTGATGGGGAGAGCCCTCTGGAAAGAGGAGAAGAGCCACAGGAGTCTGTGGACTTGCCCCTGTGGGCAACCTCCCGGCCTCACCGCTGGTAGAGGGTGATGATGCCAGCCCGGTGCAGGCTCCTCCACAACGCTGCCTCCAGCATCATGTCGTGGTTGGCATAAAACACCAGCGGTTTCTTCTCCCCCTCGAAGTAGTGGTCTGAGAACTGCTCGTAGTTGGACGTAATGAACCCATAGGCACTGACCTGTGGGGAGGGACAGACAAAAGATGGGGTCAGGGCTCAACCTCACGGGGTCCATTCACCACCACTCTCCTCCCCAGGGACACACTGGTCCCCACCAGGAGCTCCACAGCTGCCAAAAGGGTGGAACCTCTTTGTTTCCAGCAGGAAGGTGGCCCCATGGCCTCTTACCTGGTCACAGGTGTGGAGAGCAGTGAGGAGCATAAGGGCTCCGGTGCTGGGCATGTAGAGGGAGCTGTACTGTGTGTTCAGGAGCTCTGACCGCAGGAACCTGGCAGGGACACGGCAGGGGTTGGGGGTCACGGCTTGCATGGCCCTGCAGCCCCCAGACCCACACCCACCCACCCCCCACTGTACACTCAGTGACACCAGACCCCAGTAAGGCAGGAGCACCGAGTGAAATGCAGGGCTCGGGTGGATTCTCTGATGGTTGCTATTAAGGTTGAGCTCATTTGCTGCAGGTTGGTAAAAGGCATCTCTCTGCACCTCTCTAGGTGCCTGCTTTCATGAAAGGCAGGAAAAGACACTCCCATTGGGCTCTACCTCTGCTACCTGTCCCTGTAGGCTGGGACAAAATGTAATTTATGTTGGGGAATGGGTGCCAGGTGGGCACAGGCAGGTGTAGGAGGGGATGTGAGCTGTGCTGCAGTGAGCAGGAATGGCAGGGGAGAGGTGCCACAGCCTTGTCTGCAGAAAGCAGGGCAGAGGTGGTTCCATGGTCTGGGGAGGACTAGGAATGCACTTTGATGCTGAGCAGCCACTGGTCTGTACTAGAGAGAGGTAGGTGGTCTGAGCCCAGCCTGGAGCAGAGCCAGACAGCAACCACCATCCTCATCATCCTCACCTTGCTGTCAGGTACTGCAGGAAATCAGGATGCAGCAGCTTGAACTTCTCTGCAGACGCCTCTGGTCCAAAATACTTCCATGGCCTGCAGCAGGGCAAGGAGAAGGGCAAAACTGTGTCACAGGAGTCCTGGAGCTACTTAGGGTTTGTCCCAGCAGGGACAGACATTGGGGTGAGGGCAGGCAAATCATGCCTGAATCTCTGAGGGTGCTGGGGGGATTTGGGGGGCTACTCACTCATCCCCTTTGTCTGAGCCCTCGGGCACTGGGCTGCCCTGGATGGCTGATCTCAGCATGATGTAGTCACGGATATCCGAGGGGATGAAGATGTACTTCAGGTCCTGCAATGAGGGCACAGACGTGGCACCTGGAGGGGCTTTACAGGGCACTGCCCATGCTGACAGGCGAGGACTGAGGGCTCCCGAGAGGGAGAGAAGGTTTGGGGGGGCAAGTCCAGCCTCAAGGGACAATTTGGGACCACCTCCGCAACAAGCCCTCAGGGTCTCACCTTGGTCTGGGGGACCTGGGTGAAGCCATACTCCTCGTAGGCAAGGAGGGAGTTCTTCATGGTGTTCACCGTGAAGCCATAGAAGGAGACCTTGGTGCCCACGTCCTCCTCGAAGCCTTTGATCACAGCACCATTGAGCCTGCGGGAAAAGCAGGGGATAAATGTCCCGGTCTGGACCCTCCTCAGCACCCACGGCCCCATCCTGCCCAGGACCCATCCATACCTGAAGACCAGGTCGTGTGCGTCGATGGCCCTGCCCTGGCGCGAGCCATTGAGGATGCCCCCGTTGCCCACCACGGCACAGCGCACGCAGCCCCCCGGGAAGGCAGCCCTGTCGAAGAGGTGCCTGTTGGCAGAGGCGTTGAGGAGCTGGAGGGTGCTGCCCACCACTGGAACGGAGCAGGAATGGGACCAGTCAGTGGGGAAAAGGTGTGTGTGTGTGTGAGCCCACCTGAGCACGGGTGTGTCACAGCGTGCAACAGCACAGAGCTGGCACGGAGCAGCATGCAAAACACACCATCCCCATGCAGGAGAGGGGCCTAAAGGTGGGTATGGGGACACCAGGCAGCTCTCCCAGGCTTTGTGTCACCCACGTTCCTAACCCTGCTCCAAACGGTGGCACCCAAGGCATGGCAACACCCCTAAATACCTCCAGCCCCAGCCTGCTGCCCACGCTGGCCATGTTCCCCTCCTCACAATGTCTCTTTGGAACTGCCAAGTTTGCTCCCCCTCTGTTGTCTCCAGCACTTCCCAGCCCAGGGTTTGAAACTGGTGGCTGACACGGAGAGCAAAGCATGGGTTTGGGGTGGGAAGGGAAACAATCTCCATCCACAACAATGGAGCGGGTTGTCCGAGCTCCTCTGGCCCCAGTTAATAATCACAAACACACTGGAGCTTTTATTCGGGGAAAATGTCACAAGATGCAGCAAGCAGCATTTGCAAAGCCGTGCCCTCCACCCTGTACCCCGGGAGGTGGAGTGGGAAGAGATCAAGGTCCCTGGCTCCTCTGCAGCCTTCTCTGCCTGTCTCGTGTCACCAGTTCCTTCTGCTGGGTCCCCAAGCTGCCCCACATCCTCCCATCACCCCCATCCCAGCTGGGTGTGTACCTGCAAGAGACAAGCCTTGCCAGCCGTAGGGGACATGTCGTGTCTTCAGCCTCTTCCAGGTCTCCAGAGTGAAGTGCTGGTCCCACATCAACACAGGGGTGTCGAAGCGGAAGATCTCCCCAAATCTGGGGTCTGCCTTTGCTCTGGCCATCACTGAGTGCAGGCAGGTGCTGGGCTGGGAGGGAGGAGGACCCCAGCTCAGTCTCCAGCCTGAGTCTGCCTTTCCTGTGACACCTCCACCCCTCAGCAGGTACCAAGGAGAGGACAAACCCAGGCATAGAAATGCACCTTGTCCACCACATATTCTGCTGGGTCACCCATGCAAGGCACTGCCTTGTGCCTTGGCTTCCTGCTGCAAAACACCTTTTGGCACCCAACTCAGTGTGGCTGGAAGGACCAGAGGTTATAGGGTCACCTGAGAGCGTGAAAGATTCGGCACCTTCAGGTGTGGGCACCCCACTGAAGGGCTCTGCTGTATGACAACAGCCCCAGTGCTCAGGAACAGTCCCCCCCAGAGCCTGGGTTCATCCTCTTGGGTCTCCAGCCCCAGCTGGTGGCCAGGGAGTCACAGGGTTGGAGGGAGTGGGTGATGCTGGCTCCACCTGCCACACTGGGGAATGGCAGCAGGGAGGGCTGGGGAGACCCACACGTGTGGATGGACAAGGTTGTTCCTCTGCAAACTCCTTCCAGAGGTTGCTGCTCCTCCTCAGCTTCCCCACACAGCCCTTCAACCAACAAAAACGAGCAGAGAGGGGCACCATGGACATGACTGTGCTGTGCTAATGATTACCTGCTTTCTGCTGGGCTCGGGCTCCTCCAGCTCTGCAGAGGACTTGAGGGAATTTCCACTGGAACAGGGGAAACATATGGCAGAGTTAAAAACCCATCACTTGGGCACTGGGGAACCCCACAGCAGGCACGGGGCTCCCAGGATTGCTGGGCATCTTTCCCCCCTTACCTCTCTGAGCTGCCTCCAAGGGACCATCTGCGGTGTGCTGTCCCTGATGGGCCCAGGACCAGCGGCTCTGGCTGCAGGAGGCTGGGAGGAGACAGGGAGGGTTCAGCTGAGGAGGTGACACTGAGCACCCCAACATCCCCACACCTTCAGGAGCCACAGCACAGGACCATGTCCCCTGTGATTGTCTCCCCTCCACTGTTGCCTGCGCCCACCCACCCCTGTCTCTGTCTTTCTGCAAGTGGAGAACCACAGACGTGCAAAATATGGGGTTTGTGCAGAAAGCAGCTGCCGTCTCCTGATGGGACCCACCTCCAGGAGTCCCACACACCAAAAACCATACCCAGCCCAGCCTGCAGCCTTGGGGGAATCCTGCTGAGACCACCCTGGCTCTTCCCACTACCTCACCATTCCCAAGTTCAAGTTGGACCAGGCTGGGAAAAGCTGGACAGGCTATCAGGACACAATTAGTTGTTACACTGGAGAAGCAATCATTAACTGGGGTCTGCAGGCTCTTGTGGTGTATGAGACCCCCTCTGCCATGGGGTGGCTGGGGCATGCCCTAATCATTTAGCACTGGGGGACAAAGGTAAGGGCAGCGCAATTTGGGGTGCCTGAGCCCCAAGGGACCAGGCAGAGCTGACCCAGCCCCCTGGGGCAGAACTGGGGCTGGGAGCGGGCAGGGCTGCAGCCTGGCAAGCAGGAGGTAGGAGCCCACCGGAGGGGAACAGGCTTCCATTCATCCCTGTACAGAAAGGCCCTTCAGAGCCCCCCGGCGCCACCGCCAGCCCAGCCAGCAGGTGCTCAGGCCAGAAGAGGGGTATTGTGGAGGAGACAAGGGCCCCTTGTTACGGGATCTCTGCCTGGGAGCCTGGGGACAGGTAGAGGCAGGTGGGGAGCGGAGCTCTGCCTCCCCCGCTGGCGCGACACTGCCTGGCACAGCAGGCATTGGGTTTCCATCCCTGCCACAGCCCCTGTCAACACCAGCAGCGCCCACAGCCCTGCCTGGGAGCGGGTCCAGGCCTGTCTGCCACCCAAACCCTTCTCCATGCCCCTCTGGGGGTACCCCATGACATAGGGGGTCAGCCCAGTGCCCTGCTGGGGTCTGGCACTGGGGGATGGAGCATCTCCCTAGGCATGGACAGGGAGGCAGTGCCCAGCAGGCTTTAGTCCAAGCTCCATCCTTGCACCATCCCAGCACTGCCAGCTCCAGGCAGAGGAGACTGAGGGGGAAGGTGTCTCCCTGTGCAGGAGGCTGAGCCCTGCCAGCAGAGCAGGGCAGTTCTTCAAATCAATCCATTGCATCTTGCCTCAGTCCCATGGAAAGGCAGGTTCCCAGCAGGAGCAGAGCCCTGTAAAGCCTCCACCGCTCCAAACACAACGCTACAGCCCAGGGTCAGCACAGTGTGAGCCACACCTCTCCTTGCAGGCAACCAGTGCATCCTTGAGGCTCATCCTGGGATCACCTGAGCTAGCAGAGAGGAGGGAGGGGAAATCCCCAAGAGGGTCCAAAAAGGGAGATGCTGGAGCTGCAGCTTTCTGCAGGGCCTTTCTGTTGTTATCCCTGCAAGGATCCAACTAACTCCAGCCTGACAACCTTGCCTGTTCCCTTGGCTTGCAAAGCAGAGCACAGGGTCTGTGCACAGCAAAGTCAAAGCCATCAAAGACTGTACCAGACCCAGTGTTTACACTGGAGGCTGCTCTTGCAGCCCAAGTACCAAGAGCACACCCATCACAGCAAAGCCAATCCACACAAATGTCTCACAGGACCCACCAGGAGATCTCTGGATGCCAAGTCAGCTCAGCCAAGGCAAACTGCCCAGGGATCCAGGGATCTTACCCCAGCAACCCTCCCAGCCCTGCTTGCTGCCTCCATCTCACAATGCAGGCAATCCCCAGTGCAGGTGCCTCACCACCAGGAGCTTATCAACTCTCCCACCACCCAACTGACAGACCAGGGACTGAAGACACCTCCCTACTCCAAACTCAGAGCTGGCTCCTGCAAAGCACTGAACTCCCTGCATGCAAAGCCCCCGGGTTGGCCACACACTCAATTTCTGGCTGCAGAGGTGCAGCCCAACAAATCCCAAACCCTCACTCACCATGTACAAGCTTCAGGTGCAGCCAAACAGCCTCTCCCAGCCCCACCACCTCCCTACCCCTTCCTATCAGGCTCACGAGCCTCAGCTGCACATCTCTGCCCATCCAGTCCCTCCCCAGCCCTCCAAGCTTTCCCACTCTTGTTTCATGGTACAGACTCTTCCATGGCTCATCCCAGTGCCTGCAGGACCAGGAAAAGCCCTGGGCACTGGCAGAGGAAGGGTGCTGTACTACTTTCTGAGGTTCCAGGGATGCTGTGGGAGCTCTGAGGGGCTCAGCCCACCTGTACCCAGGTGGACACAGTCACACTGGCAGGTTGGCTTCTGATGACATTCCATGGGAGCTGGGACCCACCTCCACCCATGGCCAGCTGCAGCAGGTGGCACTTGCGCATCGTTTCTTGCAGGACTTGTGCTGAACTGATAAACCAGTGCCAGCACCTCCCTGCACTCAAATCCCAGCTGTGGGTGCCAGAACCAGCTTCCCAGCACTGCCACTGCCCCAATCTTGCCAGGAAGGGCGTGGGGTAGCTGGTCCCCCACCAGAAAGCAGATCAGTGGTGTGACAAGGAGCCAAGCGCTTTGACGTCACCTGCCAGGATGTGGTGAAGCACCTCGTGATGCTTGGTTGACTCAGAAGATGACAACCCTCCCTGGGACCGACCGATGCACAATGGGGCTCTGGGAAGGAGTGGCTGTGGCTGCCCTGGCATTGGCAGTGGCAGCAGAGCCAGCCAGGCCTGGGTGTGCTCCCTCACTGTTGGGACATTCACAAATGTGATGGTTTTGGTCCGTGGCCATCCTTAATTTCCGGAAGATAACACTGTGTATGAGTGTTGTTAGCACACACTGGCCTTATCTTCATGAAACGCTCCCAGGGCCCCACATTTGAGGGAGCCAAAGCAGCAACAAGAACCTGCTCTTGGAGGCGTTTGCTCCATCCTGCTGTGAAGGGCTGAGCTCCAGGAAGCATCTTTCCCTGGTGCAGAGCTGGAGCAGCACGGAAAGGCTGGGCAGAGCTCAGTGCTCATCCTGTCAGCCCTAATAATAAAGCCACAAGTGCAGCCAGCAGTTCACCGGGGGGGTTGGGAGAGATGGACAAGCAGGGAGTGGGACAGGACTATGCCCAGCCAAACCCCGGGGACTCTGTGGATTTGGCTCCCTCCATCCCTGCGTGCTGGCTCTAGGGGGATGAGGGCATTCCACCCATGCCCACAGGGCCTCACCATTGCCACCACCTTTGTGCTGAGCTGGAGGGGGACTCAGCATTGCTATGGGTATCAGGTCCTGGGGTGATCTGGTGCTGACAGCAGCCAGCATCCATCGGGGGATCAGCTTTCATCCCCCTGTACATCTGCAGGGAGGCACTGCTCACACAAATCTTCCCACTGAAACGTGGTCACCTGCACCCACACATGAGCACCCTGAGTCTCCTGAGCCAGCAGGCAGAGAGGGAAGTGAGAGCTCTGCAGTGGCACCTCAGCCAGGTGGAACACCAGCTATCTCAGTTCCAGCTCCAGACTCAGCCCCACATCTGTCGGCAGGGCAGCACTGATTCCTCCAGGTGCATAGTTCAGGCATGGGGCACCATGTTTGTAAAACACAGGGAATCAGAGCCAACAGGACCTGCTCATTCGGGTTTATCTTCAAAGGTTGGACTAAAGCCAAGAGGAGAGTCCAAGAGAACTTTGGAGCACAGGTCAGCTCTGCACTGTCTCACTCTGGGCTCCTCTCTGGGGCTGGAAAAGCTGACCCACCTGTCACAGGGCTGGATCCCAGGCTGGCTTTGCTGGGGAGGTGACCTGGGGCTGGTCCAGGCAGGGTTGACAAGTGGCAGCCTGACATGTGCTGGGGGGAACCCACTCCTGGCTTCCATCCCATGGCTGTCCTTCACACCCTGGTTCTGGGCTGGGCCATGGATCCTGTGCCAGGGCATGGCTGGTTTCCATTCCTAGCTCCAGTGTGGTCTTTGGGCACGTTCTGCTGCCCTCATGGTCCTCAGTTTTCCCTCTCATGGACATCAAGCTCTTTGTGGGGAGCTGCTCTGCACCCCAGCTGTGACAAGCCCCTGAGCACTGTGTGGTTCCAGCTAATGAAGGCAAGCCCAGAAGAAGAGGGGATCTCTGCCTTGGGCAGGATGGGATGGGGCAAGAAGAGCCCCCCAGCTCCCAGCTAGAGAAGAGGCAGCATCTGAACCGCAGGGCAGGCCATCCAGCTGCATCCCCAGCAACTCCCAGTGCAAACCTGTCTTCCCTCAGTTCACCCTGTGCACGACCAGCTCCGTCCCCCACAGCATCCCCCAATCCAGGGCAAGCACAGGGCAAGCTGGGCTTGTCACACCGACGGCACCCCAGAGCACCCAGGAAGAGGGGAGGGACACCCACAGTGCTCACCTGATGCTGCAGAGGGCGGCTGGTCCCGCAGCCCAAGGGCTGTGCAGGCTCCCTGACCCTCTGCCCGCTCATTCCCATTCCCCGGGGAACCCCAGCACTCTGTCCCGCTTGGCACCGGGGAGGCTCGGGAAGGGACTTGGGGAGCCTGGAGGATGCAGGCAAGGCAGAGGAAGGGGAAGATGCAAATTGCTGGAGTTCGGGAAATGCTGCAAGCCTGAGAGTTTGCGAGCCGTGAGGGGCAGCCCGGGGGTCCAGGAGGGCAGTCCGGGGATCCCGGAGGGCAGCCCGGGGGATCCAGGAGGGCAGCTCAGGGGGATCCAGAAGGGCAGCCCGGGGGGATCCAGGAGGGCAGCCCGGGGGGATCCAGGAGGGCAGCCCGGGGGGATCCAGGAGGGCAGCCTGTCCCTACAGTGTGGGGGACAGTCCAGCTCCACGGTGGCCAGACCTCCCCCCAAGGACAATCAGCTCCGATCCTCCACGAGCCCAGCGGGGACACGCGGGGCTCGCAGCGAGTTTCACAGAGCCACAGATTATACCGACTTGCAAAGGACCCGCAAGGATCATGGAGTCCAACTCCCAGCTCTGCACCTGGGTTTGGTCGGCAGCTGGAGCGGGTTTGATCCTGCCCGGGCTGAGCAGGACCCCCGGCCGCCCCTGGACCCAGCAATGGTTTCTCTGCACCGTGATGGGCTGCACCCCAGTGCGGACCCCTGCAGACCCCCGGGCTCGGGGCTCCTCGGAGCGGGGGCAGAGTCTGCTGCGAGCACATTTTCCGAAACAGCCAGCGACCCGGGGCACAGCTGGGATAACCCGCCCCAAGGACCCCACACTGGCACCCCAGTTCCGCCTCCCCATCCCAGTGCAGGGTACCTCCTGCTGGATTTGCACATCCCTGCCTCCCTCCCCCCTCCCCATTCCCCATCCCCGCTTACCTGGCTATGATCCTCTGGCTGGTGGGCGACTCCACAGTAGTGTAGTAGTGGCTGTAGAGGAGCAGGGAGGATGTTAACCCTGCCAGGAGCAAAAGGCAGAGCCTTTTCCAGTGCGGGGACCCCATCCCGGGCACTTCAGCCGCCGGAGTCGCGCAGAGAGCGAGAGCGTGGGAGCCGGTCCCGAGCACACAAACTTCCCAGTCCCTCTCCTCTCGCCGTCGGACACCGCTATGGTCCGGCTCCCTGCTGCCCTGGATGCCCAGCTGCACCTCGTAGCAGGCTGGGATGTTCCTCCGGAGCGGTGGGAGGAAGGGTGTGAGCCGGAGGGAGGAGGCACCAGGCTGACTGGTTCAGACTTGCTGAGAAAAAAAGCACTTTTGAGCTGCTTTTTCTCCGCGCTCGGGGATTAAACATTTACCCAGAACGGCGGGGAAAAGCGACTTTTTTTTTTTTGCCTCTTTTTCATGCAACCCACCCACAGCTCACAAACACGGTTCCCCTTTCTGTAACTTTCCTGTTTGACTAAAACACGTGCGCTCAACCAGCGGCTGCTTCCCGAGCCCACGGCGCCACCCCCGAGCGCGTCCGCCGCAGCCCGCGGGTTGTCTTGTGCTTATCAGGAGCTCTGAAGTCAAGCCAGGCTCCCACCCTGGGGTGCCCGATTACAGCCCCGCCGCTTGCTGGTTAATCTGCCACGAGGGAGCAAATGTGGGGGGAAAGGGGACAAGGAGGGACACTGTTAGGGTGCTGCCTCTGGGGACAATGGGGACACTGGTAGGGTGCTGCCTCTGGGGACAAGCGGGGACAGTGGTGGGGTGCTGCCTCAGGGGCCAAG
>JAWWEW010000042.1:7595500-7629273 GCA_035583185.1 Anabacerthia variegaticeps
GGGTGCTGCCTCTGGGGACAAGAGGGGACATTGGTGGGGTGCTGCCTCTGGGGACAAGGGGGGACATTGGTGGGGTGCTGCCTCTGGGGACAAGGGGGGACACTGGTGGGGCGCTGCCTCTGGGGACAAGGGAGGGACACTGGTGGGGTGCTGCCTCTGGGGACAATGGGGGACACTGGTGGGGTGCTGGCTCTGGGGACAAGAGGGGACACTGGAGGGGTGCTGACCCCGTCCCCGCTCTGGCTGAACGGATCGCTCACCCACAGCGTGGGTTTGCAGCAAGAAAAACCGTTCGGGGCTTTGTGGCAAGTTCGACAAAGAGTTTGGGCTAAGAGACGTGTTTGGAGGGTTTGGGAACAAATTTGCATGAATTATTTTGGTGTTTTCGGAAAGGATGTGCTTCGGTTTCTTCTTTGAAAGAGTATTTCCATAGTTTTTTAGTTAACTCTGAAAGAACCAGCCCTGCGAACTCAAGGATATGCATACCAAAATGTTTGTTGCAGTGGGGGGAAGGGACTCAGCAGGAAAACAAGCGTTTTCTGTTGAGCTGTAGGGATTGGGTTGGGGTTTGAGGAACTCACCAGACTCGGGGAACAGCAGGATGGGGAAGCCTATTGTTTCTGCTGCTCCCTGAGCACCCACATGTTGTTTCAGGGTGCCACCCACTTTCAGTCTCTCCACAAATACCCACTTTCATTATTAGACCCAAAACCCGGGACCAAGCCCCTTCCCTACTCCCGAGTCCCACCACACACCCCCAGGCTGCCCCCAGGTCCACCCACCCCCTACTCCCATTCCTGCCTGCCCAGACGTGTTTCCAGTGCTGCTGCTTATTCAAAGGAAGTTAAATGCAAAACCCATTTTAATAGGAGTTTGCTTCAGTCTCCACTTCCTTCCATTACTGCTGATCTCCCCATTTCCAGCCCTGGTCCTCTGGGAATTTTGGCTGCATGGGGATGGCACCACACTCACATCCACGAAGGGCCCAGGGTGCATCACGGGCGAGACTGTGGGGTGAACACAGGGCAGGTCTGTGTCCAAGGCTGGCAGTAGTGGAGAGTGGCCACTGGACCTGGGACACCACGAGGGGATGGTGGCCAGGCTGATTTTAAAGAAAACTTGGAGGGAGACATCCCTGCTGTTGTGCAGGGACTGGGGAGCTGTGGCAGGCAAGTTTACTGGGCACGGAGTGTCTTGGGGAGGAAGAGAGAAGGCTGGGAAGAAGCTGGGAGGACAGAAGAGATCAACACCACTTGGACACACAGGGATGAAATTGAGCCTAAAGCTCAGCTGGAGCTAAAACTGCAAAAGGATGGGCAACAAGAAGTGGGGTTACTTGGGTCCTGGTAGCAAAGGGCAGCTCAGAGAAACGGGGGTGCACCAATGGAAGGATTTGATGCATTTTGCCTCCATCACTAAAGGTTGCCCTCAGGGATACTGGCATTGTCTAAAGAACTCAGGGCCAGGAGAGCAGAGCAAAGAGTCTGGGGTCCTGCTCAGAGGTCCCCCCCACCTGGAACATGTTCCCACCTAGTGTGAAACAGGGTCTGCCCTGTTCTCTCTGACCTGCTGGATTTGCTCCCTGCGAGCCAGAGCCTCACCTCACTGCTCTTGACTCATTGTCATTTCCTTAACTCTGTCTCTTCCATAACTCCAGCTAATTATTACCAACTGCTCTTGTAAGTCCCAGGGGACATAGCAATTCTTGGCTAGAGGTGATGACCAATGGTCCAGAGGAAATGACCTTCGGAAAGTCAGGAATTTGCCATTTGGAAACATTTATGGCCCAATCATGCAAATGCTGGTACAGTGGCAGCTTCAAAGGCTGGAGGAGCTGGTTTCTTCATATCACTCTCATCCCTCTGTTTCCATGATATATGATTTTCTACTGTTGGTTTTATTTTCAGCGGGGTGAAAATGAGATGCACAGTTCTTCATCTGCTCTACTTGTTTTGTGCTACAATGCATTTTGGACTATGCCCCAAAATTAAGTGGTGCTTAAATTAGAAGTTAAATAAGTGTGAAAAACCTTTTAGGATGATAGTTGCCAAATAAAGATTAGGCAAAGAACATAAAAGAAATTACAGTGAAAACCAGCAAGTATCATTTTTAGCCCGGGCTTTTTATTCCAGTGATTGCTTCTTGGAAACAGAACCCAATCCCTCCACACGGCTCGAGAGTGCGAGAGGAGAATAAACACATTTTGCACCAGCTGGCTGTCAGCCACAGCTTGGTGGAGGAAAGTCTTGTGGTCTTTGCCACGATGAACTGTCCAGCTGGGAGAAAGAGATCTCAGAAAATCTCCTGGAGGATTTGTATATCCAAATTTGTTCAGCGCGGGTCAGAGGTGCACTTAAGAAGGTGCCAAAAATCTGCTCATGGAACATGTCCCCGAAATTCAAAGTCTGGACGGCGGAGCAGGGTGGCTGTGTCAGCCCTGCTGGAGAACGTGGGGCCATATGGCTGCCTGAGGAGGCACGGCCACCGCATCATGAAAAATTCATCAGCAGATGTCCCGGGAGGCTGACGCACGGCCCCTTCCCGGTGGGGTGGGGAGGGCAGCGGGAGCACCTCGGCCAGACCTCGCCTCGCCAGGTTCCCTGCCTGTGGCAAACAGGGTCAGACAAAGTGCTGAGAAGACACTCAGGGTGATCCCTGATGCTCTCTGCTTGGGTTTGTAGTTGCTACCACAGCCAAAGTCAGGGGGCGAGTGGGGAAGTGGCCGCATGGAGGATGCCTGGACATGGGAATGACAGCAGAGCAGAGATGCTCAGGTCTGTGCTCAGCATCACCCCATGGCACCTGCAGCTCCAAGCAATGGACTCTGCCCTTCTGCCTTGTGCACAGCCCCATGCTCTGGGTGGGGAAAGGGGCTGGGGGTGCAGCTGTGCAACAAAACTGAGCTGGTGTGCCCTTGTTCAGAGAAGGGCAACAAAGCTGGTGAAGGGGCTGGAGCACAACTCTTATAAGGAGCAGCTGAGGGAGCTGGGGTTGTTTAGCCAGGAGAAGAGCAGGCTCAGGGCTCAGGGGTGACCTTATGACTCTACAACTCCCTGAAAAGAGGTTGTAGCCACGTGAGGGTCAGGCTCTGCTCTCAGGCAACAACCAACAGGATGAGGTGACATAGCCTCAAGCTGCACCAGAGGTGGTTTAGGTCGGATGTGAGGAGGAATTTCTTCACAGAAAGGGTGATTATACGTTTGAATGAGCTGCCCAGGGAAATGGTGGAATCAAGGTCCTTAGAGGTGTTTAAGGGAAGACTGGTTGACATGGTGGTGTTTAGGCAAAGGCTGAACTTGATGATCTCAGTCTTTTCCAGCCTAACTGATTCTGTGATTCTGTGATCTTTGTGCCAGTGTGGCAGGATGGGACCCATCAGGGAAACACACCCTTTTAGTCTCCTCCTGCTCCTCCCCAGAGCAGGAAAATTGCAGGGATGAGCCCTGGGCTGAGATCGCAGGTCAGGATCTCATGAGTGGCCACAGGATGTGGCTTAGGTTGGCTCACGCTGGCTCCTCTGGTGCTGCTGGGCCCAGCCCAGCTCTTATCGCAGGCAGTCTGCACATGGCAGAGCCCTTGGTCAGCCCTGGACCGCTGACCAAGATAAGCCAAACACACAGTTCAAAGGCCATCCCCTCTTCTCTGGCATAAGGCAACCTGTGAGGCCCTGGGCTATGCCCTGGAGGGGTGCAGAGCTGAGAAACACCTTTGGGAAATTAGAGTGACAGTGCAAACTGCTGCTTTCCCCTTTCTTGACAGTTCTGGACCAGGCAGAGCAGATGTGGTCTGATTCTGCCCTGTTCTTAGCAGGGCAATCAGTCTCGGGTCTTCTAAAAGCCATGTAGCCATGCCAGGCTCCATCCCCAGAGTACACAGCTGGGGAGAGGGGACACCGTCTGAGTGTAGGTGGGCACCAGCCCCTTATTCACTCACTTGTGTTGTCCCATCTGACACACTGCACAACTGGATGGGAGAGCTGGAGGGAGCCTTGGGATATCCTCAGGACTCAGAGTGTGTTTTCAGGATTTACCACCCCAAGAGCTGGGTCAGCCCAAGCTGGGAAAGCCCTGCAGCACCCAAGATCCTGTTGCTCAGCATGGCAGAGGAGCCCAGACTACCACAGCTCCTTGGCATGGGAGGTCAGGCCCCGGAACCCCCAGAGCTGTTTACCTGCAGAGCCCTGCCCCAGCACCTGGACGGCTCACTGGTAGGTCAGCTGGTGCTTTTTGCACAACAAAGCCAGGGGCTGCTCCTTTATCTCGTTCTCCCTCCCCTATTATCAATAGTTTTTCTGGTCCAACTGGATTTACCTGCTACCACATCCTCAAGAAAGGGAGAAGGTCCACACAGCGGGAGGTGAGGAGGGTGAACCCCCCACCCTTGCACACCCAAGGCCTGCCCCAAACCTCTCTGCAACTGGGGAACATAAATGGCATCTATTAAGTCACCAGCACAAAGCTTTTTTGTGCTGAGCTGGAACAGGCACATACCTCTGCTACACTCCCACAGCATCCAGTCAGCCCCAGCAGCTCCAGAGGGAGCACCTGCTCTGTGCTGGGAAGTTCTGGCTGCTCTGTGCCTCAGTTTCTTGCCTGGGAAGAAGAGAGACAGGAATGATAGTCTGGATGATGGCACAAAGCTGTCTTGGAGTCATGTGTGGCACATACAATGGCTCCTTCCAGCACCTGCTTGGGTTTGGTCTTGGCTGCCAGCACTAACAGGTACCTCAAACCCCAGAACACGGTGCAGAGCCCATCTTGTCCCTGCCCCTGCTCAGCAAACCCAGACAGGCTCCAGAGAGCAGGGTTGGACTGACCAGGAGCCTTGTTCCCAAGGTGCACCCCCATCCCCAGCAAGTCCGTGTCTGCTTCTTCCTGCTTCATGCCCAGCCAAGGAGCTACGTGTCTGTGAACACACAGCAGGACATGGTGGTGCCTGCTTCTGCTAGACAGGTGAGTAGTAACACTGAAAGAAGGAAGAGGTGGAAATGAAGCAAAAGATTTGAAGCCCTGCCAGGAAGGTGACACTGTGAGAGCTCCTGGATGAGAAGTGGATTTGGTTCCTGCAACCTGGCAGGGAATATTTAGAGGCTGCTAACTCCTGGGGAACCCCAGGAGGAGTCAGGCAACTCATGTAATAACAGCTCATGGTACTCACCAACAGCTCCTGAAAAAAGCAGGGCTGACACAACAGCAGCTTCTGGACATGCTGAGACACAGTTATTCATTCCCCAACTCAAACATCTCTGTTTAAATCCTGCAGCCTCCGGAGCTCCTGGCTGTCAGTGGGGAATCCCCAGCTGGTTGCTGGCACTGGGTACTGTGTCCATTCCCGAGGAGGACTCGCTGTGTCCGAGCACCCCTGGGGATGTCAGAATTGCTCCTGCCGTCTGTCCCTTTGCCTGCATTGCCTTCAGCTTCATGTTGCAGGAGCCGAGGCCACACCTTTACACACTGTGAGTGGCACTCACAGGTACCAAACCTCTGCTCCAGGTGTCCCTACACACCTCCGGGGACCCCCCGGGCCATAAATCCCGCGGGCAGGTGTCATTACAAAGCAGAGGACACTGGGGGACAACGGCGTGATGCAGCGTGGGCAGCTGCAGAGCTGTGCATGGCACTCGGACACGGTGCCAAACCTGGATGTGCCGCACAGGGCACCGTGCTGGCAGGTCCCTGAACAGGAGCTGCCACCTGGTGGCACAGGGACAAGCCTGCTGCCCTGCCAGCCACGGGGACACGGACGGGGGACATTTGGGGTGACCCTGCATCCTGGCACTGGCTCTGCCCAGCTGCACTGAGCAGGCTGGGGCTGCTCTGGCACAGTCCTGATTTCACCATGGGACACTCACCCTGCTGGGATCTCACCCAAGCCCCAGATCCTGGCTCTTGCCAAGGATGCTCCAGCTGTAGCTGCCCTCCACAGGTTTTGCTCCATTAGTTGGTGCCAGGATAGAAGTCGGCTGGGAAATGCCACCTCCAAGTCCCCTCAGCTTCCTGTGGCTGTTCTGGACCTGGCACCACAAGATCAGGTGGCTCTGGTGGGGCACAACTGGACCTGTGCTCCAGGAGATGTGTCCTGGTGTGTGTCATGCCTCAACCAGCCCACCATGGGACAGGAGCAACACCAGGTCAGGTGAGGGGGACCACCAGGTCAGAGTCACTTTCCTGGGATCGGAGATGATGTGACTTTGAGCTTGCTGGGAAGCTCCAGAGCACAGCAAAGGCCCTTGTCCAGCCAAGGTTATCACTGATAATATCAAATTGTGCCAACTATGTTGAGAGGAAAGTATGGAGGGAACAAGCTCTGCTTGTGGGGAAAACCTCCTGGGGAGTTTCTTTCCCTTGACTCTGGAAAGCCTCAGCACTGGGGAAAAGTGTGGGCTGGGGGCTGCCAGCCCATCCCCAAAGCCTCCTCGCCCACTGGGGGATCCTTGCTCAGTGGAACTCAGCCCCATCCTGCTTCCCAGAGGACAGGGAAACAAAAGAGAAGGAGGGGGAAGGGAAGGGTTTAAGAGAAACTTCTTCCAACTTGTCGGAAGGAGAAAAGCCCTATTCAAGCAGGAAGAATACCCGTGTGGAGCCGGTCACTAAGCAACCCACAGCAATGTGGTACTGCCTGAGGGACAGGCAAGGAACAAAAGTGCCTCGCTGCCCACCCAGAGCCCGGGCAGGGAGAGCCTGCAGGGCCTGGGGACAGGGCACACCAGCTGTGCACAGCCACCACAAGGGACTGAGACACCCAGTGGGGTCCAGAGCTCCTGGTGCAGGTGTTCCTCCTCTGTCAGCTCTGGAGGGTGACCAGCCTCCATCAGGTTTACCGATTTACTGCTCAGGAAGGATTTATGGTCTGCTCCAAAGCCTGTGGCTCCCTACGGGCCTGGTGTTCACACAGGGCTACATCATTCCCAGCAGAGGCAACAGTGCATTTTGGATAGCTCCCTGCTCCCACGGACATTGCAGGCACGTATGGGCAGAGCAGCCAAATGCAGGCTACACTCTCTCCCAGAGAAGCTGAGTTCTGCATTTATATTCAAAATGGGGGGAATTGTCCTTTGCAAAAAAGCTCAGTGAGACATGATCAACTGCCTGGCCTCTGCAGCACGAGGAAAAAAGAACAAAGGAAATCAAGCCTGACAAACCCTGCTGACAATCCCAGCTGACATGCCTCCCTTGGGGTCCAGGGAGTCCCTGGAGACGCTGCTGCTCCCATCAAAAATGCTGCAGAAATGGAAAAACACAGCCAGATCAGGTCCACTGTGCAGCTGGTTAACTCCAGGGAGATGCACTGGACCTGCCTAGACACTGGAAGTGGCTTTTTGTCTGCATAGTGTCACGGGTGAGGGGGAAACATCCAGCTCTTCATGCATCTGCAATGAGCACCTGATATACTTGGAGAGGACAAACTTGCCAGGTGTTCACCCACTTCTTCAGGGAAGTGTTTGGCCAGCTCTGATCCCTGTCCTGCAATATCAAGGTGAACAAGTAGGGGATGCTCAGGTTTGTTCACATAAGCTGCAAAGCTTCTACAGATGGAGGTAATATCAGTAACCCTCAGTCCTGCCCTTTTGTGGCTTCTTTACCTGCAGCCTTTAAAGCATCACGGCTGGATGCACTAAATAACCACAACCTGCAGGGCTACAATGAAAGATCAGCTTGGCCAAAGTAGTACCATTTATTTTGCTTACAAAAACTCTTTCAGAAGGCAAACATACTGCATGTAGCCTGCACACAGCACCATGGGGCACAGACACTCTAGCCAGCAGCAAGGATGGGTAACATCCGTCCCTGGACTTGGAGAACTCCCACCTCCCCTGACAGGAGGACAAACACAGTGCTCTGGGTACAGCTGGGAGCCAAGCATGACTAAGTCCAGCTAAGCAAGGACTTGACACACCAGGACCATGCCAAAAATTTCACATTTTGTGCAGCCATGGGATTCCTAGAGCAAAAGGCACCAGGTTCTGCATGTCTGCTGCATCACAGAGAGCAGTTACCTGCCCTTGAGCTGATGACAGTGCTTCTTTGGAAATGTCACAAGACCACACTGAGAAGCAGAGACTTCTATCACCTAGAAGTGTCCAGTCCATCCTTTTTATCTGCAGGGATCAGAGTGAGAGCAGCATGTCTAGAAATTAAGTCAACCTGAGACAGGATCTGTGTGTCCACCTCCATCCACTGGCTCCTGAGGGAGCTTGTTTAGACAATATCCAGCTCAAAATGGGCATCACTAATGGAGAGGATCCATCCAGAACAGAAGTAGCCCCAGCCTAAGGAGCATCTCCTTTCAAAGAGAGAAAACCTAGATTAAATCACAGATGCAGATGATATGCTACCCAGATCCACCCTGGATTCTGTTCTCCCTATATTTGTGCCTACAACAATCAAGAGTCTTGCAGCACAGCCACAGGAACTTTGCTGGCACTCTGAATTTTCTTGTTGGTTTTCTCCAGGTCTGCAGCATTCACAGATTTGTTGAAGTGTTGTGAAAGAATAGAGGTGCTGAAGGAGGGAAATGTCTTTGTGGGGATGAAATGTGCTTGGGGGTCCAGAGCTTGCCTTGGCTCTGGTGGTCCTCTTCTGTTCTCAGTGATGTGTTGTTGAGATTTCCCAGGCAATGGCCCTTGCCACACAGTCAGGGTCTCTGGTAAAGCTTCATGATATTCTCATCATGAAGCTTCTTCCACACCTGCTTCTCCAGTTTGAAGTCATGGTTAATGTAGAAAACCAGCCGTTTCCAGTCCTTGTCATAGTAGTGATCCGAGAATTTCTCGTGCCCCTCTGTGATGTAGCCATAGGCACTCACCTGGGAAAGATGGAGACCTCACTGGGCAGGGGTACCACGGATGGAGGGAGCCAAGTGAAACACAGGACACAGTTCCCAAACAGGAAGGGAGCACAGGACAGAGATGGTCGTTGGGGCTCCTCTGGTGACCCTGCATGGGGGCCCAGAAGGAGCAGACTACGAGCACTGACTCCTGCTGTCCTCTCACTGCCTTCCCAGGAGCTCGCATGCTCTAGGTCACAGCAGGCTTCACAACCTCTATGTGACCTCTGTTTTATCTCTCTTGTCTTCAATCTGCTCTCCACAGCTGACATAAGCCCATATACTCTCAAGGCAGATAGTGGGCAGGGTTGTAGCCACTCCTGCTCTTCCCTGTCCCTTATCTCCATTTCCAGACAGTGCTGGGTGCAAGAATCACCATGCCCTTACCCGGTCACAGAGGTGGAGGGCAGTCAGCAGCAGGAAGGCCCCTGTTGTGGGCCTGTACAGCCTCCAGTAGTGTTTTTCCAAATTTTTAGATTTTAAAAACCTGCAGCAGGAGAGAAGAAAGCACAGAGCAGTTGCTGGGTATGGTATTTCAAGTGGGGCACACCTTGTCCCTCTGTAGGCTCTGTCACATCTTCCCTACTTGCAGCAGGTTGTTTCAGAGAAGCCATAAGTATGCCCAGAACATTCCATCACCTGCACTGCAACCTAAGCCCAGCTCTGCCTCAGCTTTATGGAAGTGGTAGGTCTTGAGGCAGTGGGGATAAAGAAAGGATGGATTAAAGGATCTAGTAGGTTAAAGCCCACTACTCTTAAGCCTGTGCTTTGCCTGGCAGTGCACAAGTGGCTTTGAAGCTCTATGGTGTATCCTGCTCTCCATCCACATCTAGGAGTGAAATGAGACATAGAGAAGGTGCAGAGGGGTGCAAAACCTGCCAGGAGCTGCAGTGTGTTATGACAGGAGTTGTTAGGAAAGCAGGAGTCCACACTAGGAAAAAATAGCATTGCGTCCTCATGGCCTTGGAAAGGACCCAAGTCAGAGGGGAGGCGTCAGAACGAGCAGGGAGCGCTGGCCATCTGGCTCTCAGGGAAGGCAAAATGCAGCTCTCAAGGAGACTGAAGGGTAAAGGCAGCCAAAGCAGGGCACAACAGGAGCTCCTGTTTCTACATCTCTCAGTCACGTGTGGTCCACGAAGGGCGGATCTGACAGTGACAGTGGCCAGCAGGCTTGTGAAAAGGATTGGAGAGGCACAGAAGAGCAGCCAGAGCAGGCAAGTGGGATGCTGAAGAAGGGTCTATTATATTTGAGAGGACAACCAGCCACTGGAGTCTAGAAGGAATCTTTGGAGAGAAGGTCTGTTACAGAGCCTTCCTCCAAGGCTCTAATCAATGGGAACATGAAAGGTTGGTCCTGAACTAAATCAACTATTCTGGCTCTTCCCGTACTTTAAGTTGCCATTTGTCCAGAATCTCTTTTGGTTGTGGAAAGCCAAACTGTCCAATGGCTGTTGCTTCTTTGGACCAGAAATTCAGGATGTCTACCCACCACTAACACCCCACTGCAGCATAACAGAAAATTTCAGCTGAGTGCACACTGCTGAAGCTTACCCCCAGGCAGCTGGTGTGGCTGAACTGCAGTAACAAGGGAGTGAGGGTGGAGGAGAGCCCAGAGACAGACAGGGATGGTGCTAGCCAGAAAAAGCAAGCCCTAAGAGCATGTAACCCCCAGCTCACCTGTTTTTCATGTATCTGAGGAAATCAGGGTGAACCACCAGGTATCTGTCCATTGTGAAATCTTTCTCGAATTTCTGCCTGGGCTTCTGCCTAAGGACAGGAATGGGGAGATTCAGGACAACCTCCTACACTTCATCACAGCTGGAAAGAACCAGCCCTGATGCACTTGGTGGTAAGAGAAGAACCCACAAACACTGTGAAGTTATTCTGCAACATTTCCCAGATTATTACAGAGCCTCCATAGCCTGCGTGCACTTCAGAGGAAGAGATCAGAGAGAAGAGGCAACACCAGGAGACAGGAATATCAAAAGTACTTGTTTGTATAGGCAAGAATTGGTGAAACTAGGCCTTCATCCATGAGCAGGCCACCATGTACAGACACCAGATCAGACAGCAGCATGTGATCATCCCAGAGGGCCACACATATCATTGAAATCAGCTACCTCTGGGAAGGAAGTGTGTTGGTTACAGCAGTGCTCAGAGCTGCAAAGGAAATGAGATATTTCTCCAAACAAATCTGCCAGGGGAGGGAGGTTTTAAAACCTGGCTTTACCCTGGACTGCCCCTCTGCAGGGCTGAGAATTGTGAAGAGGAAAAGGGCACAACAGAGGGCTCCTCTCTTAATGGTGTAGAGGGGGTTAGGTTGTTTTACCCGTTGAGGTTCAAGAATCCTTTCCTGATGTCTGTGTTGAACAGAAGAGCCTTCAGCCACTCATAGTCTCTAGCTCCCTCCAGGAAGTGAATGTATTTGACATGCTAAGAAAACAAGTGAGCATTAATGAACAGCACTTTAAAACAAAATTCAAGCAGGCATCTACTTTGGAAACAAAATGCAAACAGACATCTAGGCTCACTGAGTTTTTTGGACACATATCTTTGGTCTGCAGCTTTCAACTAGCCCACAGAAGCAGAACAGAGATAACATCTGATGTGCAGCTACTCCTACATGCCAAAAGGGCTGGGGTGGGACAGACACAGCTTGCCACTGCAAATACTCACTCTGAGCCAAGGCAGTGCAGGTTCCCTCACTGAGGGAAATGATAAAATGCTGGCTCAGCCCCTTTGCTCTTCCTGCGTGGCAAGAGCAGAACTGAAGGCCACAGACAAACAGCATCCCATCAAAGCTGTGCATCCGTACAGCATGGACCTGACTTACTTTTTCCCGTGGAATGTTGCTGAACCCTCTGTGTCCCAAGATCTGAAGAGAGGAAACGAGGGAGTAGGCTGTGAATCCATAAAAGGAGGTTTTTGTTCCCACATCATTTTCGTAACCTTTGATTACAGCTCCGCTCACCCTGATCAAGGAAATCAGAGGAGCAGAGTTAGGTGACCACAACAAACCCTCACATCCATGCTCCTAACAGAAAAAGACAGTGTTAGTCTGGAAGAAGGGAGGGCTAGGCCGATTCTGAGTGACACCCTGATCTGCAGGAGAGCCCCTGCTTTGCAGATGGCTCTTCATGTCTCATTTGTGAACACAGACTCTGGGCATTTAGAAACTTTCCAATTACTTCTTGACTCTTTCTCTCCTCCCACCATGAGTCATTTTGGCTCTTGGGAATCAGTGCAATGCTGGAAGAGATGAAGTGATGCAGCCACAACTACCTCCTAGCCAGAATAAGGTAGCTGTGCATCTTGTGAGGAGGAAGCCTGCCTTACCGAAAGACGTAGTCATGGGAGTCAATCTCCTGGCCCATGCCAGAGTTATTGAGTATTCCTCCATTCCCCACGACAGCACAGCTGATGCATGCTGGCACACTGCTATTGTGGTTGGCCAGGAGCAGCTGCTGGTGAGGATTCGGGGGCAGCAGGGACATGACCTCCTTCACCACTGTGAAGCAAACACAGTAGAGAGTTATCAAGAGCCTTTGGGGTGGACACAGTGAAACCACCACACTTTCCACTGCGAGGTCCACCTAGCCTTGGACAGGGAGATGCTGCAAATCTCCAGCTACTCGGCATCATGTTCCTGTTGGAAGTCTGATGAGCCTGTCCTGACAAGCCCTGAGGGACTCACATGAATAATTCAGGTCCATGAAGCCATATGGGGGTATAAAATGCTCCAGGCGGTTCCATTCACTGTCATTGAAGTATCTCTTGTCTGTGAAGATTGTGATGTTGGGCAGGAAAAGATCCCGCAGCCAGTTGGACTTGGCAGCTCTGGCCCTCACTGAGTCAGAGCAGGTCTTGAAAAACAAAAAGAAAACAATGAGGACTGATGAGCAGAGAGCTGATAAACCTGACTAAGTGCCAGTGCTTGTGTGTCTGTGTGTGACAGAATCAAAAAGAAACGTCAGTGGTACATCATCCATTCCCCTCAGCATCCACATAATTACCTGGTAGAAAGTCACACTTTCACCTACAAGGGAGCCAGAATGACTCCAAGTCTCCAAGACTTTTCAGAATAACAGGCCTGTAGTGCTTAAATGTTTTACTGGGTTCAGGCCTTATTAACTGATGCAAATTAACATCTGTAATAGCTCTAACCTAAACTTACCAGTAAGGCTATACACAGTAATAATATGCTATAAGCAGTCCTTGGCAGCACACCTCACAAAGTCCTCAGGGAGCACCTTAGAACATGTGAGATTAGATCACCATTACCACTCCTTTTAAAGGTAAGAAAAAGGTACAACTTGTTCAATGTCATAAATGAATCACAGTGAAATGTGTAGCCAAGAAGGGAATGCAAGCCAGCTTATCCTACAAGAAGGGTCTCATTGCAGCTGGTGAGAGTTAGACTGTGTGTGCAGATGGAAAGGAAACACCTCCACTACACTGAATTTTCTGCTGAGTCAGTCTGAGCTCTACTTTCTTACACATCTTTCCCAAACACCTACTGAAAGACAAAATAGGAGACCAAGCAGACCCACATGCCCAGCTCAAATCCCCAGCAATGCCTGCATTGTCAAAGCCTTGCTGTGTGCTCCACGGCTGAGGATGACAACCCAGTCACAGCCCGAGAAGACAGCCCTCATTCTGCCTGTCACCACAGGAACACAATGAGAACAACGTTGTGGAGGGATTTGTGTTGGCATCGTTTCACTCGCAGCACATTTCGTGTCGTCCAGAGACAGGGACATTCCCTTCCTGCTCAAGCTGGTACTGTCCAAGGCTTGGTACTTCTTGTACCTCCACAGCTAGACTGAACCAATACCAGAGGAATGAGGGAAAACTCTGATCATGTAGGACATTGAGGAGGTGTGAGTGCTTCTAGTCACTTCCTCTCTGCAGAATTACAGATCAGGTTTGGGAGTGAGACACAACGTGTGAGAGGGTGACCCACCTACTCCAAGCCTTCCAGCAACAGGGAGAACTCTGGGTAAGTTTTACAAAGAGTTACCAGCATAGGATGAGGGACAGAAACAGCACTGGACACCACAACCTGTCCCATCTGCTTGCTGAGAACTTTGTTGTAGATTACAGCTTTCCTAAAGACCCTATTCCTGAACACCAGTAACTATTAGATACTCAAATTTAATTAATATGAGTTTTCCTATGAATGCAGTTGTTCAGTTTCCCGAGAGATTGGGTGAGAAACAGGACACCTGTATGAGGACTGACATTTACTGCCAGACACCTAATGCCTGCCCCTAGGCATCACAGGACTAGGTGTGACCCATCTTACCGCAGCACAGGGAATATAGAAGCATTGTTTGCCTCAGTCCCCTATACACTATATCAAGGTACCTAAAAGTGGGATCACCTTGTAGTACATCTGGAAGGAGATTTTCCCCAGATTCTGATGCCTCTGAGGTCCAGAAAGGGCTATTCAGACTGACTTTCAAAGGAACCCATGGAAACATGTGCAGTTGCAGTAAGTTCACCAAGCAGAGCACAGTGGAGGACTGGCCAGACTGGGTCATATACAAAGGTCTTCCTGCCTGGGTCCCACCAGCATCTGCATGTACCAGTGAGTTGACCTACCAGCTCAGAAATCATCCTCAACTGCAAATGGCACACATGCTCAGGGAACAGCAGACAAAGAGGTCAGTGGGAGGCATCACTCTTAGTGAACATACATACCATGACACCTACCGATGGTGGAGAGGAGCTATCCAGCAGGTACTGGTCATCAAAATCCCACTGTGGCTCAGATGTGTAGTTAGCAGCACTCAGTTTCACCTTTTTTGTCACTGCAGCGGCCTGAAGAACAGGTCTTACAGTTTTCACTGATGCAGCAGGCTCTTTTGGTTTTGCATGGTCTTTGGATGTGTTGTTTTCATGAGCTTCCTTCACCCCAGGGGATGGTTTCACTGTTGCCTTCTCCTTGGCTCCCTCTACCTTGGGAAGTGGTTTTACTGTTGTCTTTTTCTTGGCTTCTTTCATTTCTGGAGCTGGTCTCACTGTTGTTTTCTCCTTATTTCCCTGCACCACAGGGGCTGCTTTCACTGTTGTCTTCTTGATTCCCTCCAGCTGAGGTTGTGGTTTCCCAGCTGCGTTCTCCTTGGCTTCCTTAACCCTGGTAACTGGTTCCACCATTTTCTTCTCTTCCTCCTTTCCTTTCCATCTTGGTGTCTTCTCCACCACATCTTTCTTGGGCTTTGTGATCTCTCTCCCCAAAGTCAACTTTAAAGAGCTCCTGGAGTTCCCATTATCAGAACAGTTCAAACACTGTTGCTCTTGGTTGTCCACTTGTTGTGAATCTGGGTCATGTTGAAAAATGTTCAAGTTCCTGAATGAAATCAAAGGAAAAGGTTAAAAATCACACACATTTTCCACTTTCCACACCCTCCAGCCCATTTTTAGTGCTCTCGACTCTGAGCCTCTCTCTGTGCTTTTGAGCAATTTCATTTTGAACTTTGCCAAAGTGTTATTCAACTTCCTACACTATTCTGGCCTGAATTCTGCTTATCTCCCCACTAAGCAAATCCCAGAGATACACACTCCTCTCCTCAGCACTTAGCTCATGAAACATCCACCCTGGCAGTAACTACCAAGCAGTACAGCACAGCTTTGCCCTGCACTGGGCAGGACCCCTGGCAAAGTCCCCAGAGCACTGTTGTTTTGGAGATCCTGAGCTCAGGACATGGCACCATGAAGGCAGCCATCTGGCTCTCTCCTCTGCCAGCACAGCTCTGTGCTACAGCAACAGAGCAGGAAGATCTTCCAGAACTCAGTAAGGGAAATCTAAGAAGAAACGAAACTCACTCTTTTAGCGCAGATCACTTCTTGTGCATTTTGGGGCCACAGGGCACTTCTTTCTCTCCTCTTCCCCCTTCATCAGCTAATGCAATGGCATCACACAGCACTCGCCAGGTACACGTGTCTTAAGGCAGACACTTTGAAGCTATTAAAATGTAAAATCTCTACATTTTCAGCATTTGCCTCTAATATTGCATCCCTGTTGCCTGGTTCAGAGGCACAGGCAGGTACAAGGTTATCACAGGAGGACACATCTGCCAACAGCAGAAGCACCACCTGCAACAAGACTGGGCAGAAACCCAGCAAAAAAAATCAAGGCCAAAGTGGTGGGGGTTTGTCCCAAACATTCCTTCTTATCTGCACATGGCTGGAGGGTGGAACAGGAAAAAGGAAGCTGAAAAATTTCTGCAGCTGAGCTTTTATGTACAGCAAAGCTTTTCAGGATAAACCAGCGTGGTTGTGGCAGTCTGATTTCACACTCATGTTCAGCCTTTGCATGACACATTTGTTTCGGAACACTGTGGATTGCTTCCGAGGTGATAAATGGGGAAAAAAGCACTTCTGCAGATAACAGGCTGTAGATAACAGTTCAACTGCTGCTGAAATTTGATGGATGTCATACCACTTTGAAAGCGTTCAGGAAATTATCCACTAAGGAGGCTTTTAAAAATAATTTTGTATCAGATAAATGCATGAACCTTTGCAACGCTAAAAAGAGAGGTTGTAGCAAATGGCCTGTCAGCTCTACCTCTCTCATAATCATTAGCCAGTTTCAAGCAAGGGTGCAGCATGTGCTTTCTACCCTAGTGCTTCATGAATAAACTTGTGTTTTACTGCTCAATAAAAGGGAAGATTTTATATGTACACTCTAAGTAAAGATGTACTAGGTAAGGCAGCTCAGGCAGATCTTAAATCCCTTGATGAATTTCTGTTGTATTTTTAAGATGATGTCTGAAACACTGAAATTAAAGGGCAGAGAATGATGAAATAGGACTGTATGGCAAATGAAAGAGGCAGTATGACAAACCATCCCCTACTCCAGACATTCCCTATGTGCTGTTTCACAGGGCAGATTCCACCCCAGCTCTATTATCCTTTAATTTCAAATGATGTGCCAAAAAAAGTACAATGTAAAACCAAGGCCTTTTATATCCAAAACCTTGCTCCCTGCAGTCAGGCCCACATGGCCAGGCACTTGTGCTTACACAGGGCCTTGCTTTCCTGACCAGCATTTTAAATCCAGACAAATTGTCAGAGCAGCTTGTCCAATTTCAGGGTCTACAGTCCAGCTGGCAAACAACTGCAGAAGCTCAATGACATTTACTGTCATTTTCCTCTCCTTTTACAAAGCCCAAGGACAAAGAGAGGATAAAGCCATGAAAATGTTGCTTTGTGTATTTTACGTTACATATAAAGGCACAGAAATAGAACTGCCACACAGATAACCACACACAGCTCCTACCTTGTGTTTTACTTCAGCTGCAAAAATATAGGCATTTCCATTAGCTGAAACCATGGCAGAATGAATGGCTTCAAGCAGATGGCCATGGAGAGCCAGTTCTTGCCCCAGCTCTGCCAGTGATGGGCTCTGGGTTCAAGGACAACCCACTGCACTTCTCTACACCTCTTCCTTCTCTCCTTTCTTCCCCACTGCCTCCCTTGTGCAGATTCCAACCTCTCTAAAATGATAGCTGTCCTCAAGGTATGGTCTCAAGTTGCTCAAGTCACCTCCAGCAGAGATAGAGATGTTCCCAGCCTCACTTTTCCTGCTTGCCCCCACAACAACAGCCCTGGAACATCCAGCTGAAAACTAACTCCACCAAGCTGAGCCAGACAAGCTCAGTGGGAGAGCTGGGACCAGATGAGGGTAGTGGGGAGGCTGGGGAGTGGTGCTTCCTATACACAGCACCACAGCATCAGTTAGGTCGGAAAAGACCTCTGAGATCATCGTTGCTTGACCATTGATATAAAATATATATAATGATCATGTCTACATGACACTGGTCTCGCAGTATGCAGCATATTTGAGTTAGGAACTGCTGCTGGACTTGCTATAAATTGGAAGGCATCGCACCAAATTCCCTGTCCAGCAATGCAATCTGGCTTAGTGCTGCATAAAGTCCTTCTGGGAGTCACCAGGAAAAACAAATACTATGTAGTGCCAAAGTATGAAAGCAGTAGCTTTAGGAAAGCCAAAGCTACTTCAAACAGCTATGCAAGGAAACCTTAGAAAAAAGTGAGCCAGCAGAAGCAGGTTTTGGACTGTAGATCTTCCAACACCGTGCTCTGCTTGAACTTGGTCTGCTGACGTAAAGTGGCCACCTTGCTCAGATCAGAAATGCAAGTTTCAGGGTAAAAAAGACAGAGATGGAGAAAGAAAGCAAGCACAAGTACTCTATCCAGACACTGCATATCCTGAGGAAGCAGGTCTCTTACCTGAAAATCCTTCTCTTTGCCACGGGGCTGAAACTAGCAATGAAGATGCAAAACTGTATTACAAAAATGAGGCAAATCAGGGCTTTGGCAATTTTAGGGAGCCTTATCCTGAAAAACCGCATGGTGAGATGCCCAAGAGTGTCAGAGACTCTGCTGGCACTGCCCAGAGCTGCTTGCCAGGCACTGCTTTACCAAGGTGTGTTCAGTGACTGGGCTGGTCCTCTCTCTGGATTTCCCTATAAAAATGTACACACCCTGTCTCCCAGCATTCCTAGACACTCTGCACACAGATCCAATTTCTCAGGAAAGGCATCAGCTTTGTACTGTTCTGGTCTATCACCATAGGCTTATTGTAACAAATAGCGGGAAAAGAAACATTTTTACTGCAAACAATGGAAGTTTCCTGTATTTTTCTTAATGAGATTGGCCTGTTGTAAGAAGGAAATCTTTTATCTCTGATCTGGCAGAAACATATGTGGGAACATGTGTGAATTATGGAAGTAGTCATAGTTACATACCACCACTTCCCCGAGATTTTAGACTTAACCATAAACATATATTCTTCATGCATGATTCTTGCATTCTTTATTCTTCATGCAGTAATGCATTGCAGCTCCAATTCAGAAGCAATCCCTGCCCCCCAAAAGCTGATGGACAGATACACATCCATTTTGCCTTGTGATTGCTTTGAAATAACTAAAAGTAAGGGTCATTGCAAATCCACCATAGAACAGAGAAGTCTGTGTTATGAAAACCTCTGGTCTGTGTGGAATCGATCTTTGGCAGTCCAGAATACATCACACCAGTAGCAGAGGGAAAGATCTGCAGAGATGAACACCACAGCCAGAGAAACATTTATCTTTACCAGAAATACAGTTTTATGGAAAACTTTTCCAAGTTGTTAAATACTAATCCTGACATTCAAGGGGAGATGGCCATAGTGCTTCTTATGCATAGTCTGCTTTTGCACAGTTCTTATAAAACAATTAAGCTCAGATATAAAAAAAGCTTTTGTTGACAGTATCTCAAATCTCAGAAGCACCTCACAATGTTACTGAATACACAAAGAACTGAAGGTGCCTGTTTTATGTCACAGAAAAGTCAGTCAACAGGTTTCACAGCTACCTCGTACCCCTCCACGCAGCACAGCAAAGATCTGCAAGGACTCCCTGTGCAAAGCTCAGCAGTAGCTGCCTTTCTTTGTTGTCTATACCTCCTGACAAGTTATTCTCTCTGTATTTAAGTGCAAAACATTGGCTGTCAGAAGGCCTAGGAGAGAAAAAAAAGAAACAATTACACAGGTTTGAAAAGCCCTAGAAAAAACACAAGGGAGGTTGTTAGCTCAGGGTAAAGCCCTGGCTCCATCTACAACAAAACATATCACTATTACTCAAACTAAGCCCAGGATTGAAGGAGATGTGTTGAATAACTGCAGGGACTGAGAAAGGGCTCAGCCAAGGTATTGCCATATTCCTGGGCACCCCTCATGAGCTCCAGGCACTTCTACAGAGGTGGGCTACAAGGTGCATCAGGCAAGTAGCAATTCTGTGCCCACAAGATCTCCAGCAGGACATTCTTACAGATATAAGTATCACTCCTGCACTCATATGCAACACAAATAGCAATAGCTTCAATTTAGCCTTCCTCTTTTGAGTCGTGGGCACCTTCAGGCATTCAGCTTGGAAGAAGCTGCTTGTGTGCAACTACAAGACTTTTTTTGTTAATAGGGTCTCAAAGGGAAATTCTGGAGGCAGCAGACATTTTCCTTCAACCTTCTCCATGTGACATTATTGTGAAACCAAGAGCCACAAGGGATAGCAAGACTTCCTCAACCAGAAAAAAGATGGATTTCTTTGCTTTTAAGGAACTGCATTCCTGATTGTGGAGAACATGTCTGTAGCACTCTGTGTTCAGGAAAGATTGTGCTTGGGGGAACATCCAAATCTATGGCAAGCACATTAGCCAAAAGCAGGCTTGCTATGGAAAACACACAGCTTTCCACGTTCTTGTGTGTAAGAAAAGGAAACCTAAAAACCCCTCTCAGAGTACTGACTTTCACTTCCTTGGAGTATCATTTCATCATCCTCCACCCCCACTGCTGAAATCTGTCAGAACTGAGGCAGCCAAGCTGGTTAGCTCAAACATGAGGTCAGATTAGGAAATGGGGTTATATTGGAACTCTCCAGAAATGACCTGGTTGAAACTGAGGCCAAGAGCAAAACTGATTCCCTAAAAAGCTTTGTAAGTAGTAAGATTTTTGGGACACAGAGCTCCCAGCCCACAGACAGGCAGGTAACAAGCGAAGACTGCACCTAACACAGGGACTGGTCTCCCAAGGGCCCCAGCCTCCTTTTCCAAAAACATGTCTCTCTGGCATTCCTACCTGCAATTCCAGGAGATGCTGCTTCTCTCATGGTGCAGAGCCGCCAAGCCCAGCACCACTGCTCCATATTTACTCTGCCCAGCTGCCAACATCAATTCCCACAACAGAAGGTCTTCTATTCTTCAGTGCTGTAAAACCAAGTTAACTTTTTATAAGCAAACTGCACCTGGGATCATCAAGTGAAGATGGTTATTTAGCAGCCCTTTTCCATCTCCAAAAGTCTATTTAATTCTACATCCACTTAACTACATCCTTAATTACATCCTGGACATATAAAAGGCAAATTTACCTGGTTTTATTTTTTTTTAATTCATAAACAAACTTGATCGCTGTTAGATTTTAAAACTGTGTGTGTTGTGGCTGTCGGCTGGCATTTGAACTATGCCATAAATTTAACTGTGCACATGTTCTCCAGAGGGCTGTGTATCAAATCTTGTTGACTTGCCCATGCCCTGTGTGCTTTCCATTTTCCCATGTCTCTGGGTTATGGAACAGAACATGACAAGATGTGTTTTAAGAACAGAGCCATTCTATGAATTGATCCAGCCTTTGCTGCAGGATAAACTTGTCTTTCAGTGATGGCTACAACGTACCAAAACCAGTATTTGACTGGAAGCCAGTGGAATAAAGAGCTGCTAAAGAAGTTGGGGGTGTTTGGACCTGCTCACAGTATTAGCTGATTGATGATAGAAGAACTGAGTGAGTTATAAGTGGAAGAGAAAAAGAATGACACTGCCCACAGCATGTGACTGCTCAATGGTCATGCCTGTGGGCTAGCAAAGGCTTGGCTTGGCAAGCTTAGGTTGTTGTTTTCCCCTCCCTGTTCAGCAGTCACCTTCAGAAGCAGATGCATTCAGGCTGGAAATCTGTGGAAGAAGAAATTACAAGCGCATTATCAAGACAAAATCCCCACATCTTCCATTGTAGCACTTTCAAGAATATCTATAGTTTTGCCACAGAGCAAAGCCCCAGAAAACTGTGCCAGGAGCAGGGGAACAGCTTAGAGATCCAACTGCTCAGTGTTCTCCATGTGCTGAAAAGCCCAAAGAGGCAAAGAGACAGTGGATTTGGTGGTGGAACACAAGCAAGCAGTTCCTCAGTGTCCACACAATTGAGCTGCAGATAATGCAAAACCTGGGTTTTCATTAGAGCTTATTCATGGACTTGCCATCCAGCCCCACCCAGCTAATGCCCTCCTAGAGAAACTGCCTTGAATCTGTGTTGTGACAGCAGATGACATGGGTCCAACCTACAGTATTTCTCCCCCTTCCACACAGTAAGGGGACCAGCTTCTACACTCAGTGGAATGTCCTTGCCTGGAGCAATCACTGGGAGATGGAGTGTGAGTGCTCTTAATTTGACCATATTACAGCCTCTGGTTGCTGAAACTTGTTTTAGTTCTTTCTGTAAACACGGTGAGGACTCATCTATTGAGCTGTTCCCTATGGTCACAGCTCTGGGTGATAATTAACTTCCCTTTACAGGGTAGAGCAGCCCAAGTCTGTCATCACACAGCCTTTCTGCTTCTTGAGCTCTTCACTAGCCACCCCATCTCAGTTAAGCTGCAACCCTGAAATGCTCTGGTCTCAGCATTCCTTCCTCAGACACACAACACTGAGAAGACTAATGAGCCACTTCGTTTGAGAGAATTAAAAAAAAACACAGAAAAATACACTCCCAGCAGCAATGGCTGGAAACGTCAGCTGGAGTTACACAGGCTGGAAAGAAGCATGGATCTTTTATCCAAATGCCTCCCTCAGCAGCCTTTTGTCTGTGCCATCCCAGTAGGAAGCTCAGCATAGCACCCCAGACCTGACAGACAGAGACAAACCCACACCACTTGAGGGCTGAGATGGGTTGTGAAGTTCCCACTCCCCTCTGCCCCTTTAAAATGTATGTGATGAAAAGGAAGAAAATATTCTGTTTCTTGACTAGGACTCTCTCAGACCTGGTCCCCGAAGCAGCAGGACAGCACTGCAGATGGGTGAGGAGGTAATTTATTAGACTCATGGCTAGTTGCCCTCCCATCAGAAGAGCAGCCTCTCCAGCTCCTCTCCCTGACAGCTGCCAGGAGTAGAAGCATTCCAGGACTCTTCACTGCTCCAGAGAAAGAAACACAAGAATCACAGAGCCCAAATTCCTCTCCGTCCCCCAGGCAAAAAATGCAGGCATATTATCTCAGCACATCAAATCTGGCTGCAAAATTCAGGCCCTGCACAGGGTAGTGTGGGTCTACTACTTTAAGAGCCAGAAGAGAAATATTTCTTGGTAAAGGTCTTTCCCATTTTCTTCTCACTGACTTAACAACAGAAACCATCCCTCTTGACATCTCTGGCAGGACAAATGTGCCATTTGGCATCCTTTGGGCTGAACAGTGCTATAAGGAATGTGAGATGTAGGCCTGCTTTTTGAGTGCTATAAATCATCCTGTCCTGTCTTACACTTGGGAAAATGTGGCCTCACAGTGCTTTCCTCTCTGCTCCTGACTGACAGGAGCATCAGAGAAGTGCAGTCACATTTTTAGCTCCAAGAGTAGGACAGTCACAGGGCTCTGTGAAGAGCGAGATGGATTTACTGCTGGAAATCTGATGCTTCTCTTCCCTTCTCTCTCTTTTGTCTTCTGTCTTCTGCGTAAAAGTTCTTCTGCTTTATTTAGACACATAGAGGGTGCTGCTTGTCTCCATCCTCCTATTAAGTTGACAGAGGTTTTTACCAGCCATGGAGAGAAGGTAATTCTTTGCTACACAACACCCATCAACCTCATACCAGGAAATCCCCAGGCAAAGTAATTTCTGGGCAGGACAGCAGCACTGTGCCATTGTACTGGAAACAGAGATCCTTGTGTTCACGAACTGCTTGGCATCTGTTCAATCTGGGTTTGTCTCACAGGCCTTAGATTTTGAGGAAGGACACTTCTGTTGCCCAGTCTCAGCCAGAGCCAAGAAGATCAGCTACATAATGACATTCATCATCTCCTCCTTGAGCTGCACTTCCTAAAGATGTGCTATGGAGAGTCAGGTGGGACATATACTGTTTGTTCATAGCTTTTCAGCTTGCACCTCAAGCTTTGTGTCCCCATTTTTCGCTATCAAATGAAAATGATCAGGCCTGCAACAGAAACAGACTAAGTTGTGTTGTTTACATATGATGTCAAAATCAAGTGGTGTGCCTCCCTCATGTTCATCTCTGTTAACCTGTCATTACAGCTCTTTGCTCTGTAGTGGGCATTTGGCACTGAGACACTACCCATTCATCTAGAACAAGTTACACTGCAGGGCCACAGCAACAAAGGCTGGAAGAATCATCCTGAAAGGTCATCTTGTGTGGCTTCAGTGGTATCTAAACCAACCCTATGACTCCAAGAAGATGTCAGTTGGGTCCTGTCTGTCTTTCAGTGCTTTTGATATTTTCCTCCCTCTCCCTAAGCAATCTACACCACTGCATAATAGTCCACTGATCCCTTTGCTTCACCCCACCTTGCAGTTTGCTCAATGTCCAAGTTTGTATTTACCCCTTGATATTGTAACTGTAAGTAAACACAAGCTCAGTTAACTAAAATAACATCTTAAATGCACAAAACAATCAAAACAAAGAGGACACATTGCTCTGTCTTGAAATAAGGACTGTGGAAAGTTATTCTTCCGTTGTTTAACTATGGGTGCTATTCTGTAAAGCCATATGGTCAAGTGCTCTGAGAATCCAAGAGAAATAGCAAGCCCTCGGGTTTATAAACCTTTTGTAATTTACCTTCAAGCACTTACAAATTACCTTACTGGGTAAGGGTCCTTCAGCTGATGCGGAAAGGCAGTCCTGGCTGAGAGGAATATGAGCCCTGCTACAGCACCACACACTTTTCCAGACAGAAGGACTCTAAAATAAACAGAAAGGAGACAGAGCAGTAAAAGACAGTTAATCACATCAGAATTTAACCAGGATGGTGCCAGCAGTCCTGCTTTTGCCCAGAACCCCATGGATATCTTTTTGCTTTCAGCTTTATCTAGATACTGGTGGCTCCACCACAACATCCTCAGAGCCCTGACGGCTGAAGCCACCATGCTCCACCAGCTCATAAGTAAAAAAGTGGGCTATTTGTTTTGCCACTGCCAAAGTATTTCACTGTTGGTCAGGAGTTAGATCAATGTAAATAATTTTGCTGTCTCAAGTGCCCCACAAACACATTGAGATAATTGCACTATTTCATGGATATAAGTTCATATATTCCCTGAAATACAATTTGATTTGAGACTTAGTTTCATCTCACATCTACAAAATGCACATTGTCTCGAGATAAATAGGTGGCATTTTATTAGTGGAATTTCATGTGGTTTGCTATATAATCTATACAGGAAAAAAATTTCCTGTCTTGTCATGTGGTTGCTTAGTCTTTGGTTTTTTTGTTATCTTGTAAAACAATTTATTGTCTAGGAATTGCAGATGAATTGCAAGTCAGTTTTTCAAGAAGGCCAAGGTGTTTACTGATCCCTGAAGAAAACTGTATTCAGCCAGCCTTGTGCTTCTCTTAATATCAGCATTTGACAAGGTCTGCCCTTACAAGTTCAAGCAAACCAGAGGCCTGCAATTCCATTTATGTGTAAATAACCAGTGCATGCTTCATGAAAAAGGACTTAGTGGTCACCAACACTGCCAGGGTTTTTCTGCAGGCCAAACTGAGACACACTCATGCCCGAAAACACTTGGTCACCAGTTTTCTTCACCTGGTTTGACTCAAAGCAGAGTTCAGGTGATTGAATTTTGTTTCAACACTGCAACTGGCAAGTGGAATTGACGCATGGAGAAGAGATGAGTAGAGCTGACAAATAACAGGGCACCCTTACACCATCCCTCCCTACGTGCACCTGAACAACTTTAAATCTATAATCTTTAAGTCCATGCTATCAGCCAAGTGACCTGAGGAGCACCTCAGTATCCCAGCCAGCTCTTTCTCCAAAACTAGGTACACATGGCTCTTTTTGTCCTAGTTTGTGCTCACAAAGAAGGAAAAAGAACTCCTGTTCTCTGGTAGATTTGTTTAAAGAAAGGTTTGTAGAAGGAGGTCTTGGATAACACCATGTGCTGATGACCCCTAGATTGCTGAAGGCTGCCATTACCATCACTACATGCTCTCCCAACTTAGGATGATGTTGTGGGTCAGATCTGGGCCTCCAGATCCCAACCCCAAGGGTCTGCATCCCTGTGCCCCTACAGACATTGCAACAGTCACTTTTCCTCAGCTCAGTCAGTCACTGTGAGTGCGGAGGGCAGGATAAACCCAGCACATTTTGATACCATTAGCAAGAGGGTTTCTGCCTTATCTCTTGTTGCAGAAAGGTGAGCAGGGACATCAACCCCATCATCACAGGCTTGTCAGTATAAATATTACCAAACTGTCATGCATGGTGCAGATCACTCCTGGGTGCAGTATATCCATGCACAAACAAGGATAATCTACCCTTTTGTAAGAAACCATTTGCCACAAAAGGCCATAGGAGGAGCTGGCTGTCTGCAAAGACAGACCTGGGTCATGAAGGAGCCTGGGAACAGATGAGCCATGCAGGACAGCACTTCTGCTGAACACCAGGATAAATGTACTGGGTGCAGGTCCATCATCTTCTCTGCACTCAAACATTTTGACAACAGGCTGCTCCAGCTTGGGTCCCCCACAGGGTCACAAGTCCTACCAGGGAACCTGCTCTACCATGGGCTCCTCTCTCCATGGTTCCACAGGTCCCTGCCAGGACCCCACTCCAGTGCAGGCTTCCCATGCGGTCACAGCCTCCTTCAAGCATCCCCCTACTCCAGTGTGGGTCTCCACGGGCTGCAGGTGGATCTCTGCACTGCTATTGACCTCTATGGGCTGCAAGAGCACAGCTGCCTCACCATGATCACCACAGATTGCAGGGGAATTTCTGCTCTGGTGCCTGGAGCACCTCCTTCCCCTTCTTCTCCACTCACCTTGGTGTCTGCAGCGTTGTTCCTCTCACACTCTCACATATTCTCACTCCTCTCTTCTGTGGCTGCAATTTACATCAGTGCAATAACTTTTTTCCTTCTTAAACATGTTATCCCAGAGGCACTACTGCCATCACTGTCTGGTTCAGCCTTGGCCAGCAGTGTGTCCATCCTGGAGCTGGCTGGCACTGACTCTGTCAGACACAGGGGAAGCTTCCAGAAGCTTCTTACTGAAGCCACCCCTGTAGCCCCACCACTACCATAACCTGGCCACACAAACCCAGTACAACCCACAAGGATCATCAACTCCAACTCCTGGCCCTGCACGGGAACAACTCCAAAAATCCCACCATGTACCTGAAATCTTTGTCCAAACGCTTCTTGAACTCTGGCAGGCTTGCGGCCATGACCCCTTCCCTGAGGAGCCTGTTTCCCACCTCAGCTGTGGTGACAGCAGTTTTTAAAAAGCAAAAAAAAGGAAGTGTGTAGGACAAAGTGCAATTTCCTCAAGACATTTTAGGGAACCACCTCATCAACCCACTCACAGCAATTTAACAGTGCAACTGTAGGGCTGATGAAACTGTCATGGTCTGCACACAAAATGAGGCTCAACTCTCGTAGCTGTTCATGGGCACTTTGAAAATAGCTAGAAGATAAAATCCTCCACCCAGGACCAAGTTTTCAGCGTGCCTCTGCTTCTATCTCAAGGTTGCCTGGTTCATACACAATAGTACTCCCCTTCTTCACCAAGGTCATATAGTTCTGTCCTGCCACAAGGACAGAGGATGGGACACAGGAGTCCTTCACTGCAGGACAAAAACACAGCCCACAGAGGAGAAAGAACTGGCAAACCCAACCTAAAGCTTTTGTGTGATGCTGCCTGAAATAGAAGTCTTCTTGCTCATGCCAAAAGCCAAACTTCACCACTATAAAGTTGATTGAGGCGTGTGGGTGTGAAAACTTCAGCACAGTCTGTGCAGAGGAAAGCTGGGGTTTCTATTTTCTCCATCCGGTTTCTGCTGGTCTTTCTGTTGCTGCTGTGCAGGTAACACCCTGTGTAACTCATCCACCACCTTCACATCACTGTGGAAAAACAAACAGAACAAAGCATGGAAGAGAAACTGACACTATCTACTAAGACCCATCAAAACTGAAGTGCATAAGCACACAGAGAAATCTTTTACTAAAAAGCCAAAACAAACAGAAAGTTCAGAAATCAACAGGTGTGAGTCTCCCTCCCAGCCATTCTGTCCACATCTTAGAAGGATCCAGAAATTATAACTCTTTCTTTTGCAAAAGACATAGCTTTAACTTTTAGTAATGGGTCAGAGGCTGGAACAAGCCTAAGCAGCCAGTCATTCCACCTCCTCACAAATCTGTTTCCCCAGGCAGTCTGGTTTATCCACCCAGTCACATCTTCACTAAGTCCCCCTTCCCTCCAAAGGTCACAGTCATCTCCATTGGCTGCTGGGCTATAATGTTTCTCCTCCAAACTTAAACAGCTGGATTTTTGAATGGTCCTTACCGACACACTCCAGATAAATGGAGTGGCAGCTAAAGGGAACTCAGGGGTGACAAGAGGCATTAAAAAGATCCTATGCTTCAATGGGGAAGCCAACAGCCAGCCTCCTGATGCTGGAAGGTGCTACAAAATCAAAGCATCACCTTTCAGAAGAGTTACTGAACCAATAAGACCATCTTCACTTACTACAAACTAACCACTTTCGACCCTTCTTTCTACCATCTCATTTCCTTAGAACCAGCATCTTCAATTAATTTCTGTTTCCATCAATTATCAGTAGAATTGGAACAAACTGAGTCATAGTTAGAATTTGCAAAATTCCTGCACAGGCTAATGGTTTCCTCTCTGATAAAAAGGCTGTAACAGTGTTGATAAGGAAGACAAACAGAGGCAATGATCCACAACCTGGCCCTCTTTGTAAGGATTGCAGTTAAATCTTTATGAGAAAGTTTTAAACCAATTAAATAAGGTTGAAGATCACTAGAAGAATGTCACACAGATTGCAGAAGGAGATACCTATTTCAGATCCTATCTAGTGCTACGGAGGCAAACAACAACCCAGCTCCAGAGTTCTGGCCTCTGGAAAAGTGACTTCATCCCATGTCTTCTCTTCCCCTACAGTGAAGTTTAATCAAGACTGAAAACAAGCTTTTGCTCCCATGACTCCAAGCCAGCTCACTACACTCCACTAAGCCAACAAATAATCATTCCCCAGGTGAAACAGAGCTTAACTGGTGGGGGCTGGGGGATCGAGGGGAGTTATAAGAGATGTTAAAAAAAAATAAATCCTGGTCCTGATCAGGAGGATTTGTTCCGAAAATATGAGTTTTCTCATCTGTGGTAATTATCTAAGTTTAGCCAGTCTCAGGAATACTGGAGAACAGGTGGATCACAACATACACGATTCGTAAGAGATTGGTGAAGGAGAAAAGGGGCGAGCACATCCTTAATCCCCCCTCAAGCGAACAGCACCTGAAACGTTTCGTCGGAGCTTTGGGAGTCCTCTCTGCTGCTTGTACAAAACAACAGCACCATCCAGAGGATAAACAGTGCTCACTCTGCCTCTCCCACCACCTCACCTTTATCCACATTTACCTACAGAACATGCAGTATAAGAGCTTTATTCCAGCTGTGAGCACTGTAGGGCTGTGTTTAGGTTAGCCTTGGGTAAGAAAACGTGAGCCATTTTAAAAGAGCAGTAGCAAAGAGCTCCAAAAAGAGCCCGTTTTCTAGTGACAGGCAGCACCATCTCTCTCCAAGTGTCACTGTTCCTTGCACCAGTGCTACAATTTCTTCACAGCTATAGAGGAGGAAAAATTGATCCCGCTGGAGGTAAGGACTCATCACACCTCACCCTGGCATTTTACCTCGGGGAACAACTCTACAGCCAGTGGTGGTGCAGTGAGTCCACCTGACCCATGTGGAGGAGGTTCCCAGCACCCCAGCCATGCTTGGCCCCCTCACACTGCCAATTTTGGAGGTGTGTTGAGACTGCTTGTGATTCCCCAGGACGATGTCAGTTGGCTGTTTCATCTCCTACTGCAGCAGCACCCCCAACAATTTGGTTCAAAACTTGAAAACAGTCGTAACCCCCACAGTAGGTTTGGCACCAGCCTTTGACAGAAAACAAAATCAATTATCCCCTTTCTCTGAGGCAAATTAGCAGGCAACAAACTATGCAACACCTCGTCTTTATTAGGTCATTGTTCCCAGTGCAATTTAGCAGCTGATGAATGCAAACAGTACACATCATTCCCAGCAACTGAGCACATCCTGACTTACTCACTACAGCACATACCTCAGTGACTGCATTCCTCACCTACTTTGGGAATTAAGAAAGTATTTCAGACAGGAGAATTTCCCCTCTAGGAGAAAGGGAAAAAAATAAGAGTGTCTCACAGCTATTTCAGAGGTGTTGGCTGGGATCCAGCAACTGGATGCATTTGAACAGAAGCTCTATTCAAATTTTTTAAAAAGAAACCAAACCACAGGGACTTCCATGTTTTGCTCTCTTCCTGTCCTAGCACAAAGTCAGATTCAATCCCATGGCACAAGCATGCCATCCCCACCTATCTTTAGGAATACTTACCATCCAGTGCTCCTTCCATAACTCATAATCTCTGCTGGCTCACTTGATATTTGGGAACGGATCACAAGAAAGGTGACATTCCTGGGCTTTAGTCATATTATGAAAAAAAAAAGAATAAAAAACTAAAATACCACTCAATTGCCACAGCCAGAAGTTAGAAGACAACACTTTACATTTTCCACCATTCTGAGTTTATGCTGGTCAGACAACTTCCAGAGAAATGCAGGTAGAAAAGACTTCATTATTGAGGGGTTTATTTTTTACACTGTTTCTTGCATTATATCAGAATGTGATTCACCAACAAAAGTGGCAGTAAAGGTGAAGCTGCTTTCTTAAAACAGGAGCTGCTTGTGTCCCACACTCATTGCTTGATTACTACCCAAATTCCCTATGGGCACCAGGTACCACAAGTTTCAGAACTAGTTATTTCACCACCTAGAGAAAATTGTATTCTCTAAAGTGGGTTGTAAGGTACATGATTTTTAAACTTTGTTCCCACATTCTTATGGGAATAAATCCTTATTATTATAAATCAATTTCCTGCCTGGAAACAGTCACTAAGAGACAGGAGGGACTGGAAGGGTGAGGCAGGAAGGAGTAGGGTGTTTTTATAACTCCAAAGCTGGTCTGGAAAACTCCTGCTTGTTCTCCTCTGGTGGGTAATAACGAGGACTTTTGCCTTTGATTCATTCTGAGAAATACCCCCGAGGAATTTGTTAAAAAATACTTTACATAGTTTGCAAAAAATCCCAGAAGTCCCCTGCACAGCACAGGAGGCAATAACCCTGGAAAATAACCCTGTAGATGCAAAAGCAGAGGGTTTGTGCTGCGTGTGGGGCCACACTCCCATCTATAACTATTCCCTTTTCCTTCCGAGGAAACGACTGTGCAAACCCACCTCTTCATCACCAGGTACAGTCTAGAGGGTGAAGCATCTGGGATCACATCACAGGTTCACCAATTCCAGAATCAACCTATGCAAAAAAACTCATTTAAATGATCTGTAAAGAAAGTCTCATACAGGAAATCCCTATCAAAGTCACCTACAGAGCCAGAGAGGAATTCTGCTCACTCTCCTTCTCCTGCCTTTACCTTCCCCACCTACTGAAGTTCCTTACTCAAGTAATTCCAGATTTTTTATAAACCTGAATCTCTGTTTCATGCTCAAAGACTGCTTGAGGTTGAACGAGGAATGAGAAACACATCCAAGAAAACTGAGGATGCAGGACATTCTTTGATCTACCCAAGATTAAATCAAGATAACACAATCTATTCACTGCCTGCAGGATCCTGAGTCATGACACCAGATTACATTACTGTGCTTAGGGGATGTCAGGAGCACAGGGAAATAAGAGCTTTGGAATAAAAGATATCATGTTAAATATCTAGGATGAATTGTGATTGCAAGCTATCCCTGAAAGGGCAACAACACACATTCCCAATGACTTTGGGCACTCAGAGGGACAGAAGATTAATTTCCCAAGATCCCAGCCCAGCACCGAACATGGATTTAATAAAAGAACAGCTTAAATCAAGGTCACTTCATTTCACTGCACTCACGCTCCAAACCCATTGGAACACAAATGTTCTGGCAGCTTCCATGGACTTTGGGTCAGGAGAAATACCTGAGGAACACCATCAGTGCACAGGCAGGTGGAGGTGGATATTTGTCTTCCAGCTGAATTATCTGTCCCTGGGATGAATTTTCCCACCTTCTGTAAACACAACAGATGTCATCAGATAACTTCTACCACAGAGGTTGCTGGATGAAGAAAAGGACTTCCCTGTTTGTTATCCTGTAAGATTCACTCAAATAAAGGAAGATTATTATCACCCAAATAAAAGGAGCATTGTGTAAGATTACATCAAATGAATGTACACTAGGTAGGTGGGGAATATGTGTTATATACGTGGGTTCACATGAATTTTATTTTGTTAAAGAGGTAACTTTTTACCCCTTGGTGTGCTTCGATTCATGGAAACCTCCATCTTTCATCCTGCGCAGAATAAACATGTCCTTGACAACTTAATTCAAAGGAATTGACCCACAGCTGGACTGTAAGCCAAAGTACCTTCATTAATACCAGTGGGAAGAGCTGGGTCTGTACCTTACAAAATGCAACTCCATAGAAGTAAAATTTTGGCCAGCTTATATAGTGAATTTTGCTAAGGATACCGTGCAGTCTGTGGTTAATTGCTACATATCAGTCATTGCACATCCTTCTAAGCTATACAAACATCTTGTAAATTACCTAAGACATGTATTTTTAGGGCTTAGACAAATGATTAAAAGACTACATATCTTTTGGCTATATATTTCTTTTCTAACTAGATAGTATTTACTAAGTCTCTAGGATAGATAGGTATTCTGACTTATTTCTGGCTGTAGGATTAGTCTTCTTCAAGGTTTTCTTTATCTAAAGCTCTGCATGGTTAAGTAAATTTGTGTTTTATAGTTTTACTGGTTTGTTCAGAAACTCTTGTCTCCTGCTTATCTGTGATAGAAGACAGACAGAAAATATTTGCCTTTTCACAGGAATAAGGTCGGTTCCTTAGAAAACACTTGTAAATTACTTTACACAAGTTACAATAGAACAAACCTCACTTCGGTCTTCCAGTTGTGAGTCCCCAGACTGAATTTACTCACCTTTTGTAAACACAACCGATGTCATCAGATAACTTGTGATAATTTCTGATAGCTTCTACAACAGAAGTTGCTTCAAGCACTGCGTAAGGCCATATCACCCTAATAAATATGTATTTTGGGGGGCGGGTTCATGTGAGTTTCACTGTATAAAAGAGGTGACTGTTCACCTCTGGGGGCTCCCTGATCTGTGGAGACCCCTGTGTGGGGTGGAATAAACAGTATGTCCTTCCCAAAACTAGGAGGTGTGTTTAGAGAGATCCTAAACCCCGGTGTGCCTCACAGAGCTCCCACAGAGCCCTCATGGAGCTCCAAAAGAGGCCACACAGAGCCCACAGAGAGTCCCCCCAGAGCTCCCAAAGAACCCTCACAGAGCCCCCACAGAGCCCACACGAAGCTCTCACAGAGTTCCCAGAGAGCCCTCACAGAGCCCTCATGGAGCTCCCACAGAGCTCCCAAAGAGTCCCCCCATGGAACCCACACAGACTCCCCACAGAGCCCACACAGAGAACCCACAGAGCTCCCACAAAGTCGCCACAGAGCACCCACAGAGACCACTCGGAGCTCCAAAAGAGGCCACAAAGAGCGCCCACAGAACTCCCAAAGAGTTCCCCCATGAAGCCCACACACAGCTCCCGGAGAGCCTTCACGGAGCACTCACAGAGCCCCTGCAGAGCTCCCAAAGAGCCCACATGGAGCCCTCATGGAGCTCCCAGAGAGCCTTCATGGAGCCCACACAGAGCTCCCAAAGAGCCCTCACGGAGGTCCTAAAGAGCCCACATGGAGCTCCCCACACGGAGCCCACATGGAGTTCCCAGAGAGCCCTCATGGAGCCCTCACGGAGCGCCCACAGAGCTCCCAAAGAGCCCTCATGGAGCCCTCACAGAGCTCCCCACACGGAGCTCCCACACAGCCCTCACGGACACCACACCGAGCTCCCCTTATGGCGCCCGCCCTCCCGTATCTCCCCCCCGGCAGCGCCGCCCCAGCGCGGCGGGTCCCGGAGGGGCGGGCAGGACGAGGCGGGGCAGGACGAGGCGGGGCAGGACGAGGCGGGGCAGGACGAGGCGGGGCAGGACGAGGCGGGGCAGGACGAGGCGGG